>OZ059904.1:26556903-26594403 GCA_964057215.1 Oscheius myriophilus | reverse complement strand
TTCTGGTCCTTGCCAAGGGCGAGACATGGTGGTCCTAGACATTGAGAGGGATATCTGGACCACCCATATATACGTCCCAGTGGCCCGCAGTGGCCCGCTGTGGCTTAGTTCTAAGCGTTTTCCTTTTACCAGGCTGTACTTTGATCATTTCGCAAACTTGTTGATTTTTCCAACGTCACAGCACTTTCTCATTAAACACTGTATTGTTATTTTTACTTGGGTTATCGCTCCAACTCATCAAATGAGATTCTCGCCTGGACGAAGTACGTCTCCGAGAGAAAAACAATCAGCCTATCGGCCGTTGGTCGCTTCTAATTGGGCAAAAAGAGAACCTCCTAATCTAAGAAGTGTTACAGCAACTGTCATTGGGGGAGAGGGGTTAAAAATGGAAGTGATTCGTAGGTAATCCAGGCGGCCTTAGGTTGTCCTCAACTTGTTGTCAACTCGGGCTTGTCCTCAACTCGGGCTCGCGGCTTTCGGCCGCACGGATTCGAGTGCGGCCGAAGGCCGCTCAGTTGGGCGGCCTGCGGGCGAGATATGCGTTGTTTAGGCTTCGAGATTGCCTTTGGTACTATTAGAACAATCGACTATCTGTTTTACTTTTAATTTTCAGTGGCTACGACCTGCAAAGAGGGCTCTGGACAAGTGCGGGTGCAACATGGGCTGTTTCTACTCGTCCGCCAGGGAGTGCATGAGCTGCTGCGCCCTCGCACTATGACACATACCGGTCGTAGACTATCAAAAACAACATCTAATGAATAATTTCTCGTTGAAATTTAGCTGAAGGAGCAATAAATTTAACGATTTGTGATGCAATGAGTTCATTTGATCAGTTTCCACGCGGTGGTCCAGGAGATTTTGTGGAAACGCGGTTTTCGGGTGGTCCCTGTGAGGACCTCCAGCTTGGTGTTCTGGGTGGTCCGCAGCCCCATGGAAGCGTGAGTTTGTACTGGGTGGTTTCAGAACCCTTTGAAGCGGTAGTTTTTGGGCGGTCTCGGACGTCTTGTAACCGGGATGTTATGGGTGGTCTAGAATCCCATAGAAGTGTTAGTTTCTGGGTGGACCCGTAACCCAATCGAAACCTTAGTTGCTGGGTGGTCTTTGTGTCTTTGTGTCTTCGTGTCTTCGTGTCTTCGTGTCTTCGTGTCTTCGTGTCTTCGTGTCTACGTGTCTTCGTGTCTTCGTGTCTCCTTGTGCGTGTCTTCGTGTCTTCGTGTCTTCGTGTCTTCGTGTCTTCGTGTCTTCGTGTCTTCGTGTCTTCGTGTCTTCGTGTCTTCGTGTCTTCGTGTCTACGTGTCTTCGTGTCTTCGTGTCTCCTTGTGCGTGTCTTCGTGTCTTCGTGTCTACGTGTCTTCGTGTCTTCGTGTCTCCTTGTGCGTGTCTTCGTGTCTTCGTGTCTTCGTGTCTTCGTGTCTTCGTGTCTTCGTGTCTTCGTGTCTTCGTGTCTTCGTGTCTTCGTGTCTTCGTATCTTCGTGTCTTCGTGTCTTCGTGTCTTCGTGTCTTCGTGTCTTCGTGTCTGGTTCGAGACCCCTTTGCAGCCGGTGATTCGGGGTGGTCCTGGACTTCCAGTAAAGCATGAGTTTATGGGTGGTCCTGAACCCCTTCTTAATAAGGATGAATTTCTGGGTGGTTTCCCACTGAAGCGTTACTTTTTGGGTGGTCTAAGACAAACGTAAAAGCTGAATTGTCTCCCAAGGGTTGTCGCGAACCTAAATGAAGACTTCTATCCGGACTAGTCTGACACCCACAACACGCATTTTAGAACACACCCTGAATACTTCTATCTGGGTGGTCCAGAAGCCATTTTCCCAAACCATTAGAACCACCATTACTTTTTGGTGGTTTAGAACCTAACACTTGAGCTTTTGTGGGCCACCCATACTGTGCCTGGGGTCACCCGTACCTATGATTACCACCTGGGTGGTTCAGAACCTTCCACTTTCTTACGACCACTTACCACTCCTGCCTTGGGATGAATATTGGGACAAATGTACACATGAATGGGGCCACTATGGCCTTCAGCAATCCTAGCCCGAAGCTCCAGCCGACTTGTCTTAGCCTGGCAACGGTATGAAGCTAGGAGGGTCCAAGGGCTCTAAAAGGACTAAAAGTTAAGACTAGAGGAAGCTTACCTACATGTTCGCTTTGGGGAATGGTGCTGACGACGGAACAGTTTTTCTCAACCTCCATGAGGCGGATTGGAAGGAGGCTCTGGAAAGAGGGGGTAGAGAGAGAGAGAGAGAGAGGGAGAGAGAGAGAGAGAGAGAGAGAGAGAGAGAGAGAACAAACCTTTATGATGACGTAATCGATTGGGAGGACAAGCTCAATCACAAGAGTGTAGGCACTGTAGGACGGGTTGAAGTCGAAGGCTTCATGCACCTGCAATGCTGAATCTCTTCTCTCTACCTCTCTGTCTCTCTGTCTCTCTGTTTCTCTCTTTGTGTTTCTCTCTCTCTCTCTCTCTCTTTCTCTCTCTCTCTTTCTCTACCTGAAAATGAGGAATATAGGCTGCTGTCGAGCCATCCCTCAGTGTCATTTCATTGTATCTGGCGCGTTCCTCGTTAACTTTTGACTCCAGCTCTTCAATTTCAGTTCTGAAAAATGTCTATTTCAAGAAATGCCTATTTGAGTACCTCAGTTGTTGGACCTTGACGTTTACATTGGCGGCGAGATGAGCGCCAGGAGCTACGAGAGGAGCCTTGCAGAGGGAGAAGACCCAGCCTAAAATAGCAAAGCTGGCAGAGAGAAGAGGCAAAGAGGCAATGAGGCAAAGATGCAAAGAGGCAAAGAGGCAAAGAGGCAAAGAGGCAAAAGAGGCAAAGAGGCAAAGAGGCAAAGAGGAAAAGAGGCAAAGAGGCAAAGAGGCAAAGAGGCAAAGAGGCAAAGAGGCAAAGAGGAAAAGAGGCAAATAGTCAAATAGGCAAAGAGGCAGAGAGGCAGAGAGACGGAGATGCAAAGAGGTAAAGAGGCAAAGCGGCAAAGAGGCATAAAGGCAGAGAGGCAAAAACACAGAGGGATAAAAACACCAACCTGTATAAGTACAAACTACAATCTCATCATGAGCCAAGTTGCTCACCCGCCCACAGCTCACACTAGTAATCGATTCATCAGCCGGCTAAAAACAGCTTGAAATTTCAAATTTCATCTTCAAAAACTCACAAAAGATCCAACTAAACTAGCCGTATCATCATCAGCTATGTTGTAAATCTCCACTACGCCGTCCTCTTTTCCCAAAATGATGTCTGACCTCTGTCCATCCATAAATGCGTAGTAAGTAAAGCTAGTTACAGCTACAAGGCTTAGTTAATTGACTAAATAGGCGGGTAATTACCACTAATTGTGCTGGTATTCATCTCCCAGATCACGCCTCTGGTTTGGTCTTTAACATCTCCGGGTTGAATGTTCGCCAACCCGAGGCGGCCGGTTTTGGTTCCGTAGAGGACGTACTGCTTGGTGGCACCTCCGTCTCCCATGTGGAGGACGAGGGTGGTGGGCACGTCGTGGAGGGTTATCTTGAAAAGAGAGGAGGTTTGAGAGAGAGAGAGAGAGAGAGAGAGAGAGAGAGAGACAGAGAGAGAGAGAGAGAAAGAGAGTAAGAGAGAGGTACCTCATAAGCTAGGGTTGACTTCTCAATGACTTTGAGAGTAGCGTCGGCGCAAGCCAAAACAGCGGTGAAGGGACGAGTTGCCCAGGCGCCTCCCTCGTGGAGGCAGACGAGGTCGAGGATTTCCTCACTGCTCAGGAAGTACTGAAATGAGACATCTCATCTCCTCAGGGCAACGCCTCACATCTCCTATTGCCTCACACCTCTCGCCTTAGGGCTTACGCGTCATACATTACTGGTTGAGATTGGTTAAGATTAGGGTTAAGGTTAAGGTTAAGGTTAAGGTTAAGCTTAAGCTTAAGAATAAGGTTAAGAATAAGGTTAAGGTTAAGGTTAAGGTTAAGGTTAAGGTTAAGGTTAAGGTTAAGGTTAAGGTTAAGGTTAAGGTTAAGGTTAAGGTTAAGTTTAATGTTAAGGTTAAGGTCACTCTCGCTAAACCCACATCAGCATCAGCACAGTCATGAAAGTGACTGTAACTCTTCCTTCCAGTAATCAACAGTTCCACTCCCCAAATGAACCTGAACTTCATTTTTAACTTAAAATTTAAATTTCTCACATTCTTCTAATTGGTTCGGCCATATTCGTCTCAATTGAGAAAAACGGCTTTCCCTTTTTGCTAATTCCTCTGACCACGTTGTCCGCAGCGACGAAGACTTTATCCGGAGTGGTTCCCACAGCGCCTCCCAAAGAGACAGAAGCCATCGGAGGACCATTTCCAGTTTTGTAAATTATCTAAAGTACTTTTATTAATTTCTTATTTAAATTGTTTCAGAATCGGCTGTTTCTGAATCGGTTTCAGAATCGGCTTCCGTGGCCTTATGCTGAAACGTTTGGGCCGATTTCGATTTTTTGATCCGGGTTACGGTAGGTGCCCAAAAGTAGGGTAAAATTTTCAAAGTCATGCAAATTTTTATTTAAAAATTCTTTGTAGCAAACTCAAAATACATGCAAAATATTTTTCGATATACTAAAGCGCCGTGACACATAAAAGTGCCAAAATAGCAAATGTAATCGATTTGAGAACTATGCATATTTAAATATTTAGTTATTTAGCGACTTATAACGTGTTGGCACTCGAAATTGACATTTTGTAGATGTTATTTTCAATTTCAGCGTTAAAAACTGATTTAGACATGACCTGTAACAGGAAATGAGCCCAAAATTGAAAAATCCGGACAAAAATCTTGAAACGCAGGACAAAATATATTTTAAAAAAATGAAAAAAATAATAACAACTTAGATAAAAAAAGTTTTAAAAAAAAACATTAAAAAATTTAGTGTAAAAAACACATAAAATTCAAAAATATAATTTTTCTATGCATTTTTAGTGTATTTTTAGCTATTTTTACCCATTCAATGGGATTTATAGCAAAAAAAAAATCGTCGATAATGTTTTATTGAATCAATCGATTTGAAATTTGACGTAGATTTCCAAAACTGAAAGTATTTTTTGTGGCTTCTATAGAAAAGCCGAAAACTTCAAAAACCATTTTTCGAAAACTTTTTCTGTGATACAAATTCGTAGTAATTTTTACAGAGACGATGTCTTAATTAATCTTCACAACATTTTTACAACAATTAAATTTAATTTTACAACAATTAAGGATCAATTTTACAACAATAAAGAAAAAATAGGTCATTTCCTTTTATCCAGCTGACTCACCTGCGTATCATTGTTCTTCCTCGCGATGCAGATAACACAGCCGTTCTCTCCTCCAATTACAACCTATATTTCTTTGTTAATTACTTAATTGCCCTTAATTACCCTATCAAGATTCTTCCGTTTTCCACTTTTCGTCTGTTCCGTGGGGATAACTTTCATACAACCGCGAGCGGTCGTGCCCACCTGGGCGAAGTCGGTGCGGTAGAGGCGGAGATCCGGCGCCAGGACCATTTTTATTACTGAAATCGATAATTTAAATTCATAATTAACTTGAAATTCGGATTCGAAATGAAAATTCAGTTTATAATTGTGGCTGAATTCAAAAAGGAGCACTGGCTGGGAGGCTGGTTGCCATGGAAACGGGGTGCGCGGGGAAATCATAAGAGGGCGGCAGTTATAGAAGAAAAAAGCTTCTAAAAGAAAA
Organism: Oscheius myriophilus; assembly: GCA_964057215.1. Classification (NCBI taxonomy): domain Eukaryota; kingdom Metazoa; phylum Nematoda; class Chromadorea; order Rhabditida; family Rhabditidae; genus Oscheius; species Oscheius myriophilus. The sequence continues at coordinate 26,588,711 of OZ059904.1, read as the reverse complement.
AAAAACTTTAAGATAGTTAGGAAAATGGCATAATTGGCAGGTTCTGGCTTTTTTGGAAGTTCTGCATCAAAACTAAAGCGGTTTCTGCTTTTTCCGAAAACATTTCACCCAGATTGATAGAAAAGCGATCATTTCTGCTACAGATAAGCTATTCAAAAAGTCTCCTTGTGCGCGTCTTCGTGTCTTCGTGTCTTCGTGTCTACGTGTCTTCGTGTCTCCTTGTGCGTGTCTTCGTGTCTACGTGTCTTCGTGTCTTCGTGTCTTCGTGTCTTCGTGTCTTCGTGTCTTCGTGTCTTTGTGTCTTCGTTTCTTCGTGTCTTCGTGTCTTCGTGTCTTTGTGTCTTCGTGTCTTCGTGTCTTCGTGTCTTCGTGTCTTCGTGTCTTCGTGTCTTCGTGTCTTCGTGTCTTCGTGTCTTCGTGTCTTCGTGTCTTCGTGTCTTCGTGTCTACGTGTCTTCGTGTCTTCGCGTCTTCGTGTCTTCGTGTCTACGTGTCTTCGTGTCTTCGTGTCTTCGTGTCTTCGTGTCTTCGTGTCTACGTGTCTTCGTGTCTTCGCGTCTTCGTGTCTTCGTGTCTACGTGTCTTCGTGTCTTCGTGTCTTCGTGTCTTCGTGTCTTCGTGTCTTTGTGTCTTCGTGTCTTCGTGTCTTCGTGTCTTCGTGTCTTCGTGTCTTCGTGTCTTCGTGTCTTCGTGTCTTCGTGTCTACGTGTCTTCGTGTCTTCGCGTCTTCGTGTCTTCGTGTCTCCTTGTGCGTGTCTTCGTGTCTTCGTGTCTTCGTGTCTCCTTGTGCGTGTCTTCGTGTCTTCGTGTCTTCGTGTCTCCTTGTGCGTGTCTTCGTGTCTTCGTGTCTTCGTGTCTCCTTGTGCGTGTCTTCGTGTCTGCGTGTCTGCGTGTCTTCGTGTCTCCTTGTGCGTGTCTTCGTGTCTTCGTGTCTCCTTGTGCGTGTCTACGTGTCTTCGTGTCTTCGTGTCTTCGTGTCTTCGTGTCTTCGTGTCTACGTGTCTTCGTGTCTCCTTGTGCGTGTCTTCGTGTCTACGTGTCTTCGTGTCTTCGTGTCTTCGTGTCTTTGTGTCTTCGTTTCTTCGTGTCTTCGTGTCTTCGTGTCTTTGTGTCTTCGTGTCTTCGTGTCTTCGTGTCTTCGTGTCTTCGTGTCTTCGTGTCTTCGTGTCTTCGTGTCTTCGTGTCTTCGTGTCTTCGTGTCTTCGTGTCTTCGTGTCTTCGTGTCTTCGTGTCTTTGTGTCTTCGTGTCTCCTTGTGCGTGTCTTCGTGTCTTCGTGTCTTCGTGTCTCCTTGTGCGTGTCTTCGTGTCTGCGTGTCTGCGTGTCTTCGTGTCTCTTTGTGCGTGTCTTCGTGTCTTCGTGTCTTCGTGTCTTCGTGTCTTCGTGTCTTCGTGTCTTCGTGTCTTCGTGTCTACGTGTCTTCGTGTCTTCGTGTCTTCGTGTCTTCGTGTCTTCGTGTCTTCGTGTCTTCGTGTCTTCGTGTCTTCGTGTCTTCGTGTCTACGTGTCTTCGTGTCTTCGTGTCTTCGTGTCTTCGTGTCTTCGTGTCTTCGTGTCTTCGTGTCTTCGTGTCTTCGTGTCTACGTGTCTTCGTGTCTTCGTGTCTTCGTGTCTTCGTGTCTTCGTGTCTTCGTGTCTTCGTGTCTTTGTGTCTACGTGTCTTCGTGTCTCCTTGTGCGTGTCTTCGTGTCTGCGTGTCTGCGTGTCTTCGTGTCTCTTTGTGCGTGTCTTCGTGTCTTCGTGTCTTCGTGTCTTTGTGTCTTCGTGTCTTCGTGTCTCCTTGTGCGTGTCTTCGTGTCTTCGTGTCTTCGTGTCTTTGTGTCTACGTGTCTTCGTGTCTCCTTGTGCGTGTCTTCGTGTCTTCGTGTCTTCGTGTCTTCGTGTCTTCGTATCTTCGTGTCTCCTTGTGCGTGTCTTCGTGTCTTCGTGTCTTCGTGTCTTCGTGTCTTCGTGTCTTCGTGTCTTCGTGTCTTCGTGTCTTCGTGTCTTCGTGTCTTCGTGTCTTCGTGTCTTCGTGTCTTCGTGTCTTCGTGTCTTCGTGTCTTCGTGTCTTTGTGTCTACGTGTCTTCGTGTCTCCTTGTGCGTGTCTTCGTGTCTTCGTGTCTTCGTGTCTCCTTGTGCGTGTCTTCGTGTCTGCGTGTCTGCGTGTCTTCGTGTCTCCTTGTGCGTGTCTTCGTGTCTTCGTGTCTTCGTGTCTTCGTGTCTTCGTGTCTTCGTGTCTTCGTGTCTTCGTGTCTTCGTGTCTTCGTGTCTTCGTGTCTTCGTGTCTTCGTGTCTTCGTGTCTTCGTGTCTTCGTGTCTTCGTGTCTTCGTGTCTTCGTGTCTTCGTGTCTTCGTGTCTTCGTGTCTTCGTGTCTTTGTGTCTACGTGTCTTCGTGTCTCCTTGTGCGTGTCTTCGTGTCTTCGTGTCTTCGTGTCTCCTTGTGCGTGTCTTCGTGTCTGCGTGTCTGCGTGTCTTCGTGTCTCCTTGTGCGTGTCTTCGTGTCTTCGTGTCTTCGTGTCTTCGTGTCTTCGTGTCTTCGTGTCTTCGTGTCTTCGTGTCTTCGTGTCTTCGTGTCTTCGTGTCTTCGTGTCTTCGTGTCTTCGTGTCTTTGTGTCTACGTGTCTTCGTGTCTCCTTGTGCGTGTCTTCGTGTCTTCGTGTCTTCGTGTCTTCGTGTCTTCGTGTCTTCGTGTCTTCGTGTCTTTGTGTCTACGTGTCTTCGTGTCTCCTTGTGCGTGTCTTCGTGTCTTCGTGTCTTCGTGTCTCCTTGTGCGTGTCTTCGTGTCTACGTGTCTTCGTGTCTTCGTGTCTTCGTGTCTTTGTGTCTTCGTGTCTTCGTGTCTTCGTGTCTTTGTGTCTACGTGTCTTCGTGTCTCCTTGTGCGTGTCTTCGTGTCTACGTGTCTTCGTGTCTTCGTGTCTTCGTGTCTTCGTGTCTTCGTGTCTACGTGTCTTCGTGTCTTCGTGTCTTCGTGTCTACGTGTCTTCGTGTCTTCGTGTCTTCGTGTCTTCGTGTCTTCGTGTCTTCGTGTCTTTGTGTCTACGTGTCTTCGTGTCTCCTTGTGCGTGTCTTCGTGTCTGCGTGTCTGCGTGTCTTCGTGTCTCTTTGTGCGTGTCTTCGTGTCTTCGTGTCTTCGTGTCTTCGTGTCTTCGTGTCTTCGTGTCTTCGTGTCTTCGTGTCTTCGTGTCTACGTGTCTTCGTGTCTTCGTGTCTTCGTGTCTTCGTGTCTTCGTGTCTTCGTGTCTTCGTGTCTTCGTGTCTTCGTGTCTTCGTGTCTACGTGTCTTCGTGTCTTCGTGTCTTCGTGTCTTCGTGTCTTCGTGTCTTCGTGTCTTCGTGTCTTCGTGTCTTCGTGTCTTCGTGTCTACGTGTCTTCGTGTCTTCGTGTCTTCGTGTCTTCGTGTCTTTGTGTCTTCGTGTCTTCGTGTCTCCTTGTGCGTGTCTTCGTGTCTTCGTGTCTTCGTGTCTTTGTGTCTACGTGTCTTCGTGTCTCCTTGTGCGTGTCTTCGTGTCTTCGTGTCTTCGTGTCTTCGTGTCTTCGTATCTTCGTGTCTCCTTGTGCGTGTCTTCGTGTCTTCGTGTCTTCGTGTCTTCGTGTCTTCGTGTCTTCGTGTCTTCGTGTCTTCGTGTCTTCGTGTCTTCGTGTCTTCGTGTCTTCGTGTCTTTGTGTCTACGTGTCTTCGTGTCTCCTTGTGCGTGTCTTCGTGTCTTCGTGTCTTCGTGTCTCCTTGTGCGTGTCTTCGTGTCTGCGTGTCTGCGTGTCTTCGTGTCTCCTTGTGCGTGTCTTCGTGTCTTCGTGTCTTCGTGTCTTCGTGTCTTCGTGTCTTTGTGTCTACGTGTCTTCGTGTCTCCTTGTGCGTGTCTTCGTGTCTACGTGTCTTCGTGTCTTCGTGTCTTCGTGTCTTCGTGTCTTCGTGTCTTTGTGTCTTCGTGTCTTCGTGTCTTCGTGTCTTCGTGTCTTTGTGTCTTCGTGTCTTCGTGTCTTCGTGTCTTTGTGTCTACGTGTCTTCGTGTCTCCTTGTGCGTGTCTTCGTGTCTACGTGTCTTCGTGTCTTTGTGTCTTCGTGTCTTCGTGTCTTCGTGTCTTTGTGTCTACGTGTCTTCGTGTCTCCTTGTGCGTGTCTTCGTGTCTTCGTGTCTTCGTGTCTTCGTGTCTTCGTGTCTTCGTGTCTTCGTGTCTTTGTGTCTTCGTGTCTTCGTGTCTTCGTGTCTTTGTGTCTTCGTGTCTTCGTGTCTTCGTGTCTTCGTGTCTTTGTGTCTTCGTGTCTTCGTGTCTTCGTGTCTTCGTGTCTTTGTGTCTTCGTGTCTTCGTGTCTACGTGTCTTCGTGTCTTTGTGTCTACGTGTCTTCGTGTCTCCTTGTGCGTGTCTTCGTGTCTTCGTGTCTTCGTGTCTTCGTGTCTTTGTGTCTTCGTGTCTTCGTGTCTTCGTGTCTTCGTGTCTTCGTGTCTTCGTGTCTTCGTGTCTTCGTGTCTTCGTGTCTTCGTGTCTTCGTGTCTCCTTGTGCGTGTCTTCGTGTCTTCGTGTCTTCGTGTCTTCGTGTCTTTGTGTCTTCGTGTCTTCGTGTCTTCGTGTCTTCGTGTCTTCGTGTCTTCGTGTCTTTGTGTCTTCGTGTCTTCGTGTCTTCGTGTCTTTGTGTCTTCGTGTCTTCGTGTCTTCGTGTCTTCGTGTCTTTGTGTCTTCGTGTCTTCGTGTCTACGTGTCTTCGTGTCTTTGTGTCTTCGTGTCTTCGTGTCTTCGTGTCTTTGTGTCTACGTGTCTTCGTGTCTCCTTGTGCGTGTCTTCGTGTCTTCGTGTCTTCGTGTCTTCGTGTCTTTGTGTCTTCGTGTCTTCGTGTCTTCGTGTCTTCGTGTCTTCGTGTCTTCGTGTCTTCGTGTCTTTGTGTCTTCGTGTCTTCGTGTCTTCGTGTCTTCGTGTCTTTGTGTCTTCGTGTCTTCGTGTCTTCGTGTCTTTGTGTCTTCGTGTCTTCGTGTCTTCGTGTCTTTGTGTCTTCGTGTCTTCGTGTCTTCGTGTCTTCGTGTCTTTGTGTCTTCGTGTCTTCGTGTCTCCTTGTGCGTGTCTTCGTGTCTTCGTGTCTTCGTGTCTCCTTGTGCGTGTCTTCGTGTCTACGTGTCTTCGTGTCTTCGTGTCTTCGTGTCTTTGTGTCTTCGTGTCTTCGTGTCTTCGTGTCTTTGTGTCTTCGTGTCTTCGTGTCTTCGTGTCTTTGTGTCTTCGTGTCTTCGTGTCTTCGTGTCTTTGTGTCTACGTGTCTTCGTGTCTTCGTGTCTTTGTGTCTTCGTGTCTTCGTGTCTTCGTGTCTTCGTGTCTTTGTGTCTTCGTGTCTTCGTGTCTCCTTGTGCGTGTCTTCGTGTCTTCGTGTCTTCGTGTCTCCTTGTGCGTGTCTTCGTGTCTACGTGTCTTCGTGTCTTCGTGTCTTCGTGTCTTTGTGTCTTCGTGTCTTCGTGTCTTCGTGTCTTTGTGTCTTCGTGTCTTCGTGTCTTCGTGTCTTTGTGTCTTCGTGTCTTCGTGTCTTCGTGTCTTTGTGTCTTCGTGTCTTCGTGTCTTCGTGTCTTTGTGTCTTCGTGTCTTCGTGTCTTCGTGTCTTTGTGTCTTCGTGTCTTCGTGTCTTCGTGTCTTTGTGTCTTCGTGTCTTCGTGTCTTCGTGTCTTTGTGTCTTCGTGTCTTCGTGTCTTCGTGTCTTCGTGTCTTCGTGTCTTCGTGTCTTTGTGTCTTCGTGTCTTCGTGTCTTCGTGTCTTCGTGTCTTCGTGTCTTCGTGTCTTTGTGTCTACGTGTCTTCGTGTCTCCTTGTGCGTGTCTTCGTGTTTACGTGTCTTCGTGTCTTCGTGTCTTCGTGTCTTTGTGTCTTCGTGTCTTCGTGTCTTCGTGTCTTCGTGTCTTCGTGTCTTTGTGTCTACGTGTCTTCGTGTCTCCTTGTGCGTGTCTTCGTGTCTACGTGTCTTCGTGTCTTCGTGTCTTCGTGTCTTCGTGTCTTCGTGTCTTCGTGTCTTCGTGTCTTCGTGTCTCCTTGTGCGTGTCTTCGTGTCTGCGTGTCTGCGTGTCTTCGTGTCTCCTTGTGCGTGTCTTCGTGTCTTCGTGTCTTCGTGTCTCCTTGTGCGTGTCTTCGTGTCTTCGTGTCTTCGTGTCTTCGTGTCTTCGTGTCTTCGTGTCTCCTTGTGCGTGTCTTCGTGTCTTCGTGTCTTCGTGTCTTCGTGTCTCCTTGTGCGTGTCTTCGTGTCTTCGGGTCTTCGTGTCTCCTTGTGCGTGTCTTCGTGTCTTCGTGTCTTCGTGTCTTCGTGTCTTCGTGTCTTCGTGTCTTCGTGTCTCCTTGTGCGTGTCTTCGTGTCTTCGTGTCTTCGTGTCTTCGTGTCTCCTTGTGCGTGTCTTCGTGTCTTCGTGTCTACGTGTCTTCGTGTCTTCGTGTCTTCGTGTCTTCGTGTCTACGTGTCTTCGTGTCTTCGTGTCTTCGTGTCTTCGTGTCTTCGTGTCTTCGTGTCTACGTGTCTTCGTGTCTTCGTGTCTTCGTGTCTTCGTGTCTTCGTGTCTTCGTGTCTTCGTGTCTTCGTGTCTCCTTGTGCGTGTCTTCGTGTCTTCGTGTCTTCGTGTCTCCTTGTGTGTGTCTTCGTGTCTTCGTGTCTTCGTGTCTTCGTGTCTTCGTGTCTTCGTGTCTCCTTGTGCGTGTCTTCGTGTCTTCGTGTCTTCGTGTCTCCTTGTGTGTGTCTTCGTGTCTTCGTGTCTTCGTGTCTTCGTGTCTTCGTGTCTTCGTGTCTCCTTGTGCGTGTCTTCGTGTCTTCGTGTCTTCGTGTCTCCTTGTGCGTGTCTTCGTGTCTTCGTGTCTTCGTGTCTTCGTGTCTTCGTGTCTTCGTGTCTTCGTGTCTTCGTGTCTCCTTGTGCGTGTCTTCGTGTCTTCGTGTCTTCGTGTCTCCTTGTGCGTGTCTTCGTGTCTTCGTGTCTTCGTGTCTTCGTGTCTTCGTGTCTCCTTGTGCGTGTCTTCGTGTCTTCGTGTCTTCGTGTCTTCGTGTCTTCGTGTCTCCTTGTGCGTGTCTTCGTGTCTTCGTGTCTTCGTGTCTTCGTGTCTCCTTGTGCGTGTCTTCGTGTCTTCGTGTCTACGTGTCTTCGTGTCTTCGTGTCTTCGTGTCTTCGTGTCTACGTGTCTTCGTGTCTTCGTGTCTTCGTGTCTTCGTGTCTTCGTGTCTTTGTGTCTTCGTGTCTTCGTGTCTTCGTGTCTTCGTGTCTTTGTGTCTACGTGTCTTCGTGTCTCCTTGTGCGTGTCTTCGTGTCTTCGTGTCTCCTTGTGCGTGTCTTCGTGTCTTCGTGTCTTCGTGTCTTCGTGTCTTCGTGTCTCCTTGTGCGTGTCTTCGTGTCTTCGTGTCTTCGTGTCTTCGTGTCTCCTTGTGCGTGTCTTCGTGTCTTCGTGTCTACGTGTCTTCGTGTCTTCGTGTCTTCGTGTCTTCGTGTCTACGTGTCTTCGTGTCTTCGTGTCTTCGTGTCTTCGTGTCTTCGTGTCTTTGTGTCTTCGTGTCTTCGTGTCTTCGTGTCTTCGTGTCTTTGTGTCTACGTGTCTTCGTGTCTCCTTGTGCGTGTCTTCGTGTCTTCGTGTCTCCTTGTGCGTGTCTTCGTGTCTTTGTGTCTACGTGTCTTCGTGTCTCCTTGTGCGTGTCTTCGTGTCTTCGTGTCTTCGTGTCTCCTTGTGCGTGTCTTCGTGTCTTCGTGTCTTCGTGTCTTCGTGTCTTCGTGTCTACGTGTCTTCGTGTCTCCTTGTGCGTGTCTTCGTGTCTACGTGTCTTCGTGTCTTCGTGTCTTCGTGTCTTTGTGTCTTCGTTTCTTCGTGTCTTCGTGTCTTCGTGTCTTTGTGTCTTCGTGTCTTCGTGTCTTCGTGTCTTCGTGTCTTCGTGTCTTCGTGTCTTCGTGTCTTCGTGTCTTCGTGTCTTCGTGTCTTCGTGTCTTCGTGTCTTCGTGTCTTCGTGTCTTCGTGTCTTCGTGTCTTCGTGTCTTTGTGTCTACGTGTCTTCGTGTCTCCTTGTGCGTGTCTTCGTGTCTGCGTGTCTTCGTGTCTCCTTGAGCGTGTCTTCGTGTCTTCGTGTCTCCTTGTGCGTGTCTTCGTGTCTTCGTGTCTTCGTGTCTTCGTGTCTTCGTGTCTTCGTGTCTTTGTGTCTACGTGTCTTCGTGTCTCCTTGTGCGTGTCTTCGTGTCTTCGTGTCTTCGTGTCTTCGTGTCTTCGTGTCTTCGTGTCTCCTTGTGCGTGTCTTCGTGTCTTCGTGTCTTCGTGTCTTCGTGTCTTCGTGTCTTCGTGTCTTCGTGTCTTCGTGTCTTCGTGTCTTCGTGTCTTCGTGTCTTCGTGTCTTTGTGTCTACGTGTCTTCGTGTCTCCTTGTGCGTGTCTTCGTGTCTTCGTGTCTTCGTGTCTCCTTGTGCGTGTCTTCGTGTCTGCGTGTCTGCGTGTCTTCGTGTCTCCTTGTGCGTGTCTTCGTGTCTTCGTGTCTTCGTGTCTTCGTGTCTTCGTGTCTTCGTGTCTTCGTGTCTTCGTGTCTTCGTGTCTTTGTGTCTACGTGTCTTCGTGTCTCCTTGTGCGTGTCTTCGTGTCTACGTGTCTTCGTGTCTTCGTGTCTTCGTGTCTTCGTGTCTTCGTGTCTTTGTGTCTTCGTGTCTTCGTGTCTTCGTGTCTTCGTGTCTTCGTGTCTTCGTGTCTTTGTGTCTACGTGTCTTCGTGTCTCCTTGTGCGTGTCTTCGTGTCTTCGTGTCTACGTGTCTTCGTGTCTTCGTGTCTTCGTGTCTTCGTGTCTTTGTGTCTTCGTGTCTTCGTGTCTTCGTGTCTTCGTGTCTTCGTGTCTTCGTGTCTTCGTGTCTTTGTGTCTACGTGTCTTCGTGTCTCCTTGTGCGTGTCTTCGTGTCTACGTGTCTTCGTGTCTTCGTGTCTTCGTGTCTTTGTGTCTTCGTGTCTTCGTGTCTTCGTGTCTTTGTGTCTACGTGTCTTCGTGTCTCCTTGTGCGTGTCTTCGTGTCTACGTGTCTTCGTGTCTACGTGTCTTCGTGTCTTCGTGTCTTCGTGTCTTCGTGTCTTCGTGTCTTCGTGTCTTCGTGTCTTCGTGTCTCCTTGTGCGTGTCTTCGTGTCTGCGTGTCTGCGTGTCTTCGTGTCTCCTTGTGCGTGTCTTCGTGTCTTCGTGTCTTCGTGTCTCCTTGTGCGTGTCTTCGTGTCTTCGTGTCTTCGTGTCTTCGTGTCTTCGTGTCTTCGTGTCTCCTTGTGCGTGTCTTCGTGTCTTCGTGTCTTCGTGTCTTCGTGTCTCCTTGTGCGTGTCTTCGTGTCTTCGTGTCTTCGTGTCTCCTTGTGCGTGTCTTCGTGTCTTCGTGTCTTCGTGTCTTCGTGTCTTCGTGTCTTCGTGTCTTCGTGTCTCCTTGTGCGTGTCTTCGTGTCTTCGTGTCTTCGTGTCTCCTTGTGCGTGTCTTCGTGTCTTCGTGTCTTCGTGTCTTCGTGTCTCCTTGTGCGTGTCTTCGTGTCTTCGTGTCTTCGTGTCTTCGTGTCTCCTTGTGCGTGTCTTCGTGTCTTCGTGTCTTCGTGTCTCCTTGTGCGTGTCTTCGTGTCTTCGTGTCTTCGTGTCTTCGTGTCTTCGTGTCTTCGTGTCTCCTTGTGCGTGTCTTCGTGTCTTCGTGTCTTCGTGTCTCCTTGTGCGTGTCTTCGTGTCTTCGTGTCTTCGTGTCTTCGTGTCTTCGTGTCTTCGTGTCTTCGTGTCTCCTTGTGCGTGTCTTCGTGTTTTCGTGTCTTCGTGTCTTCGTGTCTTCGTGTCTTCGTGTCTTCGTGTATTCGTGTCTTCGTGTCTTCGTGTCTTCGTGTCTCCTTGTGCGTGTCTTCGTGTCTTCGTGTCTTCGTGTCTTCGTGTCTCCTTGTGCGTGTCTTCGTGTCTTCGTGTCTTCGTGTCTTCGTGTCTTCGTGTCTCCTTGTGCGTGTCTTCGTGTCCTCGTGTCTTCGTGTCTCCTTGTGCGTGTCTTCGTGTCTACGTGTCTTCGTGTCTACGTGTCTTCGTGTCTTCGTGTCTTCGTGTCTCCTTGTGCGTGTCTTCGTGTCTTCGTGTCTTCGTGTCTTCGTGTCTTCGTGTCTTCGTGTCTCCTTGTGCGTGTCTTCGTGTCTTCGTGTCTTCGTGTCTTCGTGTCTTCGTGTCTTCGTGTCTTCGTGTCTTCGTGTCTCCTTGTGCGTGTCTTCGTGTCTTCGTGTCTTCGTGTCTTCGTGTCTCCTTGTGCGTGTCTTCGTGTCTTCGTGTCTTCGTGTCTTCGTGTCTTCGTGTCTTCGTGTCTTCGTGTCTCCTTGTGCGTGTCTTCGTGTCCTCGTGTCTTCGTGTCTCCTTGTGCGTGTCTTCGTGTCTACGTGTCTTCGTGTCTTCGTGTCTCCTTGTGCGTGTCTTCGTGTCTTCGTGTCTTCGTGTCTCCTTGTGCGTGTCTTCGTGTCTACGTGTCTTCGTGTCTTCGTGTCTTCGTGTCTTTGTGTCTTCGTGTCTTCGTGTCTTCGTGTCTTTGTGTCTTCGTGTCTTCGTGTCTTCGTGTCTTTGTGTCTTCGTGTCTTCGTGTCTTCGTGTCTTTGTGTCTACGTGTCTTCGTGTCTCCTTGTGCGTGTCTTCGTGTCTTCGTGTCTTCGTGTCTTCGTGTCTTTGTGTCTTCGTGTCTTCGTGTCTTCGTGTCTTCGTGTCTTCGTGTCTTCGTGTCTTTGTGTCTACGTGTCTTCGTGTCTCCTTGTGCGTGTCTTCGTGTTTACGTGTCTTCGTGTCTTCGTGTCTTCGTGTCTTTGTGTCTTCGTGTCTTCGTGTCTTCGTGTCTTCGTGTCTTCGTGTCTTTGTGTCTACGTGTCTTCGTGTCTCCTTGTGCGTGTCTTCGTGTCTACGTGTCTTCGTGTCTTCGTGTCTTCGTGTCTTCGTGTCTTCGTGTCTTCGTGTCTTCGTGTCTTCGTGTCTCCTTGTGCGTGTCTTCGTGTCTGCGTGTCTGCGTGTCTTCGTGTCTCCTTGTGCGTGTCTTCGTGTCTTCGTGTCTTCGTGTCTCCTTGTGCGTGTCTTCGTGTCTTCGTGTCTTCGTGTCTTCGTGTCTTCGTGTCTTCGTGTCTCCTTGTGCGTGTCTTCGTGTCTTCGTGTCTTCGTGTCTTCGTGTCTTCGTGTCTTCGTGTCTTCGTGTCTTCGTGTCTCCTTGTGCGTGTCTTCGTGTCTTCGTGTCTTCGTGTCTTCGTGTCTTCGTGTCTCCTTGTGCGTGTCTTCGTGTCTTCGTGTCTTCGTGTCTTCGTGTCTTCGTGTCTTCGTGTCTTCGTGTCTTCGTGTCTCCTTGTGCGTGTCTTCGTGTCTTCGTGTCTTCGTGTCTTCGTGTCTTTGTGTCTTCGTGTCTTCGTGTCTTCGTGTCTTCGTGTCTTCGTGTCTTCGTGTCTTTGTGTCTACGTGTCTTCGTGTCTCCTTGTGCGTGTCTTCGTGTTTACGTGTCTTCGTGTCTTCGTGTCTTCGTGTCTTTGTGTCTTCGTGTCTTCGTGTCTTCGTGTCTTCGTGTCTTCGTGTCTTTGTGTCTACGTGTCTTCGTGTCTCCTTGTGCGTGTCTTCGTGTCTACGTGTCTTCGTGTCTTCGTGTCTTCGTGTCTTCGTGTCTTCGTGTCTTCGTGTCTTCGTGTCTTCGTGTCTCCTTGTGCGTGTCTTCGTGTCTGCGTGTCTGCGTGTCTTCGTGTCTCCTTGTGCGTGTCTTCGTGTCTTCGTGTCTTCGTGTCTCCTTGTGCGTGTCTTCGTGTCTTCGTGTCTTCGTGTCTTCGTGTCTTCGTGTCTTCGTGTCTCCTTGTGCGTGTCTTCGTGTCTTCGTGTCTTCGTGTCTTCGTGTCTTCGTGTCTTCGTGTCTTCGTGTCTTCGTGTCTCCTTGTGCGTGTCTTCGTGTCTTCGTGTCTTCGTGTCTTCGTGTCTTCGTGTCTTCGTGTCTCCTTGTGCGTGTCTTCGTGTCTTCGTGTCTTCGTGTCTTCGTGTCTTCGTGTCTTCGTGTCTTCGTGTCTTCGTGTCTCCTTGTGCGTGTCTTCGTGTCTTCGTGTCTTCGTGTCTTCGTGTCTTCGTGTCTTCGTGTCTCCTTGTGCGTGTCTTCGTGTCTTCGTGTCTTCGTGTCTTCGTGTCTCCTTGTGCGTGTCTTCGTGTCTTCGTGTCTTCGTGTCTTCGTGTCTTCGTGTCTCCTTGTGCGTGTCTTCGTGTCTTCGTGTCTTCGTGTCTTCGTGTCTCCTTGTGCGTGTCTTCGTGTCTTCGTGTCTACGTGTCTTCGTGTCTTCGTGTCTTCGTGTCTTCGTGTCTTCGTGTCTACGTGTCTTCGTGTCTTCGTGTCTTCGTGTCTTCGTGTCTTCGTGTCTTCGTGTCTACGTGTCTTCGTGTCTTCGTGTCTTCGTGTCTTCGTGTCTTCGTGTCTTCGTGTCTTCGTGTCTTCGTGTCTCCTTGTGCGTGTCTTCGTGTCTGCGTGTCTGCGTGTCTTCGTGTCTCCTTGTGCGTGTCTTCGTGTCTTCGTGTCTTCGTGTCTCCTTGTGTGTGTCTTCGTGTCTTCGTGTCTTCGTGTCTTCGTGTCTTCGTGTCTTCGTGTCTCCTTGTGCGTGTCTTCGTGTCTTCGTGTCTTCGTGTCTTCGTGTCTCCTTGTGCGTGTCTTCGTGTCTTCGTGTCTACGTGTCTTCGTGTCTTCGTGTCTTCGTGTCTTCGTGTCTTCGTGTCTACGTGTCTTCGTGTCTTCGTGTCTTCGTGTCTTCGTGTCTTCGTGTCTTCGTGTCTACGTGTCTTCGTGTCTTCGTGTCTTCGTGTCTTCGTGTCTTCGTGTCTTCGTGTCTTCGTGTCTTCGTGTCTCCTTGTGCGTGTCTTCGTGTCTGCGTGTCTGCGTGTCTTCGTGTCTCCTTGTGCGTGTCTTCGTGTCTTCGTGTCTTCGTGTCTCCTTGTGTGTGTCTTCGTGTCTTCGTGTCTTCGTGTCTTCGTGTCTTCGTGTCTTCGTGTCTCCTTGTGCGTGTCTTCGTGTCTTCGTGTCTTCGTGTCTTCGTGTCTCCTTGTGCGTGTCTTCGTGTCTTCGTGTCTTCGTGTCTTCGTGTCTTCGTGTCTTCGTGTCTTCGTGTCTTCGTGTCTCCTTGTGCGTGTCTTCGTGTCTTCGTGTCTTCGTGTCTCCTTGTGCGTGTCTTCGTGTCTTCGTGTCTTCGTGTCTTCGTGTCTCCTTGTGCGTGTCTTCGTGTCTTCGTGTCTTCGTGTCTCCTTGTGCGTGTCTTCGTGTCTTCGTGTCTTCGTGTCTTCGTGTCTTCGTGTCTTCGTGTCTTCGTGTCTCCTTGTGCGTGTCTTCGTGTCTTCGTGTCTTCGTGTCTCCTTGTGCGTGTCTTCGTGTCTTCGTGTCTTCGTGTCTTCGTGTCTCCTTGTGCGTGTCTTCGTGTCTTCGTGTCTTCGTGTCTTCGTGTCTCCTTGTGCGTGTCTTCGTGTCTTCGTGTCTTCGTGTCTTCGTGTCTCCTTGTGCGTGTCTTCGTGTCTTCGTGTCTACGTGTCTTCGTGTCTTCGTGTCTTCGTGTCTTCGTGTCTACGTGTCTTCGTGTCTTCGTGTCTTCGTGTCTTCGTGTCTTCGTGTCTTTGTGTCTTCGTGTCTTCGTGTCTTCGTGTCTTCGTGTCTTCGTGTCTTCGTGTCTTCGTGTCTTCGTGTCTTCGTGTCTTTGTGTCTACGTGTCTTCGTGTCTCCTTGTGCGTGTCTTCGTGTCTTCGTGTCTCCTTGTGCGTGTCTTCGTGTCTTTGTGTCTTCGTTTCTTCGTGTCTTCGTGTCTTCGTGTCTTTGTGTCTTCGTGTCTTCGTGTCTTCGTGTCTTCGTGTCTTCGTGTCTTCGTGTCTTCGTGTCTTCGTGTCTTCGTGTCTTCGTGTCTTCGTGTCTTCGTGTCTTCGTGTCTTCGTGTCTTCGTGTCTTCGTGTCTTCGTGTCTTCGTGTCTCCTTGTGCGTGTCTTCGTGTCTTCGTGTCTTCGTGTCTTCGTGTCTTCGTGTCTTCGTGTCTTTGTGTCTACGTGTCTTCGTGTCTCCTTGTGCGTGTCTTCGTGTCTTCGTGTCTTCGTGTCTTCGTGTCTTCGTGTCTTCGTGTCTCCTTGTGCGTGTCTTCGTGTCTTCGTGTCTTCGTGTCTTCGTGTCTTCGTGTCTTCGTGTCTTCGTGTCTTCGTGTCTTCGTGTCTTCGTGTCTTCGTGTCTTCGTGTCTTCGTGTCTTCGTGTCTTTGTGTCTACGTGTCTTCGTGTCTCCTTGTGCGTGTCTTCGTGTCTACGTGTCTTCGTGTCTTCGTGTCTTCGTGTCTTTGTGTCTTCGTGTCTTCGTGTCTTCGTGTCTTTGTGTCTACGTGTCTTCGTGTCTCCTTGTGCGTGTCTTCGTGTCTTCGTGTCTTTGTGTCTTCGTGTCTTCGTGTCTTCGTGTCTTCGTGTCTTCGTGTCTTCGTGTCTTCGTGTCTTTGTGTCTTCGTGTCTTCGTGTCTTCGTGTCTTCGTGTCTTTGTGTCTTCGTGTCTTCGTGTCTTCGTGTCTTCGTGTCTTTGTGTCTTCGTGTCTTCGTGTCTTCGTGTCTTCGTGTCTTTGTGTCTTCGTGTCTTCGTGTCTTCGTGTCTTTGTGTCTTCGTGTCTTCGTGTCTTTGTGTCTTCGTGTCTTCGTGTCTTCGTGTCTTTGTGTCTTCGTGTCTTCGTGTCTTCGTGTCTTTGTGTCTACGTGTCTTCGTGTCTCCTTGTGCGTGTCTTCGTGTCTACGTGTCTTCGTGTCTTCGTGTCTTCGTGTCTTCGTGTCTTTGTGTCTTCGTGTCTTCGTGTCTTCGTGTCTTTGTGTCTTCGTGTCTTCGTGTCTTTGTGTCTTCGTGTCTTCGTGTCTTCGTGTCTTTGTGTCTTCGTGTCTTCGTGTCTTCGTGTCTTTGTGTCTACGTGTCTTCGTGTCTCCTTGTGCGTGTCTTCGTGTCTACGTGTCTTCGTGTCTTCGTGTCTTCGTGTCTTCGTGTCTTTGTGTCTACGTGTCTTCGTGTCTCCTTGTGCGTGTCTTCGTGTCTACGTGTCTTCGTGTCTTCGTGTCTTCGTGTCTTCGTGTCTTCGTGTCTTCGTGTCTTCGTGTCTTCGTGTCTCCTTGTGCGTGTCTTCGTGTCTGCGTGTCTGCGTGTCTTCGTGTCTCCTTGTGCGTGTCTTCGTGTCTTCGTGTCTTCGTGTCTCCTTGTGCGTGTCTTCGTGTCTTCGTGTCTTCGTGTCTTCGTGTCTTCGTGTCTTCGTGTCTCCTTGTGCGTGTCTTCGTGTCTTCGTGTCTTCGTGTCTTCGTGTCTCCTTGTGCGTGTCTTCGTGTCTTCGTGTCTTCGTGTCTCCTTGTGCGTGTCTTCGTGTCTTCGTGTCTTCGTGTCTTCGTGTCTTCGTGTCTTCGTGTCTTCGTGTCTCCTTGTGCGTGTCTTCGTGTCTTCGTGTCTTCGTGTCTCCTTGTGCGTGTCTTCGTGTCTTCGTGTCTTCGTGTCTTCGTGTCTTCGTGTCTCCTTGTGCGTGTCTTCGTGTCTTCGTGTCTTCGTGTCTCCTTGTGCGTGTCTTCGTGTCTTCGTGTCTTCGTGTCTTCGTGTCTTCGTGTCTTCGTGTCTTCGTGTCTCCTTGTGCGTGTCTTCGTGTTTTCGTGTCTTCGTGTCTTCGTGTCTTCGTGTCTTCGTGTCTTCGTGTATTCGTGTCTTCGTGTCTTCGTGTCTTCGTGTCTCCTTGTGCGTGTCTTCGTGTCTTCGTGTCTTCGTGTCTTCGTGTCTTCGTGTCTCCTTGTGCGTGTCTTCGTGTCTTCGTGTCTTCGTGTCTTCGTGTCTTCGTGTCTCCTTGTGCGTGTCTTCGTGTCCTCGTGTCTTCGTGTCTCCTTGTGCGTGTCTTCGTGTCTACGTGTCTTCGTGTCTACGTGTCTTCGTGTCTTCGTGTCTTCGTGTCTTCGTGTCTTCGTGTCTTCGTGTCTTCGTGTCTCCTTGTGCGTGTCTTCGTGTCTTCGTGTCTTCGTGTCTTCGTGTCTCCTTGTGCGTGTCTTCGTGTCTTCGTGTCTTCGTGTCTTCGTGTCTTCGTGTCTTCGTGTCTTCGTGTCTCCTTGTGCGTGTCTTCGTGTCCTCGTGTCTTCGTGTCTCCTTGTGCGTGTCTTCGTGTCTACGTGTCTTCGTGTCTTCGTGTCTTCGTGTCTTCGTGTCTTCGTGTCTTCGTGTCTTCGTGTCTTCGTGTCTTCGTGTCTCCTTGTGCGTGTCTTCGTGTCCTCGTGTCTTCGTGTCTCCTTGTGCGTGTCTTCGTGTCTACGTGTCTTCGTGTCTTCGTGTCTTCGTGTCTTCGTGTCTTCGTGTCTTCGTGTCTTCGTGTCTTCGTGTCTTCGTGTCTCCTTGTGCGTGTCTTCGTGTCCTCGTGTCTTCGTGTCTCCTTGTGCGTGTCTTCGTGTCTACGTGTCTTCGTGTCTACGTGTCTTCGTGTCTTCGTGTCTTCGTGTCTTCGTGTCTTCGTGTCTTCGTGTCTTCGTGTCTCCTTGTGCGTGTCTTCGTGTCTTCGTGTCTTCGTGTCTTCGTGTCTCCTTGTGCGTGTCTTCGTGTCTTCGTGTCTTCGTGTCTTCGTGTCTTCGTGTCTTCGTGTCTTCGTGTCTCCTTGTGCGTGTCTTCGTGTCCTCGTGTCTTCGTGTCTCCTTGTGCGTGTCTTCGTGTCTACGTGTCTTCGTGTCTTCGTGTCTTCGTGTCTTCGTGTCTTCGTGTCTTCGTGTCTTCGTGTCTTCGTGTCTTCGTGTCTCCTTGTGCGTGTCTTCGTGTCCTCGTGTCTTCGTGTCTCCTTGTGCGTGTCTTCGTGTCTACGTGTCTTCGTGTCTTCGTGTCTTCGTGTCTTCGTGTCTTCGTGTCTTCGTGTCTTCGTGTCTTCGTGTCTCCTTGTGCGTGTCTTCGTGTCTTCGTGTCTTCGTGTCTTCGTGTCTTCGTGTCTTCGTGTCTTCGTGTCTCCTTGTGCGTGTCTTCGTGTCTTCGTGTCTTCGTGTCTTCGTGTCTTCGTGTCTTCGTGTCTTCGTGTCTCCTTGTGCGTGTCTTCGTGTCTTCGTGTCTTCGTGTCTTCGTGTCTCCTTGTGCGTGTCTTCGTGTCTTCGTGTCTTCGTGTCTCCTTGTGCGTGTCTTCGTGTCTTCGTGTCTTCGTGTCTTCGTGTCTCCTTGTGCGTGTCTTCGTGTCTGCGTGTCTGCGTGTCTTCGTGTCTCCTTGTGCGTGTCTTCGTGTCTTCGTGTCTTCGTGTCTTCGTGTCTTCGTGTCTTCGTGTCTTCGTGTCTTCGTGTCTTCGTGTCTTCGTGTCTTCGTGTCTCCTTGTGCGTGTCTTCGTGTCTTCGTGTCTTCGTGTCTTCGTGTCTCCTTGTGCGTGTCTTCGTGTCTTCGTGTCTTCGTGTCTTCGTGTCTTCGTGTCTTCGTGTCTTCGTGTCTCCTTGTGCGTGTCTTCGTGTCTTCGTGTCTTCGTGTCTCCTTGTGCGTGTCTTCGTGTCTTCGTGTCTTCGTGTCTTCGTGTCTCCTTGTGCGTGTCTTCGTGTCTTCGTGTCTTCGTGTCTTCGTGTCTTCGTGTCTTCGTGTCTCCTTGTGCGTGTCTTCGTGTCTTCGTGTCTTCGTGTCTTCGTGTCTCCTTGTGCGTGTCTTCGTGTCTTCGTGTCTTCGTGTCTCCTTGTGCGTGTCTTCGTGTCTTCGTGTCTTCGTGTCTTCGTGTCTTCGTGTCTTCGTGTCTTCGTGTCTTCGTGTCTTCGTGTCTTCGTGTCTCCTTGTGCGTGTCTTCGTGTCTTCGTGTCTTCGTGTCTTCGTGTCTCCTTGTGCGTGTCTTCGTGTCTTCGTGTCTTCGTGTCTTCGTGTCTTCGTGTCTTCGTGTCTCCTTGTGCGTGTCTTCGTGTCTTCGTGTCTTCGTGTCTCCTTGTGCGTGTCTTCGTGTCTTCGTGTCTTCGTGTCTCCTTGTGCGTGTCTTCGTGTCTTCGTGTCTTCGTGTCTTCGTGTCTTCGTGTCTTCGTGTCTTCGTGTCTTCGTGTCTTCGTGTCTTCGTGTCTTCGTGTCTTCGTGTCTTCGTGTCTCCTTGTGCGTGTCTTCGTGTCTTCGTGTCTTCGTGTCTTCGTGTCTCCTTGTGCGTGTCTTCGTGTCTTCGTGTCTTCGTGTCTTCGTGTCTTCGTGTCTTCGTGTCTTCGTGTTTTCGTGTCTCCTTGTGCGTGTCTTCGTGTCTTCGTGTCTTCGTGTCTCCTTGTGCGTGTCTTCGTGTCTTCGTGTCTTCGTGTCTTCGTGTCTTCGTGTCTTCGTGTCTTCGTGTCTTCGTGTCTTCGTGTCTTCGTGTCTTCGTGTCTCCTTGTGCGTGTCTTCGTGTCTTCGTGTCTTCGTGTCTTCGTGTCTTCGTGTCTTCGTGTCTCCTTGTGCGTGTCTTCGTGTCTTCGTGTCTTCGTGTCTCCTTGTGCGTGTCTTCGTGTCTTCGTGTCTTCGTGTCTTCGTGTCTTCGTGTCTTCGTGTCTTCGTGTCTTCGTGTCTTCGTGTCTTCGTGTCTCCTTGTGCGTGTCTTCGTGTCTTCGTGTCTTCGTGTCTTCGTGTCTTCGTGTCTTCGTGTCTACGTTTCTTCGTGTCTTCGTGTCTTCGCGTCTTCGTGTCGTGTTCGTGTGCTTGTGTGTTCGTGTGTTTGTGTGTTCGTTCACGTGTGCGTGCGTATGTGTGTGCGTGTGTTTCTACGCGTGATCCTTTTGCATTCACTCCTGATAAGACCGCAAAAGAGTGCTCGTGTGTGCCGGTTTTTTTCCTGGCTGGTTTTCTCCAACTGATAAGACTTCCTTCCACACTGACCTAACAAATGGATCGACCGCAATCGCAAAATCCGAAACACGAAAATGGTAGGTTTTGTAACAATCCTTTGAATACATATCGTTCCAGGAAATGCAGCTCCGCTTGCTACAAGTGCACATTTTTTAAAGACTGACTTTTCCAGCCAGAAACTGATAGCAAGGGGAGAGCAAGGAGAGGTTTTCGAGGCTCGTCTACCACCCTTCGGGTAATTCTTTTTCGATCACTTTATTATAAATATGCTTTCTATTTTAGAGTTTGTGCCGTCAAGTACCTTTACGCATTGGAAGGGGGATTCGTACCGGAAGCTGTAAGATTAGCTCACAGAGAATTAGCAGCAATTCAAACACTGTCTCATCATCCCAACATTATCAATTTCTATGGAACTGTTCAAGATGATCAACAGAATGACATTGGTTTTGTCACTGAGTTCATGGAAGGAAGGAGCTTGATGGATGGTAAGTTAGCTCAATCTTTTAACTTTTAAAGACTTTTAGTTATCAACAAAACTCTTAGAAATGAAATCACTATAAGTGACGCTCAATGGGAGAAAATGGCTACCAGATGGGCCATTCAGATAGGGAGAGCGTTGGATTATTGTCACTGGAAGAACGTTATGCATAGGGATGTAAAACCGGAGAAGTGAGTTTCACTCACACTCACACTCACACTCACACTCACACTCACACTCACACTCACACTCACACTCACACTCACATTCACACTCACACTCACACTCACACTCACACTCACACTCACACTCACACTCACACTCACACTCACACTCACACTCACACTCACACTCACACTCACACTCACACTCACATTCACACTCACACTCACACTCACACTCACACTCACACTCACACTCACATTCACACTCACACTCACACTCACACTCACACTCACACTCACACTCACACTCACACTCACACTCACACTCACACTCACACTCACACTCACACTCACACTCACACTCACACTCACACTCACACTCACACTCACACTCACACTCACACTCACACTCACACTCACACTCACACTCACACTCACACTCACACTCACACTCACACTCACACTCACATTCACACTCACACTCACACTCACACTCACACTCACACTCACACTCACATTCACACTCACACTCACACTCACACTCACACTCACACTCACACTCACACTCACACTCACACTCACACTCACACTCACACTCACACTCACACTCACACTCACACTCACACTCACACTCACATTCACACTCACACTCACACTCACACTCACACTCACACTCACACTCACACTCACACTCACACTCACACTCACACTCACACTCACACTCACACTCACACTCACACTCACACTCACACTCACACTCACACTCACACTCACACTCACACTCACACTCACACTCACACTCACACTCACACTCACACTCACACTCACATTCACACTCACACTCACACTCACACTCACACTCACACTCACACTCACACTCACACTCACACTCACACTCACACTCACACTCACACTCACACTCACACTCACACTCACACTCACACTCACACTCACACTCACACTCACACTCACACTCACACTCACATTCACACTCACACTCACACTCACACTCACACTCACACTCACACTCACATTCACACTCACACTCACACTCACACTCACACTCACACTCACACTCACACTCACACTCACACTCACACTCACACTCACACTCACACTCACACTCACACTCACACTCACACTCACACTCACATTCACACTCACACTCACACTCACACTCACACTCACACTCACACTCACACTCACACTCACACTCACACTCACACTCACACTCACACTCACACTCACACTCACACTCACACTCACACTCACACTCACACTCACACTCACACTCACACTCACACTCACACTCACACTCACATTCACACTCACACTCACACTCACACTCACACTCACACTCACACTCACACTCACACTCACACTCACACTCACACTCACACTCACACTCACACTCACACTCACACTCACACTCACACTCACACTCACACTCACACTCACACTCACACTCACACTCACACTCACATTCACACTCACACTCACACTCACACTCACACTCACACTCACACTCACACTCACACTCACACTCACACTCACACTCACACTCACACTCACACTCACACTCACACTCACACTCACACTCACACTCACACTCACACTCACACTCACACTCACACTCACACTCACACTCACACTCACACTCACACTCACACTCACACTCACACTCACACTCACACTCACACTCACACTCACACTTTCATTCACTCTGTCTTTCAGCACTCTCCTCAGCAAAGATTTGAAAACCATAAAACTCTGCGACTTTGGTTTAGCACGGCCTTTTTCAGACCTTGCTAATTCATGCAAGTGAGTATTATTTTTTTTCTGTAATATTTAGCCTGCTCAGACGTGGGACACCTTTCTTCATGGCTCCTGAAGTATTCATGGAAGGCCAAATTACACTATACGATTTTTCTGCCGATGTATTCAGCTATGCTATGTTTTTATACACTGTGTTTCACAAATGGTTGGAAAATTACGATGAAATTGAAAATTTGCTGTTTTAGGTATCCGTATATAGACGGCGTCGATGAGAGAGACACGTATCAGTATTTTGCAGCTTTAAAGGCAGGCTACCGGCCAACGATTAATCCAGCACTCCCTGTAGAAATTCGGAGCATCATAGAAAAGTAAGCGTTCAAATTATTGATCCGAAAGTGGATTTTTCGATGCTGGGAAACTAACAGCCGCGAGAGGATGACCATGCATCAAGTGACTGAGATTCTGGAAGAATTTTGTAATCGGAGATACCCTGGCGAAGAGCGAAGAGTTTAAAATGAATTATTTACACGTTTCGTGTGTGCGTGTGTGCGTGTGTGTGTGTGTGTGTGTGTGTGTGCGCGTTTTCGCGTGTGTGAACCTCTTCAGTGTTCTTACGCGTGTTCCTTTTTTGCATTCACTTCTGATAAGACCGCAGAAAGACTGCTAGTATTTGCCGACTATTTTCCAGCTGATAAGAACACCTTCCACACACTTCCATGTGACCAAACAAATGAATCGACCGCAATCGCAACACACGGAACACGAAAATGGTAGGTTTTGTAACAATCCTTTGAATATCGTGCCGTTTTTTGTGAGACGAATTTGGATCGGTTCTAAGACCTATTGATTTCTTGTTACCAAATTGCAAAATTGGAGCACCGAAATTTGATGAAGATGATGAAGACAAAGAATACAAAGTACCATCATGGCTAGGGACCGCAGAGCCCACCCCGCGCGGGCAGTCCAAAATGTTAAGAAAATATGGTTTTCACGGCTTGCGCGCGCTTTTTTATGAACATTTTTACTTTAAACATTGAATCTGGCGTAAAATCACTCGATAAAAACGATACAATCAGTTAAAAAGTGGAGTTTTAACGGCATGTTGGCGAAAAACACACTTTTTCGTGTTTTTCGGCCATAACATTTAAGTCAAGTCGGTAACACTTTCGTATTATAAACTACCGTGATAAATAGTATAAAATACGCATAATGAAACAAAAATATAAAAAATCCATCCTCACCAAAAATTGTTATCGCGTTTTATCTCCTTTGCCGGCCAATATTTCGACATGGGGAGCACTCCAGTATTCCAGGTTCTTATTAAGGGAATTAAAAAACTGTCTTGTGTCGTAAATAGTAGTCAAAACAAGCGGAAACTTCAGAATTTTCAATATTGAAGCAATTTTCTAACTATCACTTTTAGCACGATTTCGGCTTCCTTCAAAATATAGGAAAATGAGAGCGATAACACCCACGATACCTAATCATTTGAAAAATTATAGTGTTTTTCTATTTTTTAAAACAAAAAAAAAACGTAATTTCCATTCTCCCCCTCGTTTACAATTTTAATTCAAAAAATCAAATTCAACTTTCACCTAACGACTTTCGTGCTCCACTGTCAATTTTCTGTGCTCCAGTGCGAAATGCTGTGAAGAGGACAAAAATGCTACAGGCCATTTACGCATGTATTTTTATTATTTTAAAGAAACTTTTAGTATTATAAACATGAGAAAAATATGAAAAACCATTTAAAACATGTCTACATGCGCATTCTTTCAAAAATGGGGATTACCACTCAAGTGAAAATCTGCCCGGTGTTTAGCGGAGCCTGTGCACTCGGCCAAGACTGACCCCGCCCAACCACGGCGGCAATGTAAAAATAGGATTCATTTTCTGGCATTCAAAGCGGAATATCTGACTTCGTTCTGGATGAAATTTGAAAGTGTGAAAAGAAAAAGTTTAAGTTAGACCATAATCTAGCGTTATATTTGTGTTAAAAATGGTAAAAATTATTTATAATTTTTCGTCTGCGGTCTCTAATCATGGCAATCAATGTTACAACTCTGGAAAGACAACAACAAAATTATTAATATGTTTTGGGATCATTGGTCAAAAGCCTACCTCACCTCTCTGAGAGAAAATGGAACTTTCAATCACCCATCTCCACGTTGCACTACACAAAGAGCTCCAATTAAAGGAGAAATTGTAATCCTTCATGATGAATATTTACCTCGTGGACAATGGAAATTAGCAAAGATATCTGAAGTTTCAGAAAACAAGGATGTTCGTCAAGTTTCTTTGCAATTAGGAAATAAAAGAACAATTACTAGACCAATCAATTTGATTTTGCCTCTAGAAATAAGATCTACTGAGGAGCTAGAGAACAAATCCAAGAAGCAGGTACAAAACATTGCCCAGAAAAACGAGTTCAATGAACATCCAATGCAAACAAGGAGCAAAGCACGATTGACAACGACACATCTTTTGACTTTACTTAGCATAATCGGGATATTCACTGTTCCCTACACTTCAGCTGAGATGTTCAATCCACCAAATACAAAATGTTCAGAAGACATTTTGCAACGCCCTTGGAGTGAAATTGTTCAAATCACAAGGTGTGTTTCACAAGGAATAGGAATACGTCAACTACCAAACAACACAAAAACAAACAAAAAACAATACTGCTGGTTTCCGATTGAGTGTAAACAAGGACACATTCAACTATCCATTCCTCCTAAACCAAATGAACGGCTGTGCGGAAGCAAATGTGAATGCCCAGCTTGGACACCAACTTGTAGTTTCTATAACGGAAGACTGACAAAAAATTCTACCATTTCAAATGTGCCATCATCCATGTTCACTTACATTCCTGAAAAAGTTTGTTCCTTCAAACCTTCAGCCAACTGCTCTCAAAAGAAACGAGTTGGACTATTCAATCAACTACAATTCTACGATAGTAATACTATTATTGTACCTTCTATTAAAATTACTCAACGAGATTTTATGGATATCGAAGACACAAAATGTTTTTCTACAAAAACAGGAAAGATTATCATAGGATCAAATATTACCCGAGCAAACTCAAGTTATGGCACAACATACTTGTGCAGCAACCATAACAGTACAATAGTTAATCCCAAGTTATTCTGTTGGTACAAGCAACCTGTAGCCATATACTCCCACAATGAAACGGAATTGCTAGTGAAAGCCTGGGGAACCGTAATGTTGGAATTTTACCCTGTGAAAGAAAAGGAAACAAACTCTTCTTTGCATAAACCACTAGCCAGATGCACCAAAGGTGGTGTAGAAGTAATTACTCTATCTACTTTTTTGGAAATATGCTCAGAATACACATGTACCACAGTACAGAATTCAACAGCTGGAAGACACATACCTCTACCACAAGACATCGTTGTTTTTGAATACAATGTAAAATCATCTCATCTCATGGATAAATGGAAAAGCAGAACAACAAACAACACTAAAATGCATTCCATCCCCAATTTGTGAAATAATAACCTGCAAAATTTGCAAAGAGTATTTTTACAACAAACAATGCTGGAACTACACCGAATACACGATTGCCGTAACGTTGGGTTTTTCGTTTGTTTGGTTTATCATTTCCACACTCTTCTGCCGACTGATCATTGATAAGACGAATGCTGATTGGATGTGTCTACAAATTGTGCATCTGTTGCAGAAGAAAACAAAGAAAAGAATCAGATTCAGCGGAACAATCAAACTTTGACGCAAACGAGGGATACAGAATTTACAAAAATTGAAATAGAAAAAAAGGATACGTCCAAGTTGCAATTGCCCTATGTATGATCATAATTTTACAATTATCACAAGGATGCTCATTTTCAACATCATTAACAGCGAAACAATCGGAATGTACAAATGACGGAAAGAATATAACATGTACCATGGAAGAGACAACACTATTGACCTTACAACCAATTGGTCAAACAATCTGCTTGACAATCAAAAATGATGAAGGAAATGTAGTCGGTCAGTTGGAAATAATGACTAAAGGGATTCACTATGTCTGTGACAAGAAAGTCATGTATTATACTCGCAGCCATGAATTCAAAACAGAGAGTTATCACCGATGTTACAGCTCAGGCTCATGCACCGGCAACACATGTGAAAGCATGAAACCTAACACACTCTTGGAAGAATTCAGTGAAGAAGCCAAAAGCCACCCTGGTTTTTCTTTCTGCAAGCTCAGCTGTGGATGCCTATGGTGTGATGGTTGTGGACTATGTAACCCATCTTGTATATTCTATAGAACTTTTGTTACTACAACGTCAGAATCAAATGTGTGAAAAGACTAACGTAGAAAAAGTAAACGATTTGTTTGGAATGTAGAAAGGACCTTCAATAAAAAAAAATCGTAAAATGAGCAAAATGCAATAACCAGCAAAAAGAACTTGAGTTTTTATCATGGAAAACGAATCTCCGCCTGCTTTTTTTTCTTCTTCTAAAAAACTAATTGTCAAACATAATAGATCACTAACTTTAAAATTGGCAAGATTTATATTTGCGATAACAGCACACTGATTCAACCTTTGTCAAATTCTTCTTTTAAAAAGGCGGAGATTCGTTTTCCATGATAAAAACTCAAGTTCTTTTTGCTGGTTATTGCATTTTGCTCATTTTACGATTTTTTTTATTGAAGGTCCTTTCTACATTCCAAACAAATCGTTTACTTTTTCTACGTTAGTCTTTTCACACATATTGTATCTCTTTTCTATCTTTTGTTAAAAAAGAAAATTGTAAATGACCGTTTAAGCAACTACACGCCGTATATTTGAACAGCCAAATGCATTTTGAGTAGCAGAATGCCTGAGAGATGTGAGTTATCCTGCCCGTTTCAAATTGCAAACAAAATCTACTTTCTTTAAACTAAATGAATAAAAAGCAAAAACTTTTGCAGAAGGAAGAATAGAAACCCTGACCTCTCAGGTATGAGATATCAGAAGATTAGATAGATATAGATACCAGAAGGTATACCAGAAGACAGCTGAATTTTTATGACTCCCAAGTGATGACATGATCGGGTGCTGATCCGACGCATACGGAGTATTACACGAAATGTAAAGTCCTTGGACTTTTAAGAGAAAAAACGGAATCAGGCAAGTATATATACACGATAAGCATTGAAAAAAGCGCTGAATCTGTCAAAAGTTTACAAAAACTGCTTGTTTCCCTTGATAAATGAAATAATTCTGGGAATATTATTGCATTTCCGGAATGTACGCAAAAGTTTACCAATAAAATTATAATTGGTGCATTTTTGTCAACGTTAAAGGCAAAAAATCCGTTACCGAAAATTTGTCTACGGCGGCGGCGACGGCGGACAAGAACGGCGCCCATTTTTTGATAGCGCGCAATGCCATGGTGGGGGTTCAAAGTGGTCAAAATCGACTTTTAAAAAAAGCAATCGATTTGTCTGGAGCAGCTGAGTAAGAATATGTTTATTAAACTTGCGATTGGTAAACATACAAGCTTTTATTTTCTAAAAACCTCAAATAATAGTTTGCAAACGGGCAATTTGAAAACAAATCTACCCAGTGCTTCGCGCTGGGTATAATATACAGCGTCTTTCGATGCCCCACATGGATTATTCAAGTTGAAATTTCTTTATTTTTAAAGATTGGAGGAGAACAAGAAGAAACAACTACAAAGATTCTTGGACCAGCAGAAATCATCTCATGGAACAACATAAAAACTATTTTGATTGGAGCCACAGTACCACAATTACCGATTTTCTCCAGTACGTTTTTAACAAATGGAATTGCTTCGGGAATTGTAGAACGTGCCCCTACAGGACAACTAACACCAAACAGTGTCGGACAGTTACAATGCGAAACTGTAGAACAAGCACAAAAAAATGAATTGTCAATTTTCCCCTACTGCATGCACTTGCACAGACAGCAAGTACACCATCAATTGTATTTGCCCAAAGGGTGATATCTACAAATACCTCCAAGCCAATCCATTACCCATTGAATCTGGAAAACTTTTTTTGAAAGTAAAAGACGGAGTTCCACAAGCAACTACTATTCAAAATTCGGCAATACAACTCCAATTAACATTTTCAAATTTAAAACTATCCATTGTGAAAGAAATGAATATCTGTGATGTCAAATTGGGAATGTTAGAAGGATGTTTCAGTTGTAGTCGAGGAGCCAAGTCAGCAAATCTTCAATAGGAGACGAATTAGCTGAGATTAATTGTGGAAAATCAACAATTTCCGTCGGGTGCTCCCTTCAGGGAAAAGAAGGTTTTGCAAATTTTCACTTTGATACAGCAGAAGTGGACGAAGAATGTTCAGTAAAATGCCCTGGAGGAGCAACAAATACAACTCTCAAAGGAACTTTAATTTATGTGATGGAAGCTCCGAAACCTGAGTTTGAACAAACCGGACAAGAATTGAACAAAGGAGGATTTGACATTCAAGAATGGAAAGACAAGATTAAGAGTTTTTTCAAATTTGATTTCCTATGGACTTTGTTAGGACCTTTTCTCCCTATTATCGTAATTTTCATCATTATCTTTTTAATTTATGGTCTTTATCTCATTAAGAAATTCAGAGAAAACTATATTTTGAAAATTAAGTGAATAATCATCTAATTGTCCCCCGGAGTTTCTTGGCGATAGTTAGCCAAGAAGTGGTAGCTAAGAACACGTTGCATTATAGATCACATTTGTATTCACAGTTGTTACTATTTAAGAGCGAAGTCGAATGATTGGCTTCATTCTGTGTGCCCGTTTTAACCCTTTATTATCCTTTTTATATTTAATGTTTCATAAAGGTTTAATTACCCAAGTTTGAGGTTAATCTTCTTTGGAAAAAGCCACTAAACCGTTTCAGGAAATGCGGCGATTGCTACGAGTGCCCATTTTTTGAAGACTGACTTTCGCAACCCGATGATGATAGCAAGTGGGGAGCAAGGAGAGGTTTTTAAGGCTCGTCTACCACGCTTCGGGTAATCCTATTTTAATCAATCTATTGTAAATTTTAGAATTTGTCTTATTGCTTTCTATTTTAGAGTTTGTGCCGTCAAGTACCTTTACGCATTGGAAGGGGGATTCGTACCGGAAGCTGTAAGATTAGCTCACAGAGAATTAGCAGCAATTCAAACACTGTCTCATCATCCCAACATTATCAATTTCTATGGAACTGTTCAAGATGATCAACAGAATGACATTGGTTTTGTCACTGAGTTCATGGAAGGAAGGAGCTTGATGGATGGTAAGCTAGCTCACTCTTTTAAAATTTAAGTGCTTTCAGTTATCAACAAAACTTATACAAATGAAATTAACAAACAAAACTTATACAAATGAAATTAACAAAAGTGACGCTGAATGGGAGAAAATGGCTACCAGATGGGCCATTCAGATAGGGAGAGCGTTGGATTATTGTCACTCGAAAAACATTATGCATAGGGATGTAAAACCGGACAAGTGAGTTTCATTCACTTACTCGTTTGCACTCACTCACTCACACTCACTCACTCACACTCACTCACTCACTCACTCACTCACTCACTCACTCACTCACTCACTCACTCACTCACTCACTCACTCACTCACTCACTCACTCACTCACTCACTCACTCACTCACACTCACTCACTCACTCACTCACTCACTCACTCACACTCACTCACTCACTCACTCACTCACTCACTCACTCACTCACACTCACTCACTCACTCACACTCACTCACTCACTCACTCACACTCACTCACTCACACTCACTCACTCACTCACTCACTCACTCACTCACTCACTCACTCACTCACTCACTCACTCACTCACTCACTCACTCACTCACTCACTCACTCACTCACTCACTCACTCACTCACTCACTCACTCACTCACTCACTCACTCACTCACTCACTCACTCACTCACTCACTCACTCACTCACTCACTCACTCACTCACTCACTCACTCACTCACTCACTCACTCACTCACTCACTCACTCACTCACTCACTCACTCACTCACTCACTCACTCACTCACTCACTCACTCACTCACTCACTCACTCACTCACTCACTCACTCACTCACTCACTCACTCACTCACTCACTCACTCACTCACTCACTCACTCACTCACTCACTCACTCACTCACTCACTCACTCACTCACTCACTCACTCACACTCACTCACTCACTCACTCACACTCACTCACTCACTCACTCACTCACACTCACTCACTCACTCACTCACTCACTCACTCACTCACTCACACTCACTCACTCACTCACTCACTCACACTCACTCACTCACTCACTCACTCACTCACTCACACTCACTCACTCACTCACTCACTCACTCACTCACTCACTCACACTCACTCACTCACTCACACTCACTCACTCACTCACTCACACTCACTCACTCACACTCACTCACTCACTCACTCACTCACTCACTCACTCACTCACTCACTCACTCACTCACTCACTCACTCACTCACTCACTCACTCACTCACTCACTCACTCACTCACTCACTCACTCACTCACTCACTCACTCACTCACTCACTCACTCACTCACTCACTCACTCACTCACTCACTCACTCACTCACTCACTCACTCACTCACTCACTCACTCACTCACTCACTCACTCACTCACTCACTCACTCACTCACTCACTCACTCACTCACTCACTCACTCACTCACTCACTCACTCACTCACTCACTCACTCACTCACTCACTCACTCACTCACTCACTCACTCACTCACTCACTCACTCACTCACTCACTCACTCACTCACTCACTCACTCACTCACTCACTCACTCACTCACTCACTCACTCACTCACTCACTCACTCACTCACTCACTCACTCACTCACTCACTCACTCACTCACTCACTCACTCACTCACTCACTCACTCACTCACTCACTCACTCACTCACTCACTCACTCACTCACACTCACTCACTCACTCACTCACTCACTCACTCACTCACTCACTCACTCACTCACTCACTCACTCACTCACTCACTCACTCACTCACTCACTCACTCACTCACTCACTCACTCACTCACTCACTCACTCACTCACTCACTCACTCACTCACTCACTCACTCACTCACTCACTCACTCACTCACTCACTCACTCACTCACTCACTCACTCACTCACTCACTCACTCACTCACTCACTCACTCACTCACACTCACTCACTCACTCACTCACTCACTCACTCACTCACTCACTCACTCACTCACTCACTCACTCACTCACTCACTCACTCACTCACTCACTCACTCACTCACTCACTCATCACTCACTCACTCACTCACTCACTCACTCACTCACTCACTCACTCACTCACTCACTCACTCACTCACTCACTCACTCACTCACTCACTCACTCACTCACACTCACTCACTCACTCACTCACTCACTCACTCACTCACTCACACTCACTCACATCACTCACACTCACTCACTCACTCACTCACTCACTCACTCACTCACTCACTCACACTCACTCACTCACTCACTCACTCACTCACTCACTCACTCACACTCACTCACTCACTCACACTCACTCACTCACTCACTCACACTCACTCACTCACTCACTCACTCACACTCACTCACTCACTCACTCACTCACTCACTCACACTCACTCACTCACTCACTCACTCACACTCACTCACTCACGCTCACTCACTCACTCACTCACACTCACTCACTCACACTCACTCACTCACTCACTCACTCACTCACTCACTCACTCACTCACTCACTCACTCACTCACTCACTCACTCACTCACTCACTCACTCACTCACTCACTCACTCACTCACTCACTCACTCACTCACTCACTCACTCACTCACTCACTCACTCACTCACTCACTCACTCACTCACTCACTCACTCACTCACTCACTCACTCACTCACTCACTCACTCACTCACTCACTCACTCACTCACTCACTCACTCACTCACTCACTCACTCACTCACTCACTCACTCACTCACTCACTCACTCACTCACTCACTCACTCACTCACTCACTCACTCACTCACTCACTCACTCACTCACTCACTCACTCACTCACTCACTCACTCACTCACTCACTCACTCACTCACTCACTCACACTCACTCACTCACTCACTCACTCACTCACTCACTCACTCACTCACTCACTCACACTCACTCACTCACTCACACTCACTCACTCACTCACACTCACTCACTCACTCACACTCACTCACTCACTCACTCACTCACTCACTCACTCACTCACTCACTCACTCACTCACTCACTCACTCACTCACTCACTCACTCACTCACTCACTCACACTCACTCACTCACTCACACTCACTCACTCACTCACTCACACTCACTCACTCACTCACTCACTCACTCACTCACTCACTCACTCACTCACTCACTCACTCACTCACTCACTCACTCACTCACTCACTCACTCACTCACTCACTCACTCAATCACTCACACTCACTCACTCACTCACTCACTCACTCACTCACTCACTCACTCACTCACACTCACTCACTCACTCACTCACTCACTCACTCACTCACTCACACTCACTCACTCACTCACACTCACTCACTCACTCACTCACACTCACTCACTCACTCACTCACTCACACTCACTCACTCACTCACTCACTCACTCACTCACACTCACTCA
>OZ059904.1:26526903-26554403 GCA_964057215.1 Oscheius myriophilus | reverse complement strand
ACACTCACTCACTCACTCACTCACTCACACTCACTCACTCACTCACTCACTCACTCACTCACTCACTCACTCACTCACTCACTCACTCACTCACTCACTCACTCACTCACTCACTCACTATTTTCAGCACTCTTCTCACTAAAGACCTTCTCACAATAAAACTGTGCGACTTTGGCGTGGCTAGGCCTTGGTCAGGCTCACAAAACAGCTCCAAGTAAGAATTTTTTCACTTATATATATATATATATATATATATATATATATATATATATATATATATATATATATATATATATATATATATATATATATATATATATATATATATATATATATATATATATATATATATATATATATATATAGTGTTACGTAACTTTCAGCCGTGGAACTCATTACTACATGGCACCAGAAGTCTATCAGGAAAGTGGTTTTGAAACGAACTACGACTACTCGGCCGACGTATACAGCTACGCAATGTTTTTATACACTCTGTTCCACAAAGTGTGAGAAAACCTTCTTAAAAGTATTTTTAATTAATTTTTTTTAGCTATCCCATTATGGGCCATTGTGACGACCTATTTGACTATTGTGCTGCTTTGAAGGCGGGATACCGGCCATATTTGAAACCGGACCTTCCAGATGAAATTCGGATGATCATCAAAGAGTAGACTTTTAGTTTTACAGGTTTAAAGTGAGGTGTTTCAGGTGTTGGAAGACTGAAAGCACTGAGAGGATGACCATGCAACAAGTGACTGAGATTTTGGAGGCGTTTTGGGATGAGCGATATCCTGAAGAGTTTTGAAATAAATATTCGTTTTTGTGTTCTCAGAGAGGGGAGAGAGAGATAGAGGGAGAGAGAGATAGAGAGAGATAGAGACAGAAAGAGAGAGAGAGAGAGACACTGAGGTGAGAGGCGTTAGACAGAAGATACATATGCTTTATTCCTCCTTGTTCTCTATCATTGCCCTCTCCTTTTCTTGCCTCATTCTGACCATCTCCTCCAACTCCCTCTGGGTCTTCTCCAGAGTCTTCCTCAGTTCCTCTTTCTTTCCCTCTCTGCCTCTTCTCTCTTCCTCCCTCTTTTCTGCCTCTTTATTTTCTTGCCTCAAATGCCTCAGTTCTTTCTCCATCCTCCCTGCCTCCTCGGAGAAGTTTGGGTACCTGAATTGAGGCGTTTGTAATTGAGGCTGTCAGTCTCAGTCTCAGTTTCAGTTTCAGTTTCAGTCTCAGTCTCAGTCTCAGTCTCAGTCTCAGTCTCAGTCTCAGTCTCAGTCTCAGTCTCAGTCTCTCTCTCTCACCCCTCTATTTCCTCTCTCCACTAATAGCTTACGCCATACCAATTTAGCGTCTCATCAAAAATGAGTGACCGAAAACAAAGAATTTCCCGCCTCACCGCGCTCGGTTACCGTAGGATACACGTACTTGTACGTCACGTCGTCGAACTCTCTCATTTTCCGGGTCACGTCATCAGAAACCTGACGAAGGTTCGAAAGAAGACGCATTTTCTGCTCCACGGATGTTTCCGCCTCAGCCAGCCAAGTTTGGAGCACAGACATATGAGGGGTTGCTGTAGTATTTATTGAGTTACTGTAATTATCTTAATGATTTTGAGTCTTTCGAAAAAATAGAGCTTAGGGAATAAGAGATCGGGAGTGCTAGAGTCTGGAATAATGCCAAATCATGCGGGTCGACGCGCTTTCCACGTGGGAACTCAATCGTGCTCCCGATTTGGCGTTTGGAATGCGGTTGTTTGTAAGCTGTGGCCTTTCCGTGGTTGCAAGTGATGCGTTGTGGCCGCTGTGGCCTTCCACTTGTTGAACGGTATGCACTGTTGCCGCTGTGGCGTTATTCTAGTCTAATGGTAAGCACTGTGGCCGTTGTGGCTTTCGCGGCACTGGAGAAAAGCATAAAACGTTTGAAAAGCATAACTATGTCCCTCGCCCGTATAAAAAATGATCGCTGTGGCCATGTGGAAATCGAGCTGTGGCCCAATTAACACTTTTCAGTCTTGCTGTGGCGCTAAAAACCACGGCTGTGGTTCTGACTACGGTTGGCTTGACGCATCGTGGCCCCAGCAAATGAAAGCTAGGCCACTTTTGAGCAAATGATGTGGTTTTTTTTGGCCGTGTTGTGGTTTTTGTGGCTCCAACCATCCCGCTGTGGTCCATAGATGCGAAGTTGAAAAGCCGTGGCATTTGTGGCCTCAACCTTCCGGTTGTGCTCTGTCTATCTTCGGTGTCATGTGACCTAGGTTGAATTTCACTGTGGCCAATATTTAAATTGTGACCTTTGTGGCCTCAACTGTGGCCCTAACAGGGACACTGTGGCCTTGCTGCGGAATTCAATGTTGGCCATGTTTGAGATGCCCAATTCGCAACGCGGTCATCCGCCCTGCGCCTCGCAACCGTACCAGATCGGCGCCGCCACGAGAGGTAGTCGCGCGGGTTCATTGATCATCGGGGGATGATAAAAATTAATCTGCGCTGAAGTGATGATAACGTTATACTTTCTTTTGACCCCACAAGATATTATGTAATATGTGGGAATCTTAGACTGAACCATTGTCTGGAGGTGCTAAGTGGATTATAGCCGTTGCCAAACGGAAATCGGCGAGAAAAAGCTGCTTTTCTCTGCGTCTTCGCTTTTTGCACGCTCTTTTTGCCTGCATTCGCGCGAATGCTGTATTAAGGCCGTTTTTGACAGGATTCCAACTTGGCGATTTGGTCTATCCACTTTATAACCTCAGCAATAACCCACTTTAGCCATTTTTGGCCAAATTTGTAAAATTAGAGTAGTACATTTCTAAAATTAGAGTAAAATTAGAGTTGCGAAATCAGAGTAAAAATTAGTAGTAGAAAAGGTTAAAAATCGATTTTAACGTAAAAACATCTTCTGCAACGCGGTTATTTTTGGCCTCCTCCCTGCCCTGCGACTCCCACCCGTACCATATCGGCGCCTCCGCGGGAGGTACTCGCGCGGACGCGACAGCAACACCGGGGGATGATAAAAACTCGCCCTATATGAGAAAATGATTCATATTATGTTAGTATGACCTCCATTTTGTTCGAAATAACTGTGAACTTCACGGAAAATCCGTAATTCTACCGATTTTTCTGATCGAAACGGGGGAAAACCCCACTTTCCGGAATCCGAATGACATGTTTGGTTAGTTTCCGTAATTACTTCAAATCGGCCTTCTTTTCTATCCATTGCCGGGGGTTGTTTGTGCCCCGGGCTTTCGTTTGTTGTTCCGCCTTTTGGCCGGGTCCAAGTTGCTTTGTGCGCACCTCCGCAGGTTAAACCCGACCGTAGTCAAAAATTTACGAGGTGGAAGAATGGGAAAGAAGAAACTGGGTGGGTTATTGTGTGGGAACACGTGGAAGACGTGGGGAGGAATGAA
Source organism: Oscheius myriophilus (assembly GCA_964057215.1). NCBI lineage: Eukaryota > Metazoa > Nematoda > Chromadorea > Rhabditida > Rhabditidae > Oscheius > Oscheius myriophilus. Next base: position 26,551,000 of record OZ059904.1, on the reverse strand, counting down.
TGAAGCTTGCCACATTGGTCACAGTTCATTATGTCCCAGGAGGTTTAAAATGACCACAGTTGTTGCTCCAAATACTAGAGACGGCTGAACATTTTGGCCACAACGAGCCGCAGTGGCCACAGCTCATAGAACCACAAGAAGGAAGGAAGGGCCACAGATTAAAGAGCCACAGGATGTTGCATGAAGGTTGAACGCCTCGGGAGGTAGAATTATCCAAAGCTTTGGGTTGTCCAGTTGGGCCAAAGTTGCTGAAAAGGCCACAGTGAGGTCAGAAAAGGCCGCAGCTATGCCAAGGATGGGCACATCGAGGACAGAGAAGGCCCCAACGAGGTCCCAGGAGGAAAGATCAAGGACAGAAAAAATCACAGCGATGCCAAAGAAGACCACAGCGAGATTAGAAATGGCCATAGCTAAGCCGACGAAGGCCACACGTGGTCTGATCAAGACCAGAGAAGACCACAGCAGAGTTAGCAAAAGCCAGGGTGAAGCCAGAGATGACCACAGTGAGGTCAGAGAAGGCCACAGGGCGGGCAGAAAAGGTCACATCAAGATCAGAGAAAGCCACAGCGAAACCAGAGACGGACACAGCGAAACCGGAGAAGGCCACAGCAAGGGCATTAAAGACCACAGCGAGATCAGAGAAGACCGCCAAATTCAGACAAGGCCACAGCGAGACCAGAGAAACCACATCAAGGCCAGAAAAGGTCATAGCGGGGCCAGAGAAAGCCACAGCAAAGCCAAAGACGGCCACAGCTAGGCCGGAGAAGGCCACAGCAAAGTTAGTAAAAGCCACGGTGAGGCCAAAGAAGGCGACAGCGAGGTCAGAAAAAACACAGCGAGACAAGAGGAGGACATAGCGGGTCCAGAGAAGATCACAGCGAGGCCAGACAAGGCCACAGCAAAGTCAGAGAAAGCCACAGTGGGGGTAGAGAAGACCACAGCTCGACTTGAGAAAGCCACAGTAGGATCCGATTAGGCCACATCACGGTGAGAAAAGGTCACATCGGATTCATCGAAGCCACTTCACCAAACAGACCACTGCTAGGCCACGGTTTCGTCACATAATGCACATAATTTCATGCCACTGTGGAGCCACAGCTGGCATGGTGGGGTGCAAGTATGCCACAGCGGAGCCACAGCAGAAACCATCGAGGCATAATCACACAGCAATGCAAAGCAGGACCACATCAATGGTTCAAACGCAACAGCAAGGTCACACTGAGGCCACAGCGGCCACTTCTACTCAAAAAAGGACCACAACAACCTTCTGAAATCTTTTCCCTCGCCTCCAGACATGTGCGTCTGCAATCCGAAGCAACATGGTGTTTTTTGTGCTGAATGGGCCGGAAATGTGCCTCGTATCCGTTTTCTCTCTTCCCCTTTGCACAACAAATGTCACCCCGCCGCGTGCGTCTGAAAATGCCCATTTCAAAAAAAGGAAACACAGTCGAAAGTTCACTTTTCTAGGCGAGGGCACAACATAATGGGTTTTTATAGGCATCTCCTCCACTCGAAGCAGCTGGCAGCAACGGCCGACAGTCTCCCGCGGCTGTCATCACTTGCGGCCCGCCCAGGCGTAGAACTGCTTCCGCTTGTCCATAGGGGCACCACTGCGCTTGCCAGCCCAAGCGTAGAACCTGGAAGCGAAAAGTTTTCGGAAAGTTTTCAAAACAACAACACTTTGGGGGGTTTTTTTTGAGAAGGCGCGGCCCGCGGATCCGCCCGGTATGAAAAATAAAATGTGTAATTTTGTATAAATCGGTACAATAATTTTCTAAACTGCTTAAAAAACTTCATAAGTCAATATTAGTCGTACAAAAAAGAAAGTCGCCGACCGGGATCGAACCCTGGTCGCGTGGGTGGCAATCTGACTGGGTGGTCCAGGGTAAACGGGCCGAACGGGCCGACCCGGGTCGGGCCAGGCATGAGAACCCCGGTTTAAGCCATGTTAAAGGCAGAGGCCCACGAAAATGAAAATGGACCTGTCCATGACGTACCGTAAGCGAGAGAGTGTCATTTTCAAAGGTAAAATGCAGAGAGTTTTGCGATTAGCATGGACAGGTCCCCCTCTATATTTTACGTGGGCCTCTGCCTTTAAATTTCGACTTCCGGGTTAATGTAGGCTGTCCCGAATACGGTAGAATTTCAAAGTCTTAAAAAATCTACAACTATATTTTTAATTTGGTAGATAACTAAATTTCCAGAAACATTTATAATTGGCCAAAACCATAATTCCAACATTGCAAAGAGTTATCATCGAAAAACTAAAAAACGGGTTAACTTTTTAGAGTTTTGAGCTTTTAACCCGAAAATTTTCGAAAATGGGGAAAATTAGAATTTGGTATGTTATTTGGCAAGTTATTATCGTACTTTTTTCTATTGACACCAGTCTATACGAGCTCTACCATTGTTGTCGAAATAGCCTTTGAAAAAGTATAACCACATGGCGATTTATGGTTTTTCTATCTGAATTCGCACAAATCTGAGAAAAATGCAACTACATACAATTTGCAATTGTTTATAAATCTGACTGCAAATAGACCAAACAAAAAATTGCTGGGCGGATTCGAACCCGGGTCGCTAGATTTGTAAGCGACAACTTTAGCACCCGACCACCGGGCACGGGCTCACGTTTACATGCTTACGCGGGCGCGGGCTTACTCACGTGCGGGCAGGCGTTAGTAAATATATTGCATAGTGTGTGTGTGTGTGTGCGTGTGTGCGTGTGTGCGTGTGTGCATGTGTGTTCGTGTACGTGTGTCTTTCCATATTTCCTCGTTTGCACAACCTTTCCAAGTCAGGTACATATTTTGAAATTCGTTGCGCATAAAATAAAATTGCTCCCAGTTATGAGAATCTGCAGAGCACGAATTGCTTTTGCAGCTTGCGAAGGGTGTGTGAAACTTTTTCAAAACAAACATTTCCAATTTCATTAACTTTTTCCATATCTCTACGAAGAAAAGTTGTCGCTTTGATAAAATAGATATATGTGTGTGATATATATGATATGCAGAGAAGCGTCCAAAATTCAATTCCCAATGTGATTTAAGAAAACAATCTCTCCAGCCAATTCGCAGTTACGTCAGTTCCATCACTTCTGAATTAAACACTGATTGAGCGTTTCCCATCCGTCTCGTCTCGGCTGAGAAATCGGCGGAAATTTGTGCGTTGACAAAGCGTTTTCCGTCGACGACGGGGGCAGATGATGGGTGGTCTGTCATTTCTCCTGGGTGGTCCATCGTTCAAACTCATTGGACCACCCACGAGAAATGTGCACACGTGGGTGGTCTTAGAGGGAAAGAAGAGGCAGAAACTGTCTTGCTGTATTTTTCTGTATCTCTCTACCTCTTTCTGTATCTCTCTATGTATCTATCTGTATTTCACTCTCTCTCTCTCTAAATTTTTCTATATCTCTCTCAATGAATCTCTCTAAATCTCTCTCTATATCTATCTGTATCTCTCCTTGTGTTTCTCTGTGTATCTCTGCAGTTCTGTATCTCTGTCCTTACAAATCTCTCTCTCTCTCTCTCTCTCCCTCTCTCTCTTCCCTCTAGGTATCTCTCTATTTGCCTTACTGTATGTTCTCTCTCTCTCTTTATGTAACTCTCTCTGTATCTCTCTGTATCTCTCGCTCTGCATCTTTCTCTTTCTCTCTCTCTGTATCTCTATAAGTATTTATCTGTACCACTCTGCATCTCACTTTCTTTGAATGTCTCTATGTATCCATTTATGTATCTCTCTGTATCTCTCTTCGTTCTTCGTTCTACATTTCTCTTTCTATCTCTCTCTCATTATCTCTTTCTCTAGCTTCTCTCTTTCCACTGTTTTGTTTCCAACACGTGGGAAGTAAGCCAAAATTCCATTGTTCCCTGGTTTTCTTTAAAGTTTAAGTGAGTTCGACTGGACCACCCGTGTTGTTTCAACACCCCACTGCATAGAAAAGTTATACATTTTCTAGTTTCTTTTGGAATTTCAAATAAAAATCAAAAACTCACTGCTTGCGCTTTTCTCCAAGGTCCTTCGTGTCGTAGACTGAGTCAAAAGAGCGCTTTGCGTCTTCCCATGCGTAGAATCGTTTCATCTGAAGGAATTTGGTTATAGAGGGATTTAGAGAGAAAGAGAGAGAGAGAGAGAGAGAGAGAGAGAGAGATCAGTGCCCCATATTCCTCCGCTTGGCTCGCCTTCCCCAGATTCCAGGAATTTACTCCTGAATCACTTCTTCCGCTTCGCCCACTGCGCGTTCTTTTCGTCACTTCCGACCACTCAAAGCGTAATTGCAAAGGATTTCCCTACCTTAGAGAGGAAAAGTCCAAATTGGGACCCAAACGTAGACACAAAGGAAGGAAAGTTGCAAGACTAGACACGAAATTTGTGGTTTGTGGCCTATTAAAAAGCGTCACTTTTTGGACAATGACCATTTCAATGAGAAATCAGTTGGATGTCTATCGTATGAGCCAGGCAAAAAAAAAATCGCAGGGTGGATCCGAACTCGGACCTCCAGTTTTATAACTAGGAAAGCTACCACTTCACCACGCGCGCGAAAGTCTAACAATAACGTGCTAAGATCGACTCAATGGTGTAATGGCAACGCGCGCTCTTGTCATTCTGACGACCAAAGTTTGGATCCGCCCTAATATATTTTGCTATAATTTTACAAAATTAATGTTATAGAGAAGGAAAGCCGACGTTTTTGCAGTTTTTATGCAAAAATGCTCGGAATTATCGAAAATATCTCCAAATAATTAAAAGTTCGTTTATTTTGAAGTTTTGAAGCAGTTGATTTTGAAATATTTCATGGAAGCCTTAAGGCAAATTGCTAAGGCCTTAAACAAAGAATATCAAATCTTATGGCAAAATTATTGTTATTAAAGCAGAGAGTTTACTTAGTTTTGTTTAATAAATTCTTGGCCTAAAGGTAGCTCAAGGTGTAAATCTTCCTCTAAAGGTCTTTGCTTTTTGCCTTGAGGTCTAGGCGTTTTACTTTAAGATCGGTTTCCTTATGACTTAAAGTATAAACTTTTCCCTTAATGCCTCACGATTTTGCCTTTAAGTCTTAGTCGTCTTAAGTTCCTTAAGGCCTTAGCATGGTGCCTTAAGCTATAATCTTTTGCCTTAAGATCTTAGCTTTTTCCTTAAGGGCATTGGCTTACGCATTAAGGTATTTGCCTTTTCATTCTTACTCTCCCCTTTACCTTTCAATCTTAGCCTGTAGCTTTAATGCCTTAACTTTGTGCCTTAAGCTTTTAGCCTTTCGCCATAAAATTTTAGTTATTTTTATGGTAATTGCCTTATAAACCTTATGCCTCATAAACCTTAACGTATTTGCTTTTGCCTTATGCATTACCCTGTTGCCTTAAAGTCTGAGCCTTTAGCCTTAAGGTATTAAGTTGGCGAAATAAGGTCTCTATAGTCCTTTACCTTAAGATATCAGCTTTCTACCTTAGTCTTAGTTTCTGCCTTACCCTTTTGCCTTAGCATATTAGCCTTTAGCCTTGAGGCCTTAGCTTTGTTTTTTCAAAGGTTTTTGCTTTGTGCCTTAAGGTTTTAACCTATTGCTTTAAGGTCTTAGCATTGTACATTAAGGTGTTTTCCAATAAGCAACCGCGTCGCTGCCGCGTCGCAGCCCAATCAATAATTCAATCTTAACGTTGCTAAATCACTTAAATATTTATTTTTTTAATGACGCAGAAGCTATTTCCTATCCTCCATCATAAAAATATCCCAAAAAAGGCACGACGTTCTTCCCCTTCGCACTAAACATCCTGTTCGGCTCGGATTTCGGCAAAGAATGTGCGTAAGACCCCTTTTTCTTCCTCAAAAAGCGGAAGTATCAATCGTTCTTTGGTGCATCTGTTCCATTTATGCGTCAATCGGTTATTTTCTTTTCGAGTGTTTTCGTCTGAACAAGAGTGTTATGAGGAGGACTTCGGGAACAATCGCATCCGATCTTGTTGTTGTTTTTGAAAACAAAGCAGAAAATTGGCCAAAAACTTGGTTTTTTCGATCTTTTGGAGATAAAATGGGGGTTACGTCATTATAAAAGTGAAAAATTTTGTGGTGCGACGCGGCTGCGCAACGCGGCTAAGTGGGCGTGGCTTAGATTCTCCAACATAGAACGATGCAAAAGTTAAAGTTTGAGTTTCAGAGTAAAATTTTATTATTAAAAGAGTAATGTTAGTATTTTTTGACTTTCCTGCGTCTCGCGCGGCCGTGCGGTCGGTCCCTTCACCGCTCTCCCAACCGGGCATGGATTGCCCGTCCTCAAGCCGGAGTGGAGCCCCGTGAGGACGTAGCTCCAACCAAATGGATCACCGAAGTCGTCTACAGTACCCCGACCGTCCCATGACCCTGAGAAGAAGCTGTTTCCCCCAAGGAGAGCTGTACCAGCAACTTGATCAGGAGGCAATTGTAGCAGAATCAATGGAGAATGGGATCAATCAAGACAACGTCGTGGGATTGAATTCGACAACTGTGATTCATTCTGGCGGTTCAGGGAACAGCCCTAGAGTATAAACCGTTTGTATTATATTAGTATTTTTGGTGCGGCGCGGTTCTGTGACGGGCGCGCGATGCGAGTGGGCGTGACTTAGATAACCCAGCCTAAAACGATTGAAACTCTTGATTTTATGATCCCAATTTTAATTATTTTTCGGTAAAACAGTAATTTCACTTTTTACGGTGCGGTGCGGCTGCGCGACGCGGCAGAGTGGGCGGGGCCAAGTGAGCGGAGCTAAGAGGGCGGGGCTAAGTTTCATAAAAGTAAAATATGGAATTTAGAACGTTGTGGTGATAATCCGTTGAAAAATTGGTTTTTGATTTATTGATTGATGCGACGCGACGCAGCTGCGCGACGCGGTTAAAGGGGCGGAGTTTGCCAGTGACGCGGCTAAGTGGGCGTGGCTTAGTTTTTCTAACCGAAGACAATTGAAATCTTGGATTTGGAGTTCAAAATTTCTAATATGTATAGATGCAAAACGTCGATTTCACTTTTTCGGTGCGGCGCGGATGCGCGACGCGGTTAAGTGGGCGTGGCTACAAGCTAAAACTTTTAAATCAGATTTAGCATGGCAATGTTTTTAAGCTTCAAAGTTTGGCTAGAATTACATTGTTGAACATTTTCAAATCCAATTCAGAACAAAAAGCTGCCTTAGTGTGCCAATATGCCAACGAATCGGTTGTGAATCGGCTAAACAAACAAATTCTGCACTTTGATGGACTCGGATTACTTGAAATTTAGTAAAATTCGGTTGAATTTACCAAAGTATACGGTTTTCTTTGATCTAGTACAGTGACCGCACCGCAACCGCACCGCAACCGTACCGCAACCGCACCGCAGCCGTTTTTCTCGCCGCCGATCAGGTAATTAAATTGCAATTGGGAACCCCTACAAAATTCACACAAAATTGTTGTTTGTGACTCGTTGTTCCCAAAATCTGGGGTTTCGCCAAAATTACGACCACCCATAATGGACACGCAAACGAGCACCGAAGCAAAGTTTGTAACAGTTTGTAATAACAGGGTAAAAATTGAAATTTCAAACTAAAAACCGGCCTCTACCCACCCCTTTTGAAATTTCCAGGAACCTCTTACTTCCAGCTGCTGAGGCCCATCATGCAACATGGAAGAGAAATGTGTTTTTCTCTTTGGATTTATTAGGAGAACATCCGTTTATAGACCAGCATCTGGCGCAAGAACCGACAAATATGGAACAAAGGAATAGTAATTGTGATTAACCGGCTCAACTGGCGAGGATTTGCATTAAAAAGAGGCGAGATGCGACAAACGTTGTATTCCCAAGTGGCGCAGTACCTAAGGCTTTGCTTGGTTATCGCAAGGTCGCGGGTTCGGTTCCCTCCGGTGACTATTCTTTTGCTTTTTGTCGGCATATTGTAAGTTTCGAGTTTGACCAGAAAAAAACGACCAAAAAGCGAAATTTTGACTGATAGGCGGGAAAATATGTTTTTCCAAACTGAAAATTGTTACTTTTGCACAGAAATTTGCAAATTTGGAAGCTGTTTTTGAAAAATTATGATAAAAACAGAGAAAATTTCATTTCCAGTTAAAAACCCCTGATTTTTTGTTAAAGCGCGTCGGCCGCTGCCTGGTGCGCGCAGCTAAAGTAACCCGCGCGCTACAGTACCCCCTGCGCGCGACATTACGACCCAAAGACGAAAATAGAGCCATAAGAGGCTCAAACGAAAGTGAACATAGCGGGAAAAACGAAATTTCTAGAAACCATAGATTTTTCAACTGAAAACCCACCGGAATGGCCATTTCCTCGGTCCTTTCGAGAGGTTCGACGGGTTCCTGGATCCTAGCGGAAGCTAATGAGAGGCAGAGGAGGAAAGCGGCGAGTAGCTGCTGCCAGGAAGCCATTTCAACGTCGTCTGTGTACCTAGGCCACGCCTTCTGCGCCCCTTCGACCCCGTGCCCCGCCCCACGGTGGCCACGCCCCTTTTGAGGCGAGGGGGCGGCCCCCGCCCCCTGCCCAACCAAATCCCGATTCGAAAAGGACTGGGCAAAGGGACGGTAAAAGAGAAAGCAACAAAATTGGCGGAGGGCCTACATAAAACATGATTTGTGGAGAGTGTGTCCGTCGAGGCGTAATTGTTTGTCATTTGGGAGGGAACGTTGTACGGTAGGCGGCGATTAGCCGCACGATTGGGGTGTTTGGGAAGAGGGATGGGCGACGGAGGGATAGGGAGGCGTAAAAAGAGAAAGACTCAAAAATCAAGGGGGTAGACAGAGAGACAGAGACACAGAGAGACAGAAAGAGAGAGAGACACAGAGACACAGAGACACAGAGACACAGAGACAGAGAGACAGAGAGACAGAGAGACAGGGAGACAGAGAGACAGAGAGACGGAGAGACACAGAGACACAGAGACACAGAGACACAGAGACAGAGAGACGGAGAGACACAGAGACACAGAGACACAGAGACACAGAGACACAGAGACACAGAGACACAGAGACACAGAGACACAGAGACACAGAGACACAGAGACACAGAGACGCAGAGACACAGAGACACAGAGACACAGAGACACAGAAACACAGAGACACAGAGACACAGAGACACAGAGACACAGAGAACTTTGAGGTTTCAACTGTGACCTATGTGAACTTCCAGGTTGCTTTTCTATTCCCATTTCCGGCAGTGTCCTACAAGACACCGGAAGTTCACTTTTTTGAGGTATTTCCTCGTTGCACATAATATATGTTAGTAGAGGTTAGCAAAATTAGGCGTATTTATTACCTGAACTTATTCCAATAAAATGTATCGCAAAACGCTTAAAACATGTCAAAACGAAAGTAAATCAGGTTAGATTAACCTTTACACCCGTTCCTGACCCTTCGCCATGCATCTGCGGGGCCCTGAGGGTCCGGCGGCGGCCCTCTGCCACATTTATGAAAATGCCGTGTACAAAAACGAATATTATGCGTTCACAGATCGACGTACAGTTCTCCTGTATTGCCATATGTTTCTTGTTGCTTACATTCTGTCTCGTCACCTGCAATATGGGGGCGAGGCAAAAACTCACAAGGAGAATTGTAGTCAGAGAAACACGAACACAGAGGTGGATAGCGTGAAGAAGGCAAGATTAGGGGTTCGTCCGGTGAAAGGACACATGTAAAGATACATTCCCTCTACGTCTCTGACTGTACTGTTTGCACTTTTGGTCTCTGCTTCTCTGGCTCTAACTGCTTTGTCTCTTTGTCTCTTTGTCTCTTTGTGTCTTCCTCTCTTCGTATCTTTGTCCCTTCGTCTCTTCGTCTCTCCGTTTCTTCGTCTCTTTGTCTCTTCGTCTCTATGTCTCCTTGTCTCTTCATCTCTTCGTCTCTTTGTATCCCTGTCTTTTAGTCTCTTCGTCTCTTCGTCTCTTTGTCTCTTTGTCTCTTCGTCTCTTTGTCCCTGTCTCTGTCTCTGTCTGTCTTGCTCTATTTATCTTTAACCCAATCTGAAACTCTTTCTGGAACCCTCTAAAATGCTAATGTAACTGATTATCTCACTTTGCATACTTCCATTATCCTCTTCCTCATTAGCCTATTCTCATTCCTCCCTTCCTGCCACCTCATTCCGTCCTCCAGCTCCCCTCTAGACGGTCATGCGGTCGTCTCCGCCTTAATGTTTCCATTTTAGACATGCTAGGACCTTAGGAGCGCTCTATACTTTAAAGAAAGAAGACGTTGATTTGGTTCTCTTTATCGGTTCTCCTGATGATTGCCAAGAGTGAGCAGTCTAAGGAGAAGACGGATGAATGTGGTTTAGGGTCATTTTGTGTGCTATTAAGGAAATCCCTAAGGATGACGAGAATATGCCCGACAGAGATTGTCTGGATAACAATAATAAGATCGTCTTTAGGCCGTTTGAGAATACGATGACAGGTTGGTTCGCCTCTTCGCGCCGTGACACGCGGGGGTGCCGCTCTGACGCGCCGTGACACAGTTGTTTCTTAGCGCGCCGTGACCTGTGACAGTAGTACCCTAGCGCGCCGCGACGTGTGACAGTAGGGCCTTAGCGCGCCGGGACATGAGGTGACAGTGCCCTAACGCGCTCTGACTAGTCAGAGTAGTGCCTTAGCGCACCTCGACCTCGTGCTAGTAGTTCCCTAGCGCGCCTCGACGCATATCAGCCGCCCTAGCGCGCCGCGACGCGTGACAATAGTGCCCTAGCGAGCGCCCCGAGGTGCGAGACAGTTATGCCCTAACGCGCCGTGACGTAAGACAGTAGTGCCCTAACGCGCCGTGACTCACAGCAGTAGCGCCCTGGTACGCAGGGACGCGTGGAAATAGTGCTCTAGCGCAGCTGTGACGCGTGACAGTAGTGCCCTGACGCGCCGCAATGCGTGACAGTAGGGTCCTAACGCGCCGTGACGCATGGCAATAGTGACCTAGCCCGCTGTGACGCGTAACAGTAGTGCCCTATAGCGGCGTGACGCGTGGAAATAGCGCCCTAGCGCGCCGTGACGCGTGAAAATCGCCTAGTGCGCCGTGACGCGTGGCAGTAGTGCCCTAGTGCGCCGTGATGCGTGACAGTATTGCCATGACACGCCGCGACACGTGGAAATAGTGCACTTAAGGGCCTCGACGCATGGTAATAGTGCGCAACACGACGCGTGTCAGTCGCCCTAGCGCGCTGCGACGCGTGGTAATAGTGTCGGAGCGCGCTGTGATGCACGACAGTAGTGTCATAGCGTGCCGCGACGCCTGACATTCTTGTCCTAGTGTGCCTTGACGCGTGTCAATAGTGCCTTAGCGCGCCGTGATGCGTGACAATAGTGCCCTAGCGCCACGTGACGCGTGAGAATTGCCCTAGTGCACCGTGACGCGTGACAGTAGTGCCCTGACGCGTATCTAGTGGCAATAGTGTTCTAGCGCGCCGTGGCTGATTCCAACAGTGCCCTAGTGCGCCATGACGCGTGCCTCTAATGCCTTATCGCGCCGCGACGCGCGACAGTAGCGCGTCGTGACGCGTTATCGAATAAATTCAGTGGGAAGCAAGCAGTACTTCTTCCAACGCCCTGTGGCAAGATTCACGCCTAAAGGAAATAAACACGTTATTACGGTAACTAAGGCCTTAAGCCCCTAAAACCTGGTTTTCTCAGACTCTGAAGGACTTTGATGGTTATTTGACGAACCAAACGGAACAAGAGACGACAGTGAAGCTGGGCAAACATCTCATTGTTCTGAGTTCCGGGTGAGTCTCTCTCTCTCTCTCTCTCTCTCTCTCTCTCTCTCTCTCCTCATAACTCTCTTTGCAGTCCCTCTTGCCCCACGCGTCTCCGTATTCTCAGCCAAGGCTTCAAAGAACAGCGTGTCATTGGGTCTCACCTCACCGGACAAGCCTCGCACCAGCCCTCTCGTCAACATTCTAAGGAAACCGTAAGCCCCACCCCATTGTGGCTCCAAATTACCCCCAATTAAGCTTCAACCTGCAGTTTGGAAAAAAGTTCGATAAGACCAAAATGACGAAATCCTCTGCGTGCTCCTTCAAAGCAACCTATGAATTCGACTCCTCCATTGGAAAAGGCTATGATTGGTGAGATGAGTTACTGAAAAAATTCGGAAATCTATGTTTAATGAAGACTTTTGAAGCGAAGACAGTGACGTGGCAGCAATACACTATCAAGGCCCATGACAAGCCGGCAAGTGGTCTAAAGTCCCTGGTTCTCCATGTCGCTGATGGGTGCCGCTGGTTGGTTCAAAAAACTTATGGAAACAATACGACGTGGAAAAACATTACATAATATATTTTGTCAAATGCAACATTGGCAAAAAAGTTTGCATCGACAGGAATTCGAACTTGGAAGCAGTTGAACTAGAGACTGCTGCAGTAACCACTAGACTATCGCGTCACGTCTGTATATTGGCGCGAGGACGTTAAAAAAGCGCCACGAATACGCGCAGTACCAGGGGTGGTCGCGGGCCGGGCCGGGCCCGTCTCCAAAACCTCTCGGCCCGGCCCGGCCCGAACGGACCCGATTTCGGCCCGTGGGCCCGTTTTCAAAATCGATTGACAGGTCAAGGTGAAATTTTAGTCATTAAGCTTTAAAATTGGGTTTAAATATAAATTCGATTAATTATATAAAAAAAAAGATTTCGGGCCCGGCCTGAAAATTTTCTCGGCCGGGCCGGGCTGCGCCCGATGTTTGCCCACCCCTAGTCGCCAATTTAAGTCCCGCCCACAGTGTAGAGTGTGCTATCTAAGCCCAAAAACGCATACAGTCCCATTTTGGAATTTAAAGTTTGTTAAATTCGAAAAATATGATTTATTAAAGGAACTTTAACAAAATGGAACAACAATTCACCTTTTCACTCAAATTTTCTGCAAAAATGCGCTACATTCATAAATTACTGTATCAGCAGACCTGAAAGTTGATATTCATAACTCAATAAGATGTTTTTTGGAATTTTTCAAAGTTTCTGTATTCGTCACGAGTGTTGGTTCCGCCCGGCGTTATATCGATTTTCTTATGTGCCCGATGTTTAGCAGCTTCACGCGGACTGCAGCGCGCCATTCCAATAACGGTCGTAACTACTTTCAAAGTCGATGAATTTTAATTATTAAAAAAGTAAATTGTAGCTTAAAAAAACGGCATTCGATTGATTTCCAAATTTTATTATAATTTTCAGGCTGAGGGTTTGCTTCGACGATATAAACGATACCGACGATAAAATCTGCGTCGAAACGTCGATCGAATTCCTATTCGAGGGTGGTGCGTACATTCCTACTGACACGGAACAGGCCACTCCCTTCATCACCCAAGAGGGTGCCTCGGATCTGCACAAATTCGTGTTCGAGATGAAACACTCACGTGGTCAAACCATAACGCTCAAGTATGGAGAGGTGTACGAACCGGAGGGCGAATACGCCGTGGAGCACATGATGCACTCTCAAACCTCTGTACACAAAGATTTCTTGGTGACGCTGGTAGGTGCACCCAACTGCAAGGCTGGAATATCCAGGGTGAGGCTTCTGAAGACCATCAATTCATATGAAATTTTTCAGCATACTGCAAATGTCGCTCTGGGAGGCAACGGTATCGCTAATACGGTGGCCGGAAAACAGATGCTCTTCACCACATCCTGCAAATGTTACCATTACGAGTGAATAAAATAGTCTCTAGCTCAGGGGTAGAGCGCTCGCTTCGCATGCGAGAAGTCTGGGGTTCAATTCCCCATACCTCCAAATTTCTTTTGCCCGCGTAACTTTGTTTATTTTTATACGTGTCGTTATTATTTTTGTCCTTAATCAGTGTTTTTCTCCCACGGTGGAGGCAATTCTTGTGTGCGTGCCCTCCCACTCAGTGCGTGATCAGATCCTACCTTTGGGGGAAAGTGCGATAATGATAAAAGGGAAAATAAAGGAGTTGAACAAGGACACTTTGGTGTTTCTAAGAGACCGTAAAGATTCCAGAAGCCCTACTGACATAGAAAGTTGGAATTTGGTGAAAAGTTGTATATTCCTGCCTTACTGGCATCTAAAATTTGCCAAAGATGTGGGTGATTGCACCCCTGCTGACATAAAAATAGGAATTTTTGAAAGAGTTGTGCATTAGCAGCCCTACTGACATACAAAAAAAAACGTTTTTGGAAAAATTGTAAAATACCTGCCCTACTGCCATAATATAATAGTGTTTACTGAAAAGTTGTATGTTTCCAGTTCAACTGCCATAATAGAATGGAATTTTTTAAAGAGTTATGTTTTTCCTACTAACAATTTTTCCCTGTCCTACTGACAATAAGAAAATATATTTGTTAAAAAGTTGTCAACACTACTGACACATAAGAATATCATTGGCTTAAACTTTTAAATGTTTGCAACTCTACTGGCACATAAGAGTAAAATTTGCTTAAGCGTTTTAAGCGTTTGGTATGTTCAGCCCTACTGCCATATAAAAATGGAATTTGTTGAAAAGTTGCACATTATAAGCCTTACGGCATGCAAACATAGAATTTGCTCAAACGTGTTTTAATAGCAGCCCTACTGACATTTAAAACATGAATTTTTCCAACGATTGTGTGATCGCAGCCCTACTGACATACAAAATAGGAATTTGTTGAAGAGTTGTGTATTACCAGCCTTACTGGCTTATAAAAAGGGAATTCGTTAAAAAACATTTTGTATATTCCAAGCCCTACTGCCATCAAAAATGAAAGTTTCATGTAACCTTCCAGTGACCTCATCCGAAACGAAATTAGATGATGAGAAATACAGAATAGGTTATATACTGTTAAACGTTTTTTTGTAAAGTTGACCCAAAAAAAGCCTTGTCGAGGGGTAAGGGTGTAATTTCTACATCATCACTAAATACACATTTATTGATTGTAGTAAGTTCTCATGAGAAAAGCAACATAAGCAATTAGCCTAATTACAATGATCATTAATGTCAGAATAAAAACATCTGGCCATTTGTTACCAGGCGAAAAGTCGATTTCTTCCAAAACCGCCAAACCATTAGTTGGGCAAAACGATTGACTGCTAGAAATGTTCTGACAACCTGAAACGTCGAATTGAATTTCAAAAAATATATTCGAACCTGCGATAAAATCGATGTTTTCCCACTGATTAATTGCGAACGCTTCGTACCCGTATTTGAAATAAGACAAAGTAGACAGCAAAGAAAAGTAAGAAGGAATTGCATCAAAGGTGATGTAAAAACCACCGAAGGCCATCAGGGGAACGACAAAAGTTGGTAGAGCCGCCATGGCGAGTGCAAGGTCGCCGAAGATAATGGCCACCGCATATGCTGAAAATAAAATTATAATTTCTTAAAAGAAACCCAAAATTGAGAAATTTGGAAGAAAAACAATCAAACCTTAAAATTAAAAGTTGGGTTGCGTCAGAAATCCGACGTGCTTGGCGTTTACAAACCCGGCCGCTAAACGTCGGGCAACGATTAACAAAAGCAAAAACAAAACTGCAAGCATTTTAAAAGTGGTAATACTAAAAACAAATGAAATTTAAGTTTGTCAGAAAACCCAGCATCCAAAAGTTCAAAATCCAATTAAAACGGTGCGTGTCCGACGTTCAGTGGCCAAGCTGCTAAATGTCGGGCTGAACTTTTTGCAGAATAGATACATATATATCTTGGTTTTGACTTTTTAATATTTCAAACACTCTTTCTTTAACAAAAAAACTTGCATATTGAAATTGCGACATTAATGACCAATACCGCAATAAGACAAGAAAACAGAAAAGGTAGAATAGCTGGATACAGTCCTAAAAATGTAAATGTGTATAAATCAAACACAAAATTACCTGTCATCCAGTAAACAATTAAATTGTAGATAATTGGAAGAACAATAAATTGGGGTAGTTCGGCAAGATTCTTGGCTAAAAAGTAGGCACTTGTTGAGTAAACGCCGTTTGCGTTTTCGCGAAGGACGATAGGTAATTCCGAGGTGATCACGGGAACGTTTGGAAATTGGAGCATAAAGTTGATGTTTCGAATGTGGTTGAACATTATTCCGTTAATAGAAATAATGGTTTCTGGAGACACCTCTGTGTTGAAGTACACAAAGCCAGTTATCAAAGCGGTGACAACAATTTGAGCAACGCGTGACTTCAGAAGCATCGGATCGCTGAAAAGCAACATTTTAGATGAGAGGTTGATTGACTAAATGCATTCAACAAAGTGTACTTACCGTGCAACCGTCAACCATGACCTCCAGAAGTTTGCCAGAAACTGGGCACAAAAGGAAGCCGCATACTCCTGGTTGAAGAAATTCTTATCAGAGCCAACTGTTGAATCTGACAGCCTGCGATAAGGATCCTAAACATGTTTTAATAAAGACCAAATTGTATTAGTACCTTTTCAATGTTAGCAACTTCTAACACTGCTTTACCATGGTCAGTCTTTAGAAATTCATCGCGAATTCTCTAAAAAACAAAGCACAGTGAAAACTGTTTATCATAAACTTACTCCGATGGTCCTTAATGAAGTGCTCCTTTTGCTGTCAATAATTGCCAACGTCCGAATAAAATGATCCGCTGGGTTGAAGAAGGCAGGACATGGGTAACCACACCTTAAGATAAATACACATGTTTATTTTTTTCGGCCACAATCTACCTTTCAAACAAAGACGCAGCATCTTCAGTAGGGCCGAGGTAAATAATGCGACCACACGCCATTAGACAAATGCTTAAATCAATATTGTTTAAGTTAATGAAAACACCTCACTCATGAAATAGGGAAAAGACTTGAGAGGATGGTTGATGGATTGTGATAACCACAGTCATTCCAGATTCAGCCAAGTTATTCAAAGCGGAAACCACTTGTCCCGCCATGAAAGCATCCAAACCGGAGGTAGGTTCATCACAGAACAGAATCTTTGGGCATGTTAAAATCTAAGACAAAAGGTGTGTATACACAGTTTTTCGGAAACTTTTGAGTTAATTTATAGCCCTGTCCATTTTATCAGCAAAAAAAACATTAACTCCAGCGCGTTTATGGAATTATGTGCTGAACGTCATATTGCTGTTTTCAGCGACAACACCTTATCTTTGCCAAACATGGACAAGGTTGAGCTTTTAAAATCATGTTGTGTTTGAGAGTGTTTACCTCAGAAGCAAAGCTAAGTCGCTTTTTCTCTCCACAAGACAATCCCTTAACACCTTCAATGGCTATGACGGTATTCGCACAGGCCATGAGACCCATCTAAAATTCACAGTCAATTACAGCTGCGCATCCTTCCTACCTTTTGAATGACATCCTCTACCCTGAGGTCTCTCTCACATTGAGTATAAGTAGAACCCATTCTTAGTTTAGCCTAAAAGTTAACATAGAAAACATAATGACATACGTTAACCATAAACTGTAAATGTTCACGAACTGTGAGCGTCCCAACAAACATGTCGTGTTGCTGTACAAAAGCAGCAACTTCACGGAGTTTCCATTTGCTCACGCGTTGACCATCTAGCATTATACTGCCCTAAAATAACACCAAAATAAAAAAAGGGGATATAAATTTTACTTGTACATCCAAGGTGGCCAGGTTCCGTGATGTAAGCACGTTCAAAAGAGTTGTTTTGCCGGCACCACTAAAACTTGTTCTTTCAATTGACATTTTCATGTTTTACCTGCTTCCCATAATGGCGAGAAGTCGTCCGGATTCAGCCATTCCACTGACTAAAAAGTATTTTTAGTAGTATTCACACGATAGTTTTACCATTGTGCAAAATTTGCTTTTGCTTTCTTGGTTTCCTAGATAACGTTAGCTTTTCCTTCCAAGTTGAAGTTGTGTTCTTTTTGCTTGTCACATTTATAGAGGACCAAGAAAGGTTGTACCTATGTTTTTAATATTTTTTATTAGACATTACTGCTTACTTGTTTGAAAAATGCACCTTTTTCTTTGAGTTGCTTATCAGTAGGTGGGAAGGGTAAAGTCCCGATTCGGTCACCATACTGAATTTACAAAAGAATTATATTTAGACGAGTGAGAGTTGCAGTGAAGGAATGGAAAGCAGAAGGCAAGAAGGCAAATGGGCAGCCCGCAAAAGATAAAACTTGTGATATGATATTGATTAGGTGCAGCCGCCAAGATGGTTGCACACGTGGTGCAGCCTACTTATTTGTTCTGCGTCTATGTCATTCTCTTTACTACCAGGTCATGTGATAGCTAAGTGGGCGCAGATTTCATCATTATTGCAAAAAATGCAAAGTTTACAACTGCTAAATTAAAGCAAACCTTTTTAAAAGAATGAAATCCAAATTTGTCACTATACTACACCTAAACAATTTTGAAGTTAGAAGGGAGACGGTTTAAACGATGCAATAGAAATAGTGACGACAAGAAAAGAAAATGGGCAACATAGAGCAGATAAAAGAGGTGATATGATATTGATTGAGTGCAGCCGCCGTGATGGTTGCACACGTAGTGCAGCCGTCTTTTGTAGTCTGCGTCTCTACCATTGTCATTCCCTCTACTGTCCAGGTCAGGTGTTATCTTAGTACGCACAGACTGTCGTTATCATGGCACACAGCAAAGAGAAGGTGATAGACCTGGTTCACTTTATTTGTAAAAGTACGATCTTACAAGTAAAGTGATAAAAGCAATCATTCTAATGACAAGGCATATGGCAAACATAATACAAACATCAAGCCATTTACGGTCAGCAGAAAAGCCGGATTGTTCTAAAACTTTCAAACCATTTTCCGGACATGATTGGAAACTGGAAACGTTTTGACATCCTGCGAAAATCTTTTGTAGATAAATTGCTGTAACTACCTGGAATTAAGTTTATGTTTTCCCACTGGTTAATTGCCAAGGCCTCGTAACCGTATTGGAAAAAGGACAGAGTTGACAACCATTTAAAATAGAAGGGAATAGTGTCATAGCTAATAAACAGTCCTCCAAAAATCAGAAGGGGAGCAGCGGTAAGAAAAAGAAACGTCATGGCAATTGGAAGGTTTGGAAAAACAGCACTAACGGCACATGCTAGAGAACACAATGAAGAAAAAATTCATTAAAAAATCTCACAGTATGATAGAGCCACATTGGCATTAAGCACAGCTATAAGACATGAAAATAGAAATTGGGACACTGCTGGATATAGTCTAAAACTCTAATTAGTACAGCTTTTTCATGGTTGTTACCTGTGCTCCAGTAGACAATCGAATTATATATAAGCGGTAAAGCAACGAGCTGAGGCAGTTCTGCAAAGTTTTTAGCCAAAAAGTAAGCTCCCATGGAATAAATTCCATTAGCATTCTCATGCAAGGCGATCGGTAATTCAGAAGAGAAAACAGGAACGTAGTCAAACACAATACGAAAGTTGATGTTTCGAATCTGATTGAACAGTAATCCGTTAATTGACATAACTGTTTCAGGAGAAACACGAATGTTGAAAAATAAGGCTGACGTTATCAAAGCCAAAATTATGACAAAAACAAAGCGACTTTTTAGAAGGGCAGGTTCACTAAAATCAGATTATTTTCCAAAATTGATTAATTTACCGATTGGCCGTTATCCAAGACCTCCAGAAAAGGGCTTGAAATTGAGCAGAAAACAACGCAGCATATCTAAATGCAAATAGAAAAAAACTGAAACACTAACTTTTGGTTGAAGAAAGATATGTTCGAGTGACGATCTACACAGACTTCTTTTAGTCGTTTATGCTTAACATTGCATTTAAAAGACAAAATTAAACAAACTTTGTTAGCTATCCGCAAAGAATCGATTTCAGTACCATTCTTTATGAATTCGTTTTGAAGATGCTGAAATAGTTGTTCAGCGTTGAAGTGTAAGCCTAAAAGACCATTTTAACCGTACCTGAATCGTAGTGAACAACCAGTTTTTGTTGTTAGAGGAGATTGCAAGTGTCTTTATGAAGTGATCAGCGGGGTTGAAGTACGGAGGACATGGATAACCACATCTGACACCACAACCAAAAAAAAAAGGTTTGTACACTAACTACCTTTCAAACAAAGGCTTTGCTTCTTTAGTAGGTCCGATGTAAACAATTCGACCACATGCCATGAGACAGATACTGAATCAAATATGTATTTTACTAAGTTTAAAAAGTCCCACTCGTCAAAAAGGGAGTATACTTGTGACGAAGGCTGATGAATTGTAATTACAACAGTCATTCCACTTTTTGCAAGACGTTGTAAAATTGATATAACTTTTAGTGCCATAAATGCATCAAGACCGGAAGTTGGTTCATCGCAAATTAGTATCATCGGGTATGTCAGTATCTAAAACTTTTATAAAAATTAAAAGTGAATAGACCTCAGAAGCAAATGAAAGTCGTTTCTTTTCTCCACCAGACAGTCCTTTAATCCCTTTAATAGCTATGATAGTGTCCGCACATAACGATAAACCCATCTGGATGTCAAAAAAGTTCTTACGTCACGCAATGAGAACACCTTTTGGATGACATCCTCCACTCTTAGGTCTCTCTCAAATTGAGTGTACTTTGAGCCCATTTTCAGCTTAGCCTGTGGAAGTTACAAAAATATAAAATGCAAGTCAAACCGTAAACTGAAGATGCTCACGAACAGTCATTGCTCCAACAAACATGTCGTGTTGTTGAACAACAGCTAAAACTTCTCGTAGCTGCCACTTGCTCGCATATTGTCCATCGAGTGTTACAGTGCCCTAAATGATAGCCAATTATAACAGTTGCTGAAAATCTCACACCTGAACATCCAACGCTCCTAAGTTGCGTGAAGTAAGTACATTTAGAAGCGTTGTTTTGCCTGCACCACTAAAAAGTTTGTGCGCCGTATTTATGCACTTTTAACCTGGTACCCATGATTGCAAGTAGTCTTCCTGATTGTGCAAAGCCACTGACTAAACCAAAACTCACACTTTACAGGCAACCACCTTTTTTACCATCGTACAAAATTTGCTTTTTCTGAATAGGCTTCCCAGACAAAGTTTTGTTCCCAAACCAAGGAAAAGTTGTGGTCTTACGTATAGATACATTTACAGATGACCACGACAGATTATACCTATATCGACAATAAAATAGTGAAAAAAGCCCAACTTTTGTGAAGGATAAGTTTTTTGACGATCGTTGATTACGTAGGGCAGATTGAGCTCACTTTTTGGCATTATTCTGGAAAACGAAATTGAGGCAAACCGCAAATATAATTAGTCTCTGAACAAGTGGATACAAACAAAAGAAAAGGAAAACCAAAATAGATTTATCATTGATAGACGGTAATGTTGAAACCATTGAAACAACAAAACAACCTCAGATGGCCTGCTGAACTAACAGGTCAAACCACTAAACGGCCAAAACAGCAGACTATGTGATTTGGAATAATGATTTGGAATTTATAATTATTGAGAAACCAAGGCTAAACTTGGGTTCGGGTCGAGCCGTTTTTTTGGGTTAAGATTGATTACGGGCATTCGTTTTTGGGTCGGCAACAGGTAGGGC
Source organism: Oscheius myriophilus (assembly GCA_964057215.1). Lineage (NCBI taxonomy): Eukaryota > Metazoa > Nematoda > Chromadorea > Rhabditida > Rhabditidae > Oscheius > Oscheius myriophilus. Next base: position 26,529,603 of record OZ059904.1, on the reverse strand, counting down.
GGCTCGGGTCGGGCCGGGTCGTGAAAATTTTTGAAGCCGCCTGCCCTTATCAATAGATACTGTAAATTTTAAAAAAAAAAACTAGCACACACCTAGGGCGCTAAGGCCTAAACACCCTTCATGAGTGATTCAGGTACACCCCTCCTTTTGTTATTTTTCAAAACAATTTATTGATTACGGTAGGTTCTCACAAGAAAAGCAACATAAGCGATCACCCTAATTACAATACTCATCGCTATAAGAATGAAGACATCAGGCCACTTGGCCCCCGCCGAGAAGTCGATGTCTTCCAAAACAGCTAATCCAGTAGCGGGGCAGTTGGAATGGATTGTGGAAACGTTTTGGCATCCTGAAAAAACACTGTTATCTAGTAAATAGAAAAATACTAACCTTGGATGAATGGAATGTTCTCCCACTGGTTGACAGCCAAGGCTTCATAGCCGTACTTGAAGTAGGACAGAGAAGACAACCAAGTAAAGTAAGAAGGAATGGCATCAAAGGTGATGAAGAAGCCTCCGAAGGACATGATAGGCACCACGAAGATAGGTAAGATGGTCATGGCGATGGCTACGTCGGCGAAGATTGTAGCAACAGCATAGGCTGAAAGTGTATTATTTTTTCCTAATTTAGTTATGCTAATAAATTGTAAAAGTAATTTGGTAACACAACTTTATGAAACCTGCTTCGCTCAAGACGACAAAGCTTCACTAACTCCTACTTTTGATCACTTGATAAAACTTGATAAAACGGTACGTGTCTGCTACGTTCAGGCAAAACATGCTCTTGTAAAAGTCATACTTTTTCGAACAAATTTTGAAGACTTTAGTATCAACCGATTTCCTAGGTGTAAAAATCACAGTTGTACATAACAATCTCAAAAATTTATCAGTTAGCTTTTCCCACTTAACGCAAAATTTTCGGAGAAATTGAAAAAAAACCCCAAATTTTTTCCTTCTTCTACGGAGCTATAAACATATGTCCGACTACAAAAATTTCGGTAAAAAATAAACTCACAAATTGAAATAGCCACGTTCGTGATGAGAATCGCAATGAGGCACGAGAATAGGAACGGTCCAATGGCTGGATAAAGCCCTGAACAAATTTTTTTGTAGTTTTAACAGATTGCTTACCTGACATCCAGTAAACAATCAAATTATAGATAACGGGTAGAGCTATGAACTGGGGTAACTCGGCCAAGTTCTTTGCTAAAAAGTAGGCACTTGTCCTGTAGACTCCATTTGCATTTTCACGCAGCACAATCGGCATTTCAGCCGTGATAACAGGAACGTTTGGAAATTGAAGCATGAAGTTGATGTTTCTGATGTGGTTGAACATTATTCCGTTTATGGATATGATGGTTTCTGGAGTGACTTGGGTGTTGAAGTAGACGGCGCCAGTTATCAAGGCTGTGACGACGATTTGAATCAAGCGTGACTTTAGGAGCATAGGATCGCTGAAAAACGAAATTTTGTGAATCAACAAAAACTTGAACTTTGTTTTTTTGGATAAGGATTCAATGTTACGTGGTTGAAAACTGAGCGCCGCGGCTAATACTTTAGCGACTCGGTTGTGATGCGGCTAAGAGCTAAGTAACGCCCCTATGACCTTAGTGAATTGGATCTGACGCAGTTAAGCCGTTAGCGACGCAGCTAAGAACTTTGCGACTCGGCTGTGACTCGGCTCAGAACGAAGCGAATGCTCATACCTTGACGACTCGACTGTGATGCGGCTAAACACTAAACCACGCGGCTAATACCTTTTCGAATCGGATGTGACGCAGCTAAGGACTAAGCGACGTGGTTAATACCTTAGAGACGCAGCTAATACCTTAACGACTCGGATGTGTCCCGGCTAAGAACTAAGCGACGCGGCTGATACCTTAGTGACTTGGTTGTGACGCAGCTAAGCACTAAGCGACGTGGTTAATTCCTTAGCGACGCGGCTAAAACCTTAACGACTCGGCTGTGACCATGTTAAGAAAAAGGCGCCGCGGCTAAAACATTAGCGACTCGACTGTGACGCGACTAAAAACTAAACCACGCCGGTCATACCTTAACGACTTGGCTGTTACGTGACACTAAGCGATCCAGCAAATTATTTAGCGACTCGGCTCTGACGCGGCTAAGAATTTAACGACTCGGACGTGACGCGACTGAAAGACCTACCGTATAACTGTCAACCAAGATCTCCAAAAGTTCGCCGTAAACTGGGCACAAAAGGAAGCAGCATACCTAAAATTCACATTATTTCCTTATTTAAGTTCACAATAACTCACTCCTGACTGAAAAACGTTTTATCAGAACCAACTTCACTGGCTGAAGCTCGTCGAGGATCCTAAACATTCCTTTCCAATGGAGTTTCGTATTTATCTTACCTTGTCGGCTTTTCCGATCTCTAGAACTGCCTTTCCATGATCGCTCTTCAGAAATCCGTCTCTTATTTTCTGAAAAATGGTGTTTTGGGGGCAATTCTAAACAAAAGCAAAAATTTTGACCCAGGCAGGACTCGAACCTGCAATCTTCGGTTTAGGAGACCGACGCCTTATCCATTAGGCCACAGGGCCACAAGGCCTTGCGCCACGCACGCGCTGGTTATTCTAATCGCGGCTTACCGCGATAGTTTTGAGAGACGTTGTCCTATCCTTGTCGATTACAGCAAGAGTTCTAATTAAGTGATCCGCTGGGTTGAAGTAAGCGGGGC
>OZ059904.1:26499403-26524403 GCA_964057215.1 Oscheius myriophilus | reverse complement strand
TTAGTTAAAATTGTGAAATTCATACCCCTCTGGGACTTGGATCTTTTTGTTGGGGTCTGTTATTACGATTGAGGGAAGGAGGTAGGAGTGATGAGGGTCATGTTCGGTCATCATTCTGTAAAGAGTGACTTTGAGGGGGAGAGAGGGAGAGAGATAGAGATATAGAGAGAGAACAAAAGAGACAGAGAGGTAGAGAGACAAAGTACAAAAATCACCAGGAAGTGTGGATGTTACGAAAAAAGAGATTGTTATTGTGAGGGCGTTCTTATCACAAGAGGAGGGGCGATTGATCGTCTTCGGTAGGAGGTCGCGATAAGGACGAAAACAGATTCGGTCACGCTTTTTGCACATTTAGATAGTGAAATTAGAGCATTTTTCGTTCTACTCGGGTCAGCCCGATTTCTTTTCTTCGTAAACAGTCTTGAAAACACTAGGCCCAAAATATTTCGGAGATGGATGGATAACTCGACCAAAAACGTTTGAATAGCCTTGGAATCCTTGTATTCTCAGGCTTGAGAGTCAGTGAAGCCTTGGAAGCCAAATTTTGGTGAAATCATGTTTCCAGATATTGAAAGTGAATTCTGAACTTTGATAGGTTGCATCTGTTTATCTCTTTGTTATCGGAATTGTTGTGATTATGAGGTCATGTGGGCGGGAAAGCGATTCTTTGGGACTTTTGATCTTTGGACCTCACTAGTAAAAACTCTCCTCTGCACAAACATCCACACACATACACACACGCGCGCACACACGCACATACACATACACACATACACACACGCACACACACACACAAACAAACACACACATGCACACACCAACACGCCCATAAACATACATACACACGCACAAACACACACATACACACATACACACACGCACATACATGCACAGACACACACACACACGCACACACAGAGACACACACACTCACTATTTTACTCACACTCACAAATTTTTTACTCCCTAAAACACTTGTTATCACTATATTATCGATTTATTGATTCCCGTAATAGTAGAGTCGTCTCTAGAACTGAGGCACTTTTCCGTTGATCGAGGGCTGGTTCGGCAGAAGAGCGAGAGTGTGCTTGCCCTGAAAATGGTTTTGCCTGTAATTTGAACTCAAAAGCCCGCCAAATAGTAAATACTCGTTACTTACTGAGGTTCTACTGGCATTCATCAACCCCGGTCATGCGGTCATGGGGGTTAGTTTTCACATGCATCTTAAAAGAACCTCCTCGGGCAGACTTACTGGTTCCTGTTTCAGTTATTACTATACATAAAGGTACCTTTGCTTCTAAATTCAGGACCCACAATGTGTGGGTTTCCTTTCCAACACCCAGTTCTATCTGTTGTTTCATGCTGTTAGTAGGCTTTATTCGAAAGTTAGAACATTTTTGTCTACACACTAGTGGAAATTAGACTAACATAATGTATATAAAAGACTAATCTGCTTCGGTGAAGCGATCGGGATAAGTAAATGTTAGTTAGTAGCATTTGGAAAAGTGGTTAGGTTGGTCTACAGTTTTGAAGAAGGGATTTGAATTGACGACCAAAGGGAGAGAGTGTGATTACCCTGAAAACGAAAATTCCGTCTTTCAAAAACCCAATTCAACGAATATTTCACTCTGGGAAGGGTTATTAACAAAATTAACCAAAAACTGATGAAAAGACAAAAACAGAAGAGAAGTGCGTTAGAATGTTTATTGTACACGTATTAGAATTGGATAATCTTTCCGTTGACCGGCTTTTGGTAAGGCATCATGGTCACAGTGTGCTTGCCCTGAAGGGGAGACATGAATTGGTGCAAAGTGGGGTTAAGACATTGAGAAAGGTGAGAAAACCTACCTTGGCACACAACTTTCCGTCGCTTTTCCGCCTGAACTCGGCCTCGGTGAAGGCGATATTGCGACCGCACTTGAGCACAGTGGCGGTGATCTCGATGGTGTCTCCAAGTTTGACGGGGAGGAGGTAGCTGGGAAAGAGAGCGTTAGAGAGATAGGAAAAGAGACAGAGAGAGAGAGAGAGAGACAGAGGGTGAGTGAGTGAGTGAGTGAGTGAGTGAGTAAGTGATTGAGTGAGTGAGTGAGCGAGTGAGTGAGTGAGTGAGTGAGTGAGTGAGTGAGTGAGTGAGTGAGTGAGTGAGTGAGTGAGTGAGTGAGTGAGTGAGTGAGTGAGTGAGTGAGTGAGTGAGTGAGTGAGTGAGTGAGTGAGTGAGTGAGTGAGTGAGTGAGTGAGTGAGTGAGTGAGTGAGTGAGTGAGTGAGTGAGTGAGTGAGTGAGTGAGTGAGTGAGTGAGTGAGTGAGTGAGTGAGTGAGTGAGTGAGTAAGTGATTGAGTGAGTGAGCGAGTGAGTGAGTGAGTGAGTGAGTGAGTGAGTGAGTGAGTGAGCGAGTGAGTGAGTGAGTGAGTGAGTGAGTGAGTGAGTGAGTGAGTGAGTGAGTGAGTGAGTGAGTGAGTGAGTGAGTGAGTGAGTGAGTGAGTGAGTGAGTGAGTGAGTGAGTGAGTGAGTGAGTGAGTGAGTGAGCGAGTGAGTGAGTGAGTGAGTGAGTGAGTGAGTGAGTGAGTGAGTGAGTGAGTGAGTGAGTGAGTGAGAGAGAGGGTGAGTGAGTGAGTGAGTGAGTGAGTGAGTGAGTGAGTGAGTGAGCGAGTGAGTGAGTGAGTGAGTGAGTGAGTGAGTGAGTGAGTGAGTGAGTGAGTGAGTGAGTGAGTGAGTGAGTGAGTGAGTGAGTGAGTGAGTGAGTGAGTGAGTGAGTGAGTGAGTGAGTGAGCGAGTGAGTGAGTGAGTGAGTGAGTGAGTGAGTGAGTGAGTGAGTGAGTGAGTGAGTGAGTGAGTGAGTGAGTGAGTGAGTGAGTGAGTGAGTGAGTGAGTGAGTGAGTGAGTGAGTGAGTGAGGGTGACGTCACTTACCTAACAGCCAGTTCAACTGAAGCCATGCCCACATCCTTAACAGTAACTCCCAAAGCCCTAGCCGTTACGATATCTGTCAAAGAAGCAGTAAACCCTCCGTGCAAAGTACCCTAAAACTTAAGTTACTTTAAGAACTTAAGGGAAAAAGGAACCTTAGAGTTCAAATGCTCAGGTTCGAGGTCCAGCTCACAGACGATCTTCTCCTTGTTGGCGAAGATGGGCCTAACCTGCAAAAAACAAGTTATTCAATTAGATTTTTTTCTGATTTGTTATTGGAAAAAGTCACAATCAGCACTATTTGCACCAAATACGTCCTTTGCATGGGTGGCGCAATGCGTAGCGGCGCATTCCAGACAAAGAACGAAGGTTCGATCCCCAGCGGCGACAAAATTCAAAAAGTGTTGCAGAATTGCGCCAAATTGAAGTTTTAACCGCAATTCGGCCGAATAAGTGAATATTGGTTTGATGAGTTAATGGCGCAGTGGCTCCTGTGCGCCCCCGAAAATACACGCAGGTTCGATCCCCACCGGAGGAATTTTTTTAAAAATGTCTAAGAGGCGTAAAACAGATATATAAACCGAAAATCAGCTAATTAACTGGATTTTGTGTCAAAACAGAAAATGTCGCACTGCGAAGCGGCGCGTCCGAGACAAGCAATGAAGGATCGATCCCCCCTATACAAAATTGGAAAACTTTTCTGAGAAGCGTAAAACTAATATTCAGGCTACTATTCGATAAATTTATTGGATTTGGCTCAAAGCACAAAAATGGCGCAGTGCGTTCAGACGCGCGCGAAAAACTCAACGCGTGCTCTATCCCAACCGAGCCAAGTTTTCATAAATCGATAGTTTATCTTAAATTGAATAATTAATTACGTTTAATTAGGCAATTAAAATAAAAATCGTCACTTTAGAAGCCACGCGGTTGAAATCCTCGAGATCCCTCAGCTGAGCAAACGCGTCGATGACGTCATCGAGGTCAGTGGGGTCGGCGGAGGACTGCTCGGCTCCGGGGCTCATTCTAAAGAGTTTTCTTGTAAATTTTACAAATTTCTAAATAAAAACAAAAATATGTACAAATCTTACGAAGAAAATAAGAAAAAGGCGAAAACAACGACGAATAGGAAGAGGATGAGAAAGTCGGACAAGTGAGGGACGAGCATGCGAATTGGTATGCCAATTAGGCATGCGAAAGGGGGTAATTAGCCTAATTAGCTAGAATAAATTGTAAATTAGCATTAAAATTCATTTTTTGAATAGAGGGCGGAAGAAAATGACTTTGGTGGTCGAAAATCCCAAGGAAGCTGTTTTTTTTTAAAGCGATATTTGCGTGTGCCATAAGTAAAGCTGTAAAAAAAGCAAAAGGAAGTTCAAATGTTGAAAATTAAATGTAAAAGCGACTTTGAAATAAAAAAGCGACTTGGTTTTCGTGGACGACGTTGGTCACATCGATCGACGGACGGACAATGGTGACGTCAGCGTGTCAAGGGCGAGATGGCGGCGGGCAGAGAGCGTTCGGAGATCAGGTGGGAAAGAGAGAGAGAGAGAGAGAGAGAGAGAGAGAGAGTGAGAGAGAGAGCGAGAGAGAGAGTGAGTGAGAGAGAAATTAGGAGAGACACAGAGGGAAATTGCCTTAGGCATGAAACGAGGCAGAGCGCGGGAAGTAGAGGCGCATATATTAGAGGCAGAGACATAGAGAGATAGACAGGGAGAGAGAGGGAGAAAGAGAGAGTTTGATAGAGAGATAAAGAAATAGAGAGAGAGAGAGAGAAAGAAAGAAATAGATATTGATAGAGATGCAACGAGACGTTTACGGAAAACCTTTTGATGAAATATATAAGACAGATAGAATGCGAGAGTTTCAAAGAGACGGACATGAAAGAGAGAGAGAAAGGGCATATAGACAAAGAGAAAGAGAGAGAGACAGAGAGGTTGAGATGGTAATAGATAGAGAGAGACGGATACAAACGAAAGAGGAGGGGAAAGGTAAGGGATACAGAAAAGCGGGAAAACGGACCGCTAGAGTATGGTGACAGACATATTATAGAAGTGTGAGAGAGACTGAGAGAGAATAAAAGAGAGAGAGAGAGAGAGAGAGAGGGAGAGAGAGAGAGAGAGAGAGAAAGGGAGAGAGAGAGAAAGGTCAAAGTAAGGATAGGCATAGAGAAAAGGCAGAAAAGTGCGAAATTTCCTCAATAAAACAGGTTCACAAGACAAATCTCTACCCTAGATAAGAAAAGTACAGCGGAAAAGAACATCGGCAGATGCCATCGGACGGCAAAATCACAGCTTTTAAGAATGCAGACATCGCACTTTGCCCGATGATAACATGCTCAGATTGTGGAATTCAGCTAAACGTTGTTAAAAGAGATGTTTTCTTTCAGAAATGGAATCTTCCGATCTGAAAATCACTTTAAAACTGAAAGAGCGTTCAGTTTTCTAATCTATGTGGGGGATCGGAGGTGGCCGACATCGGGATCGAGACCACACACACATACACACACGCTCACACGCACACACGCACACACTCACTCACGGACACACACATACACTCACGGACACGCGCACACACGCACACACACACTCTCTCTCACACACACACACACACACACACACACACACAATTTCTCTCTTTAAACACAGAAAACAACAATTCATTTCCCTAACAACACCCGTAGATTGATTAAAATCGATGACCTATTTCCCAATCATTGCCTACATGGCGTAGAAGACTCCTTTGTCATACTTGGCAGAGGTCCCCGGAGAGGGGCGGAGTTGGAGGGGACGGAGTCTTTTGTAGAAGATCAGCATTAGGGCGACGGCAATAGAGAGGGTGATCATTTGGGTGACGATAACCCAGAGGTATCCGGAGTGTTGGAAGAGGAACCTAGAAGAGAGCGTTTTAAAGAGAGAGAGAGAAAGAGAGAGAGAGAGAGAGAGAGAGAGAGAGAGAGAAAGAAAGAGAGAGAGAAACTCACGTAGCCAGGATTGGAGCGGCGAATTGGGCGGCGGATCCTCCGAAGGAGTACATTCCTTGCATCATTCCCTGAAAATAGAGGAGTTTCTTTCTCATCCCTTACGTTTTTGCCTCAGTCATTACATGTCTCTTTGCCTCATTTGCCTCTATCTCTCTTATCTCTTTTGTTATTTTCGCCTCTTTCCATCTCTATATCTCTTTGGTCAACCTTAGCGTCTCTTTACTTCTGTATTTTGTTTTGCCTATAGGCCTCTTTTGTCCTTTCCAACGTCTGCCTCCGTGCCTCAGCCTCTGTGTCGTTTCTCCTCTTTGTCTCTTTTACTGGCTCTCTCTCTCTCTCTCTCTCTCTCTCTCTCTCTCTTTCAATTCATGTATTTTGCTCTCTGCGCCTTCCCGTCTCTCTCTTCCTCTACTTTCTTGCCTCTTTGCCTCTCTCGCTCCCTCTATAGCTCAATGCATGTTTTTTGATTTGCCTATGCCTCCCTGGGACTCAACGCCTCTGCCTTGCTCTTTATCTCTCTCTCTCTCTCTCTTTCTCTCTATCTCTCTATCTCTCTCTCCTACCTGAGGCCTAGGTCCCAAAATCTCCGCATACAGCGTTCCCGACGGCGATCCCACAAACGGAAATGCGATTCCATAGAACACAATGTAGCAGAAAATGTAAACCGGCATAGGGATAGCAACGGAATGTTCACACCACGTGTACGAAGGATCACATCCTCCAACTTCAGCTGATGTGTTGCCTAAAGCCTTAAGGTACTTAGAAAAGTACGTAAATCTCACCAGCTGGAATATATTTCAAAGGCCCTGGGTAGAATGGCCAAGGGAAGTTGCACAGATGATAGAGTATAAAGACAAGGAGACCAAAAATTACCTGCTTTCTTTTATCTCTGAAAAATCGATCGATAATATTGATTGTTTTTCAAGATTACATTTTTCCAATCCTCGTATAGCCAATAAGGAAATTTATGGCCACGGAGACCAAACAGGACAGACTTTGAATGATTCCATTGTAAAGGACTGAAGTAGAGTCCTTCCAGTCGAACATTACCGTAGTCATGGGGGTGGACATACTGTAATTGTTCATTTTGTAACTTTACATTAGAAAAAATACTTACACTTCAATGTTGGTGGCAATCATACAACTGCAGACCCAATTCCAAACGCAAACAAGGGCAGCGATGACGTCATATTTCGGAATGACGATGTTCTTTCCTAAATCGATAATTTATTTTTGATTTTGTTGTGGTTCATGGAAAATTATTCGATAACCAGTATCAAAAAACCGAAACAGAAGGGTCCCACAGCAAAAAAATGCGAAAGGCGCGCCACATTTGCACTGTTGGCGCAAAGCCTACGGCAAATGGCTTTTGATTAAGGGATGATATTTTGCTTTCGATTTATGGATTTTTATGTGGTGTGCGGAAGCAATCGATAAGCAGTGCCAAAAACCGGAACAGAGGGGTCCCACAGAGAAGAAGATGAAAAAGTCGCGCCACATTTGCAATGCGCGGCGAAAAGCCCGCGGCAAATGTGATTCTTCTGCAATTTGGTTTTTCACAATGTAACCGCTTTCTTTTTTTATCGGGTTTCCTTAATTTTAGTTTTTGAAAAACCGAAATTTCGGTATGAAATTTTCAAGCGATTATTTTTTTCTGACAATCGATCGATTTGCTAACCTTCATCATCCTCTCCATCAATAATTCCAGCGTAATCCTCGGTCAAGAAAATCCACATCACAGGACAGGAAGCCAATGTGATGATCACCATTACGAATGCCGGCAGAGTGTACATGTCGATAACCAGAGGGCCAAGAGACCATCCGTCTCCAACAGGAGTGAAGAAGGCCTAATATCCAATTTTAGACCGATATAATCAAGAAATACCTGAATAGCAGGACCAAACGAGATTCCGAGTACCCAGCCAGCAGTTCCATAAGAAATGGCAGCAAGTTTGTCCTTGGGTACGGCGGCAGTGGCGGTGTAGGCGCGGAGCACAGCCAGACATCCTGAAATGTTGTGGTGAGTGAGCGAGTGTGTGCGTGTGTGCGTGTGTGCGTGTGTGCGTGTGTGCGTGTGTGCGTGTGTGCGTGTGTGCGTGTGTGCGTGTGTGCGTGTGTGCGTGTGTGCGTGTGTGCGTGTGTGCGTGTGTGCGTGTGTGCGTGTGTGCGTGCGTGCGTCAATAAGTAAAACAACTCACCAGTTCCGAATCCAGTAATCAGTCTAGCTCCAATCATGATCCACTTTTGGTTAGACGAAAACAGGGGTAAAAGCCCGTAGAGAAGTTGACCTGAAACAGTGTTTGCTTGAAAAAGCGGTTTTAAGACGAACCTAGGGCTGAAATGACGAACCCGAAAATGGTTGGATGAGTGACGGACATTGTTTTCTGATTCCAATACCCGAAAATAGGGTTGGCCTGAAATAGAGTATCCATATTTTATTATATGCAATTTTTCGCTATTCTTTATATAAGTTAGACTGCACAAAGCGCAGCGATTACAGCAGAAAATGGCGATAGAGCGTGGGAAATAGAGAGGCGCCAGAGTCGCCGCGCTAGTCAATCAATATTCTCGCCAAAACTTCCGGCGCGCCTATTTCGGTTCGTTTTACTCGAAAGACAGGAAAGGGGTACTTTTCTGAACCAGGACTGAGATCTACACGATTGTCACAAATGCAGACATTTTTGATGCGTTCACTAGCCTTTAAGACATTTTAAAACCTACCACAGAACATCCCAAACTGCAAGATGCCACAACCCATCCCAGAAAATCCATAGTTGCTGATTTGTCCATCTAAAGTTACTATTTCAATTTTATCCAACTTTTAAATCAACTCCGCTAAGATAAGGCCACATAGACATGTAGTAAATAGAAATCTGGATCCCAACTATAAACTGCATAAAGATACAAATCCAAACGGAGCGCCAAGGTGTTTTCCTGTCTTCCAGAGCTGATTCCACACTAAAAGACGTATTTGTATCCCTATTTCTTTAAACATAAAACTTACTTTTTACCATCCACGGTGGCCTCTTTGGGTGGTTTAGCCGACGAGTCGGTGACGACGGTCATGGCTAAACGATGGAATGAGGTTTCGGTGCAGGGGAACTCATTGAAATTCAAAAATGGAGAGGATTAACCCGGTCAATGTTCGGAAGCACAGGGGGCGCTTTTGATGCCGTTTTGTGATTGACAAGATCGTGGGCGGCAAATCGAAAATTCATCATGTTTATAATCGACTTGCAAATTTGACGATAAAACATCCTATAACAACATACATTTGGTACCTTCTGGCTGTTGGATAGTAACCTAATGGCTCAAGGGAGGCGCACCCCATTTCCAAACGAATCAGACCGTACAGGGATGTAAGGACATAGACATGTAGGGATGTTTCAAAATTCCATCCCGCTTTTGAAGGGCTTTAGGGGGCCTGCGGCCGTGCACAGTTGCGGCCTTTGGTCGTTCTTAGGCCGCAGAATACAGAATAAAAACAAATTGCTTTAAATTCTGAATGGTTTTGAGTTTAAATCGAAAACTATATTTTCCAGCTCTCAAACCCCCAGAATTTGACGTTGGCCCTAGTTGAGCGGATGATGTTCTTAATACAAGACTTTGGTACACCCCATAATACAATTATTTATTCAGTTTCTTGATTCAATGAACCAACAATGAAAGCGGTTAACCACATAAACTCGACTGTTTGGAAGGTTGAGGAATTTTAGCTAAAGGTTCCGCAACTAGAGGCGTAGGCCATGAAAAGTGCTAATTGTTTTATTAGGATGACGCAGAGCTTTTTTTTCCTAGAAACGCATTTGAATCCTCTAAAAAGCTTTTGAACCCTCTCCCTATCCCTACCGCCAAAAACTTCAGATTAAAACATTTTCGCAAGAATTTTGGATTTTTTGTCATAAGCAAAGTTTGTAGTTGATTACAAAGATAATATGAACTAATTTGATATAAACACAAAAGTTGTTTCATTCAAAGCTGAGAAAAGTTTTTGAGACACTTGTGAATAAAAATTAGTTCAGTAGCAATCATTTTTTTATTGATTACAAGTAAAATATGTCCATTGGTTTGATTTGTCGTTCAAAAACGCGCCATTTTTTGAAAAGGATCTTTTAAACAGTTACCATTTATGCTACGTTATTTTCAAAAAAAAATTTCTGACTTGATTTGCATATTGGGGGGGGGGGGGTTCGGCGAAAAATTGTATAGCTGTTTTTCATGATGACGAATCCAGTGATTTATACCCTTATACCTTTTCACTTTTCACCTCATTTGCATAAGAAGCAAAATATGGGGTGACCGCATACTTATGGTCAGCACTTTAGTTTGCCACTGTCTATGTACCGGAACTTCTTTTTTGATTTCTGATTGCACTCATATTGTCATACTTCCTGCATTTTCTGTGGTGCAGACAAATCTCCTATTTAAATGCAAAACCGATTTGTGCGGTTGGCAAAATACTCTGCGGTGCATTGTAAACGGAAAATCACAACTGTAGGGCTTTAACCTTTTTGGTCAGTGTGGCTCTATTTTGAACATAGAAGGCAAAACTAATAGATAAAAAGGGTAAAAAACGAACTCGACAGAAAAAAAAAGAAAAAATAACGTAGGTAAACGAACGCAAAAGCAACTCTATTAAGAGAGCATAACAGTAGAAATAAATAAACTTTATGAACTGGAGACATCAAAAACAACAAACTCTTGAATGTTCAGAGAAATGATCTTTGAAGACAATGAAACGATAAATGTCATTATCAGCTACTAAGACATGTCATTAAATTGTCTTATCGGCAACATTAAAAGACGAAAAAACTTATGACTATCGTATTTGGGATTGCACCTTGATCACCAACTGCATGCTACCCTTGTTACAAAGTCACTTGGCTGGTTAAAATGCTCAAACCCAATAATATTGTGTCCGCTTGGAGGCATATATTTTACTACTATAATTGAAAAAAAATGTTTCGCAGAGAGTCTTGTCCTGAAAGGTTTTTGTTCCTGAGAAATTAGTTTCTTGTTTTCATGTTGTGTTGGCACAACGTGAGAAGGTTGATACTTGATTATATCAAATTGAACCACGGGTTACGGGCTTGAGCCTAAAATGCCCTAAACAAACGGTTTGGAGAACTAAGTTTGATATCAACTTTGAACAACGGGTCACATGCCTAAGTCCAAAATGCCCTTAAACAACGGGTTAAACGCCTTACCGAAAAATTTTCTTAAGCAACGGGTTGCATGCCTATGCGTAAAACGTTTTTTAAACAACACGTTACAGACCTAAGCCTTAAATACCCTTAAACAACCGGTTACAGGCCTGAGGTTAAAAGTTCCTTAAACAACGGGTTAAGGGGGCTTATGCCTGAAATGGCTAAAAAACGATGGGTTGAAGGTTTAAAAGGATATTTCATTAAACATAGTGTTTCAAGCCTAAGTCTATAATACCTTTAAAGAACATGCCTCAGTAACAAGCCTAAGTATCATGCCTGAGCCTTGAAAAATTCGTTTGTATTCTGAGGTTTAAAGTTGGTCACGGTGCAAATCTTGACTCGAAAATGATTCGTTTACATCAAAAAGAACTTTTTCTTGGGGTTCGCATCATATCACGTGGTAGTCAAGCAATTGTCTGCTAATCTTAGACAGGAGAGGGTGGCGTGAATAAAAAGAACAGTGGCTGCGGGCGGAGTTCACGCGACTGTCTATCAGCTGCCGAAGGCACTGATAACCGAGAAAAGTCAGCGAATCTAAGATTCGATTAAAAGTTTATTCAGATCAAAAACCCGTGTGTTCACATCATTGTGAAAACAACGTCTTCTTTGGTGCTTGATGTGGATGAAGCAGACTTCAGTTTAAGAGGAACCAGGCGTCTGTAGAAAATCACCATTAAGAAGAAGGCAATGGTCAAAGTAATCATCTGAGTGACGATTACCCACTGGTAACCAGTGTATTGGAAGAGGAACCTCAAAAAAAGAAGTTAAGATGCAAAGAGAATATAAAAACTTACGTGGCTAAAACTGGAGCGACGAATTGCGCAACAGAACCTCCGAAAGAATACATTCCTTGCATTATACCCTGCAAAACATGATTGAAGTTTGATTGGAAAATAATAATTATGGTTGAACTATAAAAACCAGCTTATGGAACGTTTTATGTAACGGCGCTAGCCTATCTTACCTACATTAACAATCTTCCCTTGCTTAACAACGTTAGTTGCCTTGCCTGATTTACCTGCCCTATTTGAAAAATCTACCTCACCTGACTTGCATACCCTGATCGCTTACTACCTAGCTTACATATTGTCCTACCTTATGTTGTGAGATTACAGCTACTCATTTTTAAAACGCCGTTGACTACCATAACAACCTTACGTAGCTCAACAAGTTTACTTGCCTTTCTGACCTTACACAACTTGCCTACCTTACGTGACTTACCTACGTCGCTTACCAAACTACCTTAAAGAATGTGCAAACCTCACCACCTACCTTACGTTGTAAAAATGCCCCTACTTATTTTTGCATTTATGTTGCAGAAACAAATTGTTTCCGGAATACTTTCATGCGTACAAATTGTGTTTGCTGTTTTTCTTACCCAATGAGCCGCTTAGAATAATTTTGATTTTTGTTCAATACATTTTTGACTCGTTTGCAATTTGAGTATGCACATGATCAGCAAGTCAGTTTTTGCAACAGGTGCCAAATATTTTTTATGCAGAGATGCGCAATTTGTATCAAAGGTTTTTTTCTTTGCTGAAACCCCGAAGTTGGGTTTCTGATCGCTAGATATTATCAGCAAACACATAAGTAAATGATGACAACAAGCACGTTTGAACTATTGGTACTCCAAAGTCTTCGTAGTTTCTTATACTTCCTAACTTTATCTTAACATACCTGTGGTCTGGGACCCAGAATTTCCGTGTAAAGCGAGGCGGAAGGAGATCCAATAAACGGAAAAGCTACTCCAAAGAACAAAACAAACGAAACAATGTAGACAGGCAAAGGAACTGCTACTGTGTGAGAACACCAAGTGTACGAAGGATCACAACCTCCAACTTGGGCAGATGTGTTGCCTGAAATAAGACTTGCAAATCAAAACTTTTAAAACATACCGTGAGGGATGTAGTTAAGGGGACCTGGATAGAAGAACCAGGGGTAATTGCAAACGTGGTACAAAAAGAACACAAATATTCCAAAGAAGATTTGCTTCCTTTTATCGCTAAAAACAATTTTGTTTAATAAAACAGCATGTACTTACATTTGCCCAATACGTGTAGATCCAATGAGGAAGTTTATGCAGACTGAGACAAAAGAAGTGGCTGAGGTTAGAACTCCATTCCACAAAATTGATGTGGAGTCGTTCCAGTCAAACATAACTGTTGATAGCGGGGTAGACATTCTATATTTTTTTTAAGTGAATGAAAAATAGACTTACACTTCAATGTTTGTAGAAATCATACAAGAGCAAACCCAAAGCCAAACACAAACCAATGCCGGAGGTAGGTCGTACTTGGGTATAACAACGTTGTTAGCTGAGAACAAAGTAACACTTAAAAAGGTCTCACTCTCACCTTGTTGTTCATCTTCATCAATGATTCCGGCATACTCTTCTTTGAAGAAAATCCACATGACGATGCAAGATACAAGGTTAACCACAACCATAAAGTAAGGTGGAATAGTGTACAGGTCAAGCCTGTACTCTCCTAGTAGGAAACCCTCTCCAACTGGGGTAAACATAGACTGAAACAAAAAAATATGTCAAAACAAAAAGTCAAATACCTGAATAGCTGGACCAAATGATAGTCCAAGCACCCATCCTGCAGTGCTGTAAGCGATAGCTGTCAATTTGTCTTTTGGAGTTGCAGCCATAGCAGTGTACGCTCGCAAAACAGCAATGGATCCTGAACAATATTCTTCTGCTGTTTCCTACAAGTCTTACCTGTACCAAAACCAATAATTAATCTTGAAACAATCATGATCCACTTTTGATTAGAAGAAATTAATGGAAGTAGGGCATATATAACTTGGCCTAAAGCTCACTTTAAAATTGTACATGTGGTTTAACATACCAACGCAAGATATAGCAAATCCAAATACCGTTGGAAAGGTGACTGACATGGTCTTCTCATTCCAATAGCCAAAAATGGGGTTTGCCTAAAATGTACACGTTTGCGAATTTTAATTTTGGCTTTATAAAGAAAAATCAAGAGTTTTAGAACACATTTTTCTTTTGACTAGCCCCCTTTGTGACATTTCTACTGCAAGTTATCAATTTCAATTTTTCTCCTGTCGTTGAAAAACAGGCTGAAACCAGACACCACGTGCCCTTAGCGGGCGCACATGCACCTAGAACAACTATTTTGTGTCTTCACGATGATGATAAAACCTACCCGATCAGTTTTTTCTTAAAGAAATAGCAACAAAGGAATGTGACTAAAATTGTTTTGCTGATCATAATCAAACAAACGCATCGAAACAATTTTTAGCTGTTTTTCAGAACTTTTTCCATAAATGAAGTAATTTCAGACTAATAATGCTACCTTGTATTGCTTTTCTAAAAAGAACAAGAGTAGTAACGCAGGGAAATATAATCATTTTATGATTTAACAAATACATCAAAACCATTTAAAACTGTCATGAGCACAACTTTTGCGCATTCTAATAATGTTTGACTGCGCAATTAATTTATGGTATCTTGTTATGTTTCTCTTCAAATAACGGAAATTTTGTACAACTATTTGAATGTTTGGTAATTTATAAACCAAAAAACAACTTACAATTGAGCATCCAATGCTACTTGACGCAACAACCCAACCAACAAAGTCAAAATCTGCCGTTGAATCAAGCTATACAAAAGAAATTTGTAAACCAACTAAAATAAAAACTTACCTCGCTTAGGTAAGGCCATGTTGACATGTAGTAGATAGACATTTGAATTCCAATAATGAATTGCATAAATATTCCGATCCAAATTGAGCGCCATGGCGTTTGACGCTCGTCGAGGTCGACACTAAAAACTGATTGTGGTGAAATTGTAAAAAGCCGTCAAACGCAGCACGTTAAAATACTTACGTTTTTTCCTTTAATGAAGCTTGGCTATCATTTGTCGAAGACATTGACACTCCTGATTTTGGAATCGATCGCAACTTCTGAAAGCGATCTCAGTGATTTACGACTACCGATAATCTTTGGGAAATGCGAATGTTTGACCGAAGGACAAGTGATAAAAGAATCAGTCGCTGGGATTGTGGGTGTAAAAAACGTGCTTCTGGCTGACGTTGTTTCAGGAATGCGCGTGGGGTCACACTTGGTCTAAGTATCATTCAAAAACGCAGACAGGATTCAACAATATTTTGCTATAGTTGCATTAATTATTTCACAAGATAAAGTTTGTTACAAAAATGATACAATATCGAATAACTCGAAATTCTTGAAAACAGACCATTTCTGCTGTAGAGAGGCGTATGGAAGGATATGTCTTCAGATTATGAAGAATTTAATGTATGCGAAAGGAGTGTTTGAAAATGCGAAGAAACGACGTGTCTTTCGTGCGAAGCATAATTTTCCTTTTTGTTGGTTTTGCGGAAAGGAATGAATTGCAGCAATAGTCGCTAAACGATCATGACATGAAAACGGTCTGGGAAACTTTAAAAAAAAACACTGTTATCAATGATGGGGTTTATTATATGGTGTCAATCACAAACACCAATGGCTTCGCGGAGTTTAATTTTTTTCTTGAAAACAGGTGACGCCAGCAGACAAGGTTGCTCCGCAGCTGAACCCGGTGTTTTTATGTGCCTCACTAGCGATTATGTCACACGGTCCACTCCGCAAAAATGAAGATTATACTCCTTTGTATTCAAAACTTTGTTGACCAGGATTTACAACTGATTGTCGCTGAAATAATACATACGCGCAACTCTGATTTTCAGGAACTAAAGTCCTTTTGTTTGCCGTTTGGCACAACGTGAGAAGGTTGATACTTGATTATATCAAATTGAACCACGGGTTACGGGCTTGAGCCTAAAATGCCCTAAACAAACGGTTTGGAGAACTAAGTTTGATATCAACTTTGAACAACGGGTCACATGCCTAAGTCCAAAATGCCCTTAAACAACGGGTTAAACGCCTTACCGAAAAATTTTCTTAAGCAACGGGTTGCATGCCTATGCGTAAAACGTTTTTTAAACAACACGTTACAGACCTAAGCCTTAAATACCCTTAAACAACCGGTTACAGGCCTGAGGTTAAAAGTTCCTTAAACAACGGGTTAAGGGGGCTTATGCCTGAAATGGCTAAAAAACGATGGGTTGAAGGTTTAAAAGGATATTTCATTAAACATAGTGTTTCAAGCCTAAGTCTATAATACCTTTAAAGAACATGCCTCAGTAACAAGCCTAAGTATCATGCCTGAGCCTTGAAAAATTCGTTTGTATTCTGAGGTTTAAAGTTGGTCACGGTGCAAATCTTGACTCGAAAATGATTCGTTTACATCAAAAAGAACTTTTTCTTGGGGTTCGCATCATATCACGTGGTAGTCAAGCAATTGTCTGCTAATCTTAGACAGGAGAGGGTGGCGTGAATAAAAAGAACAGTGGCTGCGGGCGGAGTTCACGCGACTGTCTATCAGCTGCCGAAGGCACTGATAACCGAGAAAAGTCAGCGAATCTAAGATTCGATTAAAAGTTTATTCAGATCAAAAACCCGTGTGTTCACATCATTGTGAAAACAACGTCTTCTTTGGTGCTTGATGTGGATGAAGCAGACTTCAGTTTAAGAGGAACCAGGCGTCTGTAGAAAATCACCATTAAGAAGAAGGCAATGGTCAAAGTAATCATCTGAGTGACGATTACCCACTGGTAACCAGTGTATTGGAAGAGGAACCTCAAAAAAAGAAGTTAAGATGCAAAGAGAATATAAAAACTTACGTGGCTAAAACTGGAGCGACGAATTGCGCAACAGAACCTCCGAAAGAATACATTCCTTGCATTATACCCTGCAAAACATGATTGAAGTTTGATTGGAAAATAATAATTATGGTTGAACTATAAAAACCAGCTTATGGAACGTTTTATGTAACGGCGCTAGCCTATCTTACCTACATTAACAATCTTCCCTTGCTTAACAACGTTAGTTGCCTTGCCTGATTTACCTGCCCTATTTGAAAAATCTACCTCACCTGACTTGCATACCCTGATCGCTTACTACCTAGCTTACATATTGTCCTACCTTATGTTGTGAGATTACAGCTACTCATTTTTAAAACGCCGTTGACTACCATAACAACCTTACGTAGCTCAACAAGTTTACTTGCCTTTCTGACCTTACACAACTTGCCTACCTTACGTGACTTACCTACGTCGCTTACCAAACTACCTTAAAGAATGTGCAAACCTCACCACCTACCTTACGTTGTAAAAATGCCCCTACTTATTTTTGCATTTATGTTGCAGAAACAAATTGTTTCCGGAATACTTTCATGCGTACAAATTGTGTTTGCTGTTTTTCTTACCCAATGAGCCGCTTAGAATAATTTTGATTTTTGTTCAATACATTTTTGACTCGTTTGCAATTTGAGTATGCACATGATCAGCAAGTCAGTTTTTGCAACAGGTGCCAAATATTTTTTATGCAGAGATGCGCAATTTGTATCAAAGGTTTTTTTCTTTGCTGAAACCCCGAAGTTGGGTTTCTGATCGCTAGATATTATCAGCAAACACATAAGTAAATGATGACAACAAGCACGTTTGAACTATTGGTACTCCAAAGTCTTCGTAGTTTCTTATACTTCCTAACTTTATCTTAACATACCTGTGGTCTGGGACCCAGAATTTCCGTGTAAAGCGAGGCGGAAGGAGATCCAATAAACGGAAAAGCTACTCCAAAGAACAAAACAAACGAAACAATGTAGACAGGCAAAGGAACTGCTACTGTGTGAGAACACCAAGTGTACGAAGGATCACAACCTCCAACTTGGGCAGATGTGTTGCCTGAAATAAGACTTGCAAATCAAAACTTTTAAAACATACCGTGAGGGATGTAGTTAAGGGGACCTGGATAGAAGAACCAGGGGTAATTGCAAACGTGGTACAAAAAGAACACAAATATTCCAAAGAAGATTTGCTTCCTTTTATCGCTAAAAACAATTTTGTTTAATAAAACAGCATGTACTTACATTTGCCCAATACGTGTAGATCCAATGAGGAAGTTTATGCAGACTGAGACAAAAGAAGTGGCTGAGGTTAGAACTCCATTCCACAAAATTGATGTGGAGTCGTTCCAGTCAAACATAACTGTTGATAGCGGGGTAGACATTCTATATTTTTTTTAAGTGAATGAAAAATAGACTTACACTTCAATGTTTGTAGAAATCATACAAGAGCAAACCCAAAGCCAAACACAAACCAATGCCGGAGGTAGGTCGTACTTGGGTATAACAACGTTGTTAGCTGAGAACAAAGTAACACTTAAAAAGGTCTCACTCTCACCTTGTTGTTCATCTTCATCAATGATTCCGGCATACTCTTCTTTGAAGAAAATCCACATGACGATGCAAGATACAAGGTTAACCACAACCATAAAGTAAGGTGGAATAGTGTACAGGTCAAGCCTGTACTCTCCTAGTAGGAAACCCTCTCCAACTGGGGTAAACATAGACTGAAACAAAAAAATATGTCAAAACAAAAAGTCAAATACCTGAATAGCTGGACCAAATGATAGTCCAAGCACCCATCCTGCAGTGCTGTAAGCGATAGCTGTCAATTTGTCTTTTGGAGTTGCAGCCATAGCAGTGTACGCTCGCAAAACAGCAATGGATCCTGAACAATATTCTTCTGCTGTTTCCTACAAGTCTTACCTGTACCAAAACCAATAATTAATCTTGAAACAATCATGATCCACTTTTGATTAGAAGAAATTAATGGAAGTAGGGCATATATAACTTGGCCTAAAGCTCACTTTAAAATTGTACATGTGGTTTAACATACCAACGCAAGATATAGCAAATCCAAATACCGTTGGAAAGGTGACTGACATGGTCTTCTCATTCCAATAGCCAAAAATGGGGTTTGCCTAAAATGTACACGTTTGCGAATTTTAATTTTGGCTTTATAAAGAAAAATCAAGAGTTTTAGAACACATTTTTCTTTTGACTAGCCCCCTTTGTGACATTTCTACTGCAAGTTATCAATTTCAATTTTTCTCCTGTCGTTGAAAAACAGGCTGAAACCAGACACCACGTGCCCTTAGCGGGCGCACATGCACCTAGAACAACTATTTTGTGTCTTCACGATGATGATAAAACCTACCCGATCAGTTTTTTCTTAAAGAAATAGCAACAAAGGAATGTGACTAAAATTGTTTTGCTGATCATAATCAAACAAACGCATCGAAACAATTTTAAACTGTTTTTCAGAACTTTTTCCATAAATGAAGTAATTTCAGACTAATAATGCTACCTTGTATTGCTTTTCTAAAAAGAACAAGAGTAGTAACGCAGGGAAATATAATCATTTTATGATTTAACAAATACATCAAAACCATTTAAAACTGTCATGAGCACAACTTTTGCGCATTCTAATAATGTTTGACTGCGCAATTAATTTATGGTATCTTGTTATGTTTCTCTTCAAATAACGGAAATTTTGTACAACTATTTGAATGTTTGGTAATTTATAAACCAAAAAACAACTTACAATTGAGCATCCAATGCTACTTGACGCAACAACCCAACCAACAAAGTCAAAATCTGCCGTTGAATCAAGCTATACAAAAGAAATTTGTAAACCAACTAAAATAAAAACTTACCTCGCTTAGGTAAGGCCATGTTGACATGTAGTAGATAGACATTTGAATTCCAATAATGAATTGCATAAATATTCCGATCCAAATTGAGCGCCATGGCGTTTGACGCTCGTCGAGGTCGACACTAAAAACTGATTGTGGTGAAATTGTAAAAAGCCGTCAAACGCAGCACGTTAAAATACTTACGTTTTTTCCTTTAATGAAGCTTGGCTATCATTTGTCGAAGACATTGACACTCCTGATTTTGGAATCGATCGCAACTTCTGAAAGCGATCTCAGTGATTTACGACTACCGATAATCTTTGGGAAATGCGAATGTTTGACCGAAGGACAAGTGATAAAAGAATCAGTCGCTGGGATTGTGGGTGTAAAAAACGTGCTTCTGGCTGACGTTGTTTCAGGAATGCGCGTGGGGTCACACTTGGTCTAAGTATCATTCAAAAACGCAGACAGGATTCAACAATATTTTGCTATAGTTGCATTAATTATTTCACAAGATAAAGTTTGTTACAAAAATGATACAATATCGAATAACTCGAAATTCTTGAAAACAGACCATTTCTGCTGTAGAGAGGCGTATGGAAGGATATGTCTTCAGATTATGAAGAATTTAATGTATGCGAAAGGAGTGTTTGAAAATGCGAAGAAACGACGTGTCTTTCGTGCGAAGCATAATTTTCCTTTTTGTTGGTTTTGCGGAAAGGAATGAATTGCAGCAATAGTCGCTAAACGATCATGACATGAAAACGGTCTGGGAAACTTTAAAAAAAAACACTGTTATCAATGATGGGGTTTATTATATGGTGTCAATCACAAACACCAATGGCTTCGCGGAGTTTAATTTTTTTCTTGAAAACAGGTGACGCCAGCAGACAAGGTTGCTCCGCAGCTGAACCCGGTGTTTTTATGTGCCTCACTAGCGATTATGTCACACGGTCCACTCCGCAAAAATGAAGATTATACTCCTTTGTATTCAAAACTTTGTTGACCAGGATTTACAACTGATTGTCGCTGAAATAATACATACGCGCAACTCTGATTTTCAGGAACTAAAGTCCTTTTGTTTGCCGTAGATGCACTTTTTGGGGGTCTGACACTTTCAATGAACAAGTCACATTTGATGAAAAATATTTAGCAACATTTTTCGACATATTCTTTTTGAAAAAACAAATGTTTATTTTAGTGTATGATCTCTGTTGCCGATTAACGAAAACGTTGTTAATTGAAGTGGTACAAGTCGTTTGTAAAAATAAATCACACAAACTAGAGCAACTAGTAAAATGGCTAGTTGAATAACAATAATCCATTGATATCCTGAGTGTTCAAACAAAACCCTGAAAACTTTTTGTATTGTTCCTTTTATAAATTTACGTTGCCACAATTGGTGCTAAAAACTGAGCGGTGGATCCTCCAAAAGAATAGAGTCCTTGCATTATTCCCTAAAAGTGGGTTATGTTGTTTAGATTTTTGTAGAAAACCTGCGGTCTCGGCCCTAAGATTTCTGCATATAGTGAAGCCGATGGGGATCCAACAAAAGGAAAAGCAATTCCGTAAAGAATAATAAACGAAAAAATGTATAATGAGAATGGAACTGCAACAGAAGTCTCACACCAATCAAACGACCAATCACACCCGCCTTTGTCAGCGGAGCTATGTCCTAAAAAAGTTATTAAAACGGATATTTTTTGCTAACCTGGGGGAATAAATCTAAGAGGACCGGGATAAAATGGCCACGGGAAATTTAACAACTGGTACAATAAAAACATTCCCAGCCCAAAAATAATCTGTTTTCGTTTATCACTAAAGCAATGGTTGTGTTTTTTGGCAGCGCAATTACATTTGCCCAATGCGTGTGGATCCAATTAAAAAATTTGCTACGACTGAAACAACGCAAGTAACAGATTCAATCAGGCCACTGTTCAAAATGGAAGTCGAGTCGTCCCATCCATACATTGCTGTAACCAAGGGAGTCGACATTCTGAAAGTTTACGTTAACACCATTTCTGTTAATTCAAACAAACACTTCAATATTGGTCGCTAAGATGCAGGACACAATCCATAGCCAAACGCAAACCATTGCTGGAGCCTGGTCACATTTAGGCAAAACAATTTTGTTATCTAAATGGGTTGTCATCAAAACGCAGACACAACAACCTTCTAATTCTATGTTTTGCATAATACCAGCATATTGTTCTTTCATGAACATACAGACAATCAAACAAGAGGACACACAAAGGGCAGCCATGAAATATGCCGGTATAGTGAACATATCAAACACTATTGCTCCGATTTGCCAGCCGTCTCCTATTGGGATAAACATTGCCTTTAACCGACATTAAGCTGTTGGTTGTCTTACAAACTTGAAACGCTGGGCCGAATGATATTCCAAGCACCCAAGCTGCTGTAGCGTAAGAAATAGCTGAAAGCCGTTCCTGAGGTAAAACGGCTGTTGCAACATAAGCACGAAGTACTGATACTGATCCTAGCAATCCGTGAATTTTACAAAATCAGGATCAATACCTGTTCCAAATCCAGTTATAAACCGAGCTCCAATCATAAACCAACGCTCATTAAAATTAACCAGTGGTAGCAAACCGTACATTACTTGTCCTAAATTTTGACTATTGTTGCCCTTATTAGTTGTACCTGTTGCAGATATCAAAAAACCACAAACTACCGGCCACTTAACTGACATTGTCTTTTCGTTCCAGTATCCAAAAAGTGGATTTGCCTAAAGATGTTTTCTCTTGTGAACGATAACCACACCAATGAGCATCCAAAACTGCAAGCTGCCACAGTCCACCCAAGAAAATGCATCTCCGCTGTTTTATCCAGCTGATGATATGAATACATTTACATTATTAAATTAAATACCTCATGCAAGTAAGGCCACATGGACATATAGTAAATTGATGTCTGAACGCCAATAACAAACTGTAGCCCAATACAAATCCACACCGACAACCATGACGTAGCAGCGTTGTGTTTGATTACAATTTTACTAAACATTACATTTTTGTACTTTTTCGAAGAGTTTTGCGACAGTTACTTAAACAATTGCTAAAAAAAACACTCACTTAGAAGAAAACACTGAAATTTGCACGGGTTCAGTTGGTGTTGCGGTGGCCATTGCGCCATCTTGTTTGCGCTCGGCAAAATTTAAATGCAAAAGCAGAAGGACAAAAGAATAAAGCACACAAAGCTTAGGATATTTCGGAAAGCGTTTGTGCTGTTTATTTGATTCAGTTCTGTAAAACTAAACAAAAAACGTATAATTAAACTTTCATTATTATTTACAGAGAGGAAGCCCTCAAACCCGCAACAAAAACCGTATTGGCAGCCGTAACTATGATGTGAAAAATATAGGTGACTTTGGAGGAAGAGTGATGATTTTGAGGGCAACAAGCCGGCGGCGGAAGATAAGAAGAAGGAAAAGTGCAGACGAAGCACCAATCAGCTGCATAACCATAACCCATCTATAGCCGGATTTTTGGAAGAGGTACCTAAGACAAAACTTGTGCTTTCATTGTTAAAAACTCCTTACGTTGATACAATTGGAGCAACAAATTGCGCAACAGAACCGCCAAAGGAGTACAGGCCTTGCATCATTCCCTAAAAGGCATTTTACAAAAGTTGCAAACAAAACCAACTTGAGCTCGTGGTCCCAAAATGTCAGAGTACAAGGATGCTGATGGCGATCCCACAAATGGAAACGACACTCCGTAAAGGATCACAAAGCAGAAAATGTAGATAGGCAGAGGTATGGCGACCGAAGTCGTACACCAATCGTAACTTGGATCACAACCACCAACTTCTGCTGATGTTGTTCCGTTTGGAATGAAGTTAAGTGGACCGGGATACATTGGCCACGGGTAGCACAACAAGTGAAACAGGACAAAGGCAAACAGGCCAAAGGCAATTTGCTTCCGCTTGTCGCTGAAAATAAAGCATTGAAAGCTCCATATGTATACTTACATTTTACCAATGCGTGAGTATCCGATTAGGAAGTTGGTCAATACGGAAACCACGCATGAAGCTGACTCTAAGATTCCATTGTATAACACAGAAGTGGAGTTCTTCCAATTGTACATTGCTGTTGACATGGGAGTTGACATTCTAAAACAAAATAAATATTACTTAACTGACAATAATAATAAACATACACTTCAATATTGGTGCTGATCATGTTGGCAACTACCCAGAAAATAATGCAAATCAGTGCACCAAGTTTGTCGAATTTAGGAACGATCACATTATGGTCTGAAAAACAGTTGCACTTTAGTAGACCGAAAACACTTTACCTTCACTATCGTCATCGTCGATTATTCCTGCATACTCTTCTCGGAAAAAGAGCCACATTCCTACACAAGACAATAATGTTATGAAAAACATGAAAAATGCTGGCATGGTGTACATGTCCAAGTGCAGCAAACCCAGGTAAAAACCTTTGCCAACAGGAGTGAACAGTGCCTAGAACACAATTTGAGTTATTTAACAGCAAAATGTAAACCTGTATTGCAGGACCAAAGGAAACTCCTAAGACCCAGCCAGCAGTTGAGTAGGAGATTGCGGATAGTTTGTCTTTAGGTACAGTAGCTGTTGCTACATACGCACGTAACACTGACATGGATCCTGCAATCAGCTGTTGAAACCATTTTGACAAAACTTTAAACCTGATCCAAAACCAGTGATTGTTCTGGCTATCAACATCCACCATTTTTGATTTGAAGGCAAAAGGGGTAACAAGCCATACATTAGTTGACCTAAATTATTCGCCATTTTAAACAGCACGGCATGTTCTACCTATAGCTGATATAGAAAACCCGGTAATTGTAGGCAAAGTAACAGCTAAATTTCGTTGATTCCAATAGCCAAATAGAGGATTTGCCTTAAGCACTCATTAGAGTTCTAGTCAAAACAACAAACAATGGAGCATCCAATGCTGGCAGCGGCAACAACCCATCCAAGAAAATCGACTGAGGCAGACTCATCCAACTGAAAATATTTCCCTACACTTTTTTTCAAAAGGGTTACGTGATTCCTGCTAAATGTTTGAACCCATTATCAGAAGTAATCTACTAATCCGATTGGGCTTTGAACTTCCTTCGTTCATGAACCAGACTAGCTACACTAACAAGGTGATAATTTATGGCTTGACTGACGGCACTGATTTATGGCTTGACTGACGGCGTTTTTTACAAGAAATCAAAGAACATACTAAAAAATCCAAAGTGAGATGCTAATTTTGTACTGTTATAATTTCGCAGTAATTTTGCAAACTAAAAAGTCTAACTCTTTGAACATTTCAAAAAACACATTGC
>OZ059904.1:26404278-26494203 GCA_964057215.1 Oscheius myriophilus | reverse complement strand
TTCCTCTCCTAATCATTTTTCATCTCCACTCAATTTCAACTTGCCCATACGGAGGAATAGAAGACGCAACGTTAGTTGAAAAATCACCAAAAACTAATTTCAAGTGAATTTTCAATCATTTATCGATTCAGGTTCAACGCGTGTCTAGTTGAATTTGAAAGAGCAAACTACACTGAGGTACGTTTCATAATTCAATGTTGAAAAATCAATATTTCGATGAAAAAGTTCGATTTTAGGCCTTTCACCTCTGTTCTCATGTAAAAGGAAATCTCCCAAAAGTCGAGGATTTGACAGATCCTGATAAACGAGAAGCCCTTGCTCGAACAATCAATAAAAGTAAATATTACAAACAGATCTTCCAAATTTTAATTAAACTTCAGCTTCTTGTTCAACTTGTTCAAATGATTCAGACATTGGAGATATTTGGATCTGTAAGCTTCGAAAAAATTTATGTATTTAGGTAAAAGGGTTTTATAGATTCAGAAGTCTCTTCTTTTGTTTTTCGAAGAGAAAGTGGAGAGATTGTTCCTGAATATTCATCGAATTTTTCTGGAACTTTGTGTATTTATTCGAAGTTTACAGGTATTTATAGCAAAAATAACATTGATAGCGTGGTACCTTAAGGTACTTAGCTCCTAAGTGCACATTTGAAAACCCTTTTTATAGCGACACTTCACTGTAAACATGTAATTTAAGGCCCAAGTTAAAAACATAACCCAATATGTACTTTGGTTGGTCACATAAGATTCTTTATAGCAGTAAAGACCTTAAGTGCGTAACCTTATTTTTTCTCAAAGGAACTTACAGCCGAAATTTGCCAAAATGTATTGTATTACTCCTATGATTTAAGTTGAAACGTTAAATTACAGTAAAAATTGTGTTTATAAATTCCGATTTTTCGCGATTTTTGCGATAGTCGGCAATTCGTCCCGAGAATGAGAATTGACAATGGAGCGCGGAAACTGTTTGAAGGTTAAAAGCAGGAAGGTCCCGTAATGAAAGACGTAGGTCATAAAAAGGGGCAACGGCAGGTCACAAAATTTGAGAAATAACTAGAAGGGTGTGGTGTTACCAAACCTACTCCGCGCTCCATTGCCAAGTCCCATTTCGGGGTGATTTCGAAAACAGCTTATAGCTTCTGTTTGCAGTGGATCAGCGAAGACCCGGGGAAGGTGAAATGGGCCGGTCAATAATTTCTTTCCCGTTCGTTACGTAACTGATACGTGAGTAAAGCCGTAGTCCGAGACGCAAGTTCTTCACGGCATTGAATATTTGGGGCCGCAGGCCGCCTAACTAAGCGACCAAAGGCCGCATGTCTCCGTGGCCGTAGGCCGAGTAATGAGGGGGGCCGTATGCCATAAATGTTGGCGGCCGTAGGCCGCAAACCAGGAGGGTGTGCGGCGAAGGCGCGCGTACCCTCCTTGGTCATACTAAAAGACCGAAAGTTCTTGTTGAGACAAACAGTACTGAGTATCTGAACTACGTTTATAGTATTCTGACTGGGATAGAGAGAGAGAGAGAGAGAGAGAGAGAGAGAGAGAGAGAGAGAAGGAAGGAGGGTTGGGGGGCGTGGGGTCCATCCTAGAGCGGGCGTCGTCGGGGGCTTTTAAACGGCTTAAGATGCGTTGGCGGATTCTCAGACGATCGGCTGATCATCCTGTCATTCAAACGTTAGTCAGAAGACATACCGAAGGGAATGCACGGGGGCACGGGGGATCTCTGCGGGATCGTCTTGTAAAAAAGCGCACGACAAGCAGGAAATTGAACTGGGGAAACGTAACATACTATTTCATAGTTCTACGTGTTTACATACTTTTTTGATCTACCAAAGATGAAATTTCTCCTGATCGAATCGATGGAAAAGTTCATTCGTCATGATGTGCCCAGATTATTTCAGCATTAGTATGTGTTTTCGACGCGCAAAGGAACGTAGAATTCAATGATTACGGTCACTTTTTGCGCGTCAAGTCAAAGGTCGAAAAATGCGAAAAACTGCATGTTCGAACGCAACATTTCACTTTTTGACGTTTTTTGGGGTCCTGTGTGGAAGAACACAAATTTATCGCTTTTTAAAAATTAGATTTTTGTATCCCAGGTTAAAAAAATCGGAATCGACCTAAAAACTGGACCAAAGCGCTCCCTGGCCGCACTTTGTTATCCTAAACGAACGCTCAAGCACAAAAATATGTAAGGCCGCGTAGCTGCCCTGTTGCGGCCGAAGGATGCGGAATTCAGAAGGCCGCGGCTTTGACTTCTGGAGTATTATTATAAAATACCTTGATAAACCTCACAGAAACCTGTTACCCTCTGCAATTACAACTCGGCAATTACTTTTTATTGATTTTTTAAAGAATATTGCCCATCAACATCTTCTCTTAAACTTGAGTGGGACTACTCGCCAAAGTTCGGCACCTGCTACGGTCCGCCCAATTGGCCAATTGTGAGTTTTTCCTTTTATCTCTCAAAAAAAAGTTAATTTTAGAGCTATTTGGGTAATCATTTCTACATTTCCCAAATATTGTGCCCCGACTTTTTCAACACCACTCTTTTACCTTCGATTCACAGCCCCGCTGAAAATGAGTATCTCTTAAGTTTGTAAATGGAATTTTCGATTTTTAAAATCATATTTTAAGGTTACGGAACGAAATATGCCAACAGTCTAGCCCTTAAAGGCCATTTTTGGCTCGGTTTCAACAGAATCACTGGAAAATGGGACGACGGCTCTGATTTCAATTATCAGCGATTCGCACCAGGAGTCGAACTTACACATAATCCTGAATCGTGTTTAAGTGTGGGTTTTATAAAAAAAATTTTTTTTTAAATAAAAATTTCAGTTTGAAATTCAAGGGCCTTATGCGGGTTACTGGACTTTTCATAATTGCATGGAAGAAACTGGAATTCTTCTGTGTTTTTCAAAATCGATTTTGAAAAATAGCACATAATAAAGATATTTTTAAGAAATCCACTTCGAAAGGAATGCCTCTTTGCCTCTTTGCCTCTTTGCCTCTCTGCTCTTTGCCTCTCTGCTCTTTGCCTCTTTGCCTCTTTGTCTCTTTGCCTCTCTGCCTCTCTGCCTCTCTGCCTCTCTGCCTCTCTGCCTCTCTGCCTCTCTGCCTCTCTGCCTTTCTGCCTCTCTGCCTCTCTGCCTCTTTGCCTTTTTGTATCTTTGACTCTTTGCCTCTTTGTATCTTTGACTCTTTATCTCTCTGTCTCTCTGTTTCTCTGTCTCTCTGCCTCTTTGCTTCTTTATCTCTCTGCCTCTCTGCCTTTTTGCCTCTTTGCCTCTTTGCCTCTTTGCCTCTTTGCCTCTCTGTCTCTCTGTCTCTCTGTCTCTCTGTCTCTCTGTCTCTCTGTTTCTCTGTCTCTCTGCCTCTTTGCTTCTTTATCTCTCTGCCTCTCTGCCTCTTTGCCTCTTTGCCTCTCTGTCTCTTTGTCTCTCTGTTTCTCTGTTTCTCTGCCTCTTTGCTTCTTTACCTCTCTGCCTCTCTGCCTCTTTGCCTCTTTGCCTCTCTGTCTCTCTGTCTCTCTGTCTCTCTGTCTCTCTGTCTCTCTGTCTCTCTGTCTCTCTGTCTCTCTGTTTCTCTGTTTCTCTGCCTCTTTGCTTCTTTATCTCTCTGCCTCTCTGCCTCTTTGCCTCTTTGCCTCTCTGTCTCTTTGTCTCTCTGTTTCTCTGTTTCTCTGCCTCTTTGCTTCTTTACCTCTCTGCCTCTCTGCCTCTTTGCCTCTTTGCCTCTCTGTCTCTCTGTCTCTCTGTCTCTCTGTCTCTCTGTCTCTCTGTCTCTCTGTCTCTGCATCTCTGCCTGAAAACAACAACAAAAAAACAAACATTTATTTGTCGAAGAGTCGGCTACCAGCGAGGAGAGCGGGTCACCTTTCTAGAAAAGAGAGGGTTCGGACGGAAGATGGAAAGACGGCTAGCGCGAGTGCAGCAGGCGACTGAAAGCAGAGGTGCGACGATCGACGGGCTGGCATTCGGCAGGGGCACGGGGCTCGGTTCAATAATGATTCAAAATTTAAAGAAATTCAATTAAAACTTGGTTTCAAACTTCGTTTTTTCAAAATGCCACAAAATATGCCCCCGCTGCCTGCAACAGTGGCCAAGAGAGCGCAACAGTGGCCAAAACTGATAGCCAAACTTCCATTTTGACAACATTCGAAATGAGTTTTTGAGTCTAAATAGAGCCACAGGAGAGCCATTGCGGCCTCCTGTGGCCTTTTTGAACCCCTGCCCGAGTGAAATGAGTGAGCTGTGCTACCGACGGTCAGATCTGACGGTCAGAAAGCTGTGGCTGAAGCGAGGAAATGAAGGTGAACATGCAAACGAACGTGTGCACGTGTGAACGTGACATGCAGAAGGGGAGGCATGCAAATTACCCGGTGATTTTAACTGTTGGGATTATAGGATGGGCATCCTAAAGGCGGGATCCTGGTTGAGGGAGGAACGACATAAATAGGGAGAGGGAGGCAAACGTGAGGAGGTAGGGGTGAGGAGTTTGCTCTATTAAGGTGAAAATGAGGGGGTCATGCGGTTTCACTCACTCCCTTACTCACTCACTCACTCACTCACTCACTCACTCACTCACTCACTCACTCACTCCCTCACTCACTCACTCACTCACTCACTCACTCACTCACTCACTCACTCACTCACTCACTCACTCACTCACTCACTCACTCACTCACTCACTCACTCACTCACTCACTCACTCACTCACTCACTCACTCACTCACTCACTCACTCACTCACTCACTCACTCACTCACTCACTCACTCACTCACTCACTCACTCACTCACTCACTCACTCACTCACTCACTCACTCACTCCCTCACTCACTCACTCACTCACTCACTCACTCACTCACTCACTCACTCACTCACTCACTCACTCACTCACTCACTCACTCACTCACTCACTCACTCACTCACTCACTCACTCACTCACTCACTCACTCACTCACTCACTCACTCACTCACTCACTCACTCACTCACTCACTCACTCACTCACTCACACTCACTTTCTCTCTTTCTCTCTCTCTCTCTCTCTCTCTCTCTCTCTCTCTCTCTCTCTCTCTGCAGGGGCAGAAGCAAACCAAGCCATCCCAAGCTCAAAGGCTATGAAAGCGGTGAAACTCCGTGCAAAACAGACCTCGTGCGACGTGAAAACGCAGAGACAGTTTTCATGCAAAAGACAGAAGTAACCATGTAGTTCATGCTGACAGAGAAGGACACCCCAGAGACCGACTAACGCCAGCCGGGCACCATGCTGGAAAGGGAATTCCAGGTGGAAGTCCGACTCACCCGAGGAAGATAAACCAGTACCAGAGATTGAAAAGCAAAAAACACGTGGGGAAAATGACAGACGAGGCCTGAACTCACCCATTCTTAAGGAGTTTAAAACCCTTCTTACCTTATCGAGCTTGAGGGCAGTCCACTGAGGGCATCTGGTGCAAAGCCAGGAGCAGTGGCAGTTGATGGCGGCGTTTTTCTCCTCTCTGGAACCTAGATAGCCAACCACGGCTAGTTCGATCAAAGAGGCGAAGATGAAGGCCATTGAGGAGAGGATCCACACGTCGATGGCTAAAAGAGTTTGTACTTTGTGGGAAAAGTTGCCCAAGCTGGGGCAGCTGAAACAGTCACCATGACCGATACGGCGGCTATAATAGTCGCTATGACCGCTGTGGCCTTAACTGTGGCGGCTATAAGAGTCATCATGCCCGCTGTGGCCTTAACTGTGGCGGTTAAAACAGTCGCCATGCCCGCTGTGGCCTTAACTGTAGGGCTGTTGTGGCGTTACACATCCACTGCGGAAAACTTCTACGGATGTTGTGGCCCTTTGAAAGACCTAAGACGACCCCTATTCATTTTTCCGTGGCAGCTGTGGCCTTAACATCCACCGATACACCTCAATGCTACAACGAAGCCACAGCGCTGTGGCCCCTGTGGTCTATGTGGCCCATCAACTCACCTTTCACATCACTGGTCTTCGGGAGATTATTCACAACGGAGCCAAATTGGAATGTAAGCGCCAAGAGAGAATTCACGCCGACAGTGGTCCTGGAGGGAATTTGCTCAACACCAAGGGCAAAAGAGACCCAAGAGATGAAAACGGATATATAAGCTGGGACATAGACCTGAAATCGATAAAATCGATCATTTGAATCAGAGCGCGAAGGGAGCAGGACCCCGGCCCCCTCAGAGCGGCCGCGCCCAGCCGGCGCCTCTCTCGCCTCACCTGTAAAATGTAAAACCCGTATAATCGTTGAAAAGTGAAAGTGGCTATCAATTCGTTGAAAACTCCAGGTGGGTAGAGCCTTAACTCGCTTGTGGCCGTAAAATCGACCAGAACATAGTCGGGAAGGGTGATATTCCCTTTGAGGATGGTTATCGGAGGCACGGAGTCGATCCAATCCATTGCTACCTGAAAGTTAGTTATTCAGAAATCGATAAATCGATATTTAAAAGCCAAAATCGCGCCCGTTTGGGGCTCCGGCGCGCTCCCGGGCTGGCTGCTACCACCGTGGCGCGGCCGCAGGCCATCCCCCTTGGCGCAGCCGCGCCGCCAAGCCTTATATTCAGAATTTCGAATACTTTTCAACGAAAAAGGTTGTTTTAGTTCATTTTTCGACCTACCTGATCATTATTGTGCGTAAAACTCTCATAGAACAGCATACACCGCTGCTGATCGATTGGAAAAGTCCTCAAAGTGGAGGAACAAGGCCCGGTTAGCTTTATACGGTAGTTGTGCCAAATACTGCCGTTACTGTAGATCTGTAAAATGAAAATAAACCTTTAAAGTGGGTGAAAATGCGACAAACCTGCAGAAAAATGTTCTTGAACGGGCTGGAATGGATGTTGGCCAATTTGCTGTTGACGAAACAGGCATGGGGATTCCAAATTTGGTCGAGGATCGTTTTTCCATCCACGGACATGTTGCTGAAAGGTTGTATATCAAAGAATGGGGTTATCGGGAAGCGCAAAGGGACAAATGGCGCCGCCGCTTGATTATAACGGAACGCGGCTAGAAATCTCTCAGGGCCGCCATAGCTCAGTCGGTTAGAGCGTGGGTCTAATAAGCCCAAGGTCGCAGGTTCGACCCCTGCTGGCGGCAAATCTTTTGCTTTTCTTTTTTTTTAATATAGAATTTAGCAGTAAACAATAAGTTGTCTTTGTTTTTCCCCGTTCCTCTAGTATCACCGGGCGCGCGCCTAGCCGAAAACAAGAATTGGGCCACCCTCGTAACCGAATTTCCCGCTTCGTCGAGCGGTGACTACCACTGCCAAGGCTCTAATTTACCTCTTGCACGGGTTTAGATGGGAGTAAGCCAGAGCGGGGTCCGTCCACCTCTCCGTAACATAGATATCCAGTTCGAATTCACTCGTAATCTCGATGATTTTCGAAACTTCCTGCACCCAAATCTCCACCGACACGTCGACATGGCCTCCCCCGGGCAGTTCGAGTTTGTTGTAGCCGGAGAGGATTTTTTCTGCAAGAAAAATTTTCGAAAACTACCGTAATCCTACCAATAACTGCGTCATCATTCATACAATGTTGCGTGACATGCCGGGTGGTCCGATTGCAGCCGGAGGGGCAGTCCGGGTCGAGGAGGGTGACTCCATGAGCGGCTGGTAGCAACAACACGACGGTTGGCAGGAAAAGGGGGAGGAGCCACTGCATCCGCTACGCGACCGCGCCGCATCGCAGACTCATCTGCAGAGAAACTGAAAAAAAAGAGTTATTTTGGGGTTAGCATGGCTCAAATTGGCAAAAATAAGATGACAGAGCAATAGAAAAATTAATTATGCAGTAGATGAGCAAAGAAATAGGAAAATGAGTCAGAATACGAAAAGCAAAATATTTGCCGCCAGCAGGGGTCGAACCTGCGACCTTGGGCTTATTAGACCCACGCTCTAACCGACTGAGCTATGGCGGCGCTGCAGGGTGAAATGGCGCGGTCCCCGATAAGTAAACGGCCGCGGCTGTTAAGTTTGCACAAAAGAAAGAAAAGAGATGGGTGGGAGACAAAAATGACTGGGTCGATAAAAGTACACATTCCCAGGTTGTGAGGTTCTACGGGAAACCTTGTTTTGCTATGGAAACGGAGGGAAAAAAAGGGTGAAGAGAGACAGACATTCAAACGTCGAGGCGAATAGAGAGCGAAAGAGTAAGAGTGAGAAAATGAGAGATTTGGAGAGTGAGTCATAGAGAGAGGCCAAAAATGAAAGAGACAGAGAGAGACAGCAGGAGGACTCTGCGAAGATAGCTATATCTTCCCCACTTCCGTGTGGAGAATATGAGAATGTTCGCAGCAGCGCTGGTCATAATTCATGACCGAATCGGGGGCCACGACCCGTTCACAGATTTTCACGCAACATGGCGGGAAACAAATAGGAAATCACGCACCAAGTGAATCAAAGACGAAAAAGCAAAATGTTTGCCGCCAGCAGGGGTCGAACCTGCGACCTTGGGCTTATTAGACCCACGCTCTAACCGACTGAGCTATGGCGGCGCGTGGAAGTGGTGCTGCGCTGCGCTAGATAGCACAAGTAGCGCAAGCGCTGACTATTACTAGACCCCCAGGAGACTGCTGAGAGGGAGATAAATAGAGGGAGTTGTTGCTGCGCAAGAAAGAAGGCAGAAGGGGTGATGCCTGAAATGACGCTCCCAGGGGACGTCCGTCAGGAAGCAATGGGGGCACGGCGTCGATAAGTGGCGCCACACGACCGAACAGCTGGCAGGAATTGGTGGTTTTCGGGATTTCCATGACGAATATAGCCAGGTTTCTGGTTCCTAAGGGTAAGAGTGGCTTGCTGTGGCGTGTGAGAGGCCACAGCAGCGTTAAAAATGGTCAGCTGTGGCCTAAAACTGTACCAAAACGAATCAGCTATGGTCTCCTAGGCTAGGAGTCCTAGCTGTGGCCCTGCTTGGCTTTCTGCAACGTGGCTGTGGCCTCTTAAAACACAGTTGTGACTCAGGTGTGGCCTAATAGAATGAATAAGACCCAAATGTGGCCCCTAACAACATAGTTGTGGCCCTGATTCGCAGCTAGGGCTCGCCTGTGACCCAGATGTGGCCACTTATAGTGTTGATGTAACCCCTGAGAATACAGATGTGGCCCAGCTGTGGCCTCAAACGCTGTCCCGCTGTGGCCTTAAATAGCAATTCAACCCAGCTGTGGCCTCTGATCTTGTTTCGTGGGCATTTTTAGGAGCCGCAGTTTATGTAAACTGTCCATGGAACTGTTGCAAGGAATGATGAGGCCAGCTGTGGCCCTATTGATTGTATCTGTGGCTTTACTCAATGGAGCTGTGGTCATGTTGATATGAAGCCTGAGAGAGATACAGAGAGATAAACAGGGACATAGACATTCACATAGAGAGATAGAATGAT
Organism: Oscheius myriophilus; assembly: GCA_964057215.1. NCBI lineage: Eukaryota > Metazoa > Nematoda > Chromadorea > Rhabditida > Rhabditidae > Oscheius > Oscheius myriophilus. Next base: position 26,484,814 of record OZ059904.1, on the reverse strand, counting down.
AAAGAGAGATACAGAGAGATCAATAGAGACATAGAGAGAGACATAGAGACAGAGATTCAGAGAGAGAGAGAGAGAGAGAGAGAGAGAGAGAGAGACCGAGGGAGACTGAGAGGAACTGACCGATTGCAATGCGGAAGGCCGGAAGAATGAGAGGTAATCAAACAGATTCACGCAGCGTAAGAAAAAAGAGAGATTACTCGTGAGGTTACTATGGAACACCGAACGGCAGGTCTCCGGCTGGGGTCTCTTGGGGCCTCCTGCTGTGGCCTGTTGTGGCCTTCTGTGGCATGGTTGTCGCTATACTACGGCCTGGCTGTGGCCTCAAGCGTTGTGGCCTTCCGAAAGTGAGATGTGGGCAGCAGTTTTGTTCAAGAAATGAAGCGCTGTGGCACTACCGTGGCCGCTGTGGCCCTACTGTGGCCCTCATGTGATCGCAGGAAGAACTGAAGCAGTGGCGTGGGCCTAACAAACTGGTCATCTGAATGAGGCTCGGGTATGGGGCTCTAACTGTGTCTAAGTGCTTTGGCATTGTGGCTCCGCTGTGGCACCGCTGTGGCCCTAATTGTGACTAAAGTAGAAGCTATGGTCTAATAAGTTTGTTGAAAACAAAGTCAGAGTCTCCCAGAATTGGAGAACTAATTGTAGTGGGTGTGGTCTCCGCCTCCGGAGACACGCACTCCTTCCGGCGAACGCGGCTAACGAAGGCAAACGAAATCGAGCGAAACACAGACAAACTTTGGGACGTTAAAGAGAAAGAGGGAGAGGGAGAGTGAAAGAGATCAACTCGGTAAAACGAGAGTACACTGTGGTAACGTGAGAGAGCGGGTGTCGCTAATGACGCGGCGTCGATCAGAATCCTGCCAGCCGCCGCCGCTGCCGGACCCTTCTCTCCTTCGTCCGACCGGCTAACGAAGGAGTCAGGGCGAAGAATTGACAAACACCCTGGCGAAGCGAACGAATACAATTTTAGGGAAGCGCGCGCTGTGGAATCGATCCCCCAACTGCGGATTTCCGAATCCACCTGGAGCCGAGTGAAATTTTCGAAAGCCAGAGAACACAAAGGGCGTTGTTACGACAGCGGAACAATGGAACGGAGAGATTTGAGAGTGAGGATTCTTCACTGGGACGATGACGTTAACTGTGGTCGGCGCTGTGGTTCCTGTGGCCACTGTGGCTCCTGTATCCGCCGCTGTTGCTTCTGTGGCCGACGCAATGTCTCCTGTGGTCGCTGTGGCTCCTGTGGCCGTAGTTGTGGTTCTAGTGGCCGCAGGTATAGCTTCTGTGGCTGGCGCAATGCCCCCTGTAGCCGTAACTATGTCTCCTGTGGCCGTAGCGGTGGTTCCTGTGGCTGTGTTGCTCCTCTGGTCGTCACTGTGGCTTATGTAATCGTTACAGTGGTTCATGTGGCCGTCACTGTGGCACTTGTGTCTCCTGTGGTTGGCTCTGTGGCTCCTGTGGTCATTGCTATATCACATGTAGCCGTTGCTGTGGCACGTGTGGCCGACGCAATGTCTCCTGTGGTCGCTGTGGCTCCTGTGTCCGCCGCTATGTTTCCTGTGGCCGTCGTTATGTAAACTGCGTCCGAAGCTGTGGCTCCTGTGGCCGCTGCTGTGTTGCATGTGGCCGGAGTTGTGGCTCTTTTGTCTCTTGTGGCCTTGTCATATAACTACTAGGCAATTTGGCCACAGCTGAGCTACATCTATGTTGAAAGAAGCCACAGCTGTGTTGCAGAAATTCAAGCCACAGCTAAGTTTCAGTAGGCCACAGCTGCTGTAAAAAAAGCTGCGAGACAAGAAAAGAGGCCACATCTGGGTTACATTGTCATGTCAGGCCACAGCTGCACAGACTTTGAGCCATCACTGGACCACATCGGCATTCTCAGGTGTAGCAGGAACACTATTTGTGGCCTTGGGTCAATTAACAATGGTCCTGTGGCTTTAGCTGTGGTCACTTGAAACATCAAGCGGTTCTCTGAAATTGGCTATTGTCTATCGGTCATGTATTAGCCGCTACTCTGTGATCCCTCTTGTCAGGTCCCTGTGGCCTCATTCTTCTGCGCTGTGGCCTTTTTATAACGTGTTGTGGAAAAAAAACACTAAAAATCCAAGCCACAGTAATCCACTGCGGCCACATGTCCCCCAAGACCAGATAATGCCACTCGTAAATGAGGGCGGCGAATCTCGCGAGGCGGTATAATTGGATTTCTACGATTAAACCCTCGATTTTCAAGATACTGAAGTGAACAGTGGAAAACAAAGAAAATTTTTCATTATTTAAAGATATCGCAGTTTCAGAATGTCCAATCATAAATTACTGGATCGAATCTAAAAATTAGAGAATATAGCAAAAACGGTTGAAAAACTAACCTCCAAGTGAGGGGTTGCCCGTGGTGAGGGACCGAGTCCTTTAAAATAGATGTTTCCCAGTTGAATTCGGGCAAATCATTGCCGAAACGACCACCTCCTGGAAAAGAGGAAAATAAGTGGGTGAGTGATTGAGTGAGTGAGTGAGTGATTTCGTGAGCTAGTGAGGCATATCTCACCTGGAGGCCCAGCAATCGCCATAAACCTCATCTTCTCAATGAGAGAGCTGTTAGTGATTTTCACATCAGTAGCTCCTTGATCCATAAAACCAAGATCCTCAATGGGGTACCTCCCATCCTTCTTATTCAGCTCGGATCTGGCAGCAATGGCCGATTCGGCGGAGTAAGGAGGGTCACAGTTGCAGTGAGAGAGGGGATCCTGGAAATGATTCATTTTTACTCACTCACTCACTCACTCACTCACTCACTCACACACTCACTCACTCACTCACTCACTCACTCACTCACTCACTCACTCACTCACTCACTCACTCACTCACTCACTCACTCACTCACTCACTCACTCACTCACGCACTCTCCTCTCTCTTTCTCTCTGTCTCTCTCTGTCTCTCTCTCTCTCTCTCTGTGTTTCAAACCTTGGTATAGTTATTGGATCGCATCAGAATCATCATACTGTCCATATCAACCACTTTGTGCTGATCCCTCTCAAAGATGAGAGCCCTCGGAGCTTTGTTGTAACTGAAAGTGAGTATCTCTCTCTCTCTCTCTCTCTCTCTCTCTCTCTCTCTAACTAACCTATACCAATTTCCAAACTTCTTCACCATCTTCGGAGCCTCACTCACAGCTATAATCTGTGGAAAGTACGCCCTATTATAACCTGGCCAAAAGTTCCTCTTCATCAACTTCTCAGTCATGTCATCAATAACCACAAGTCCCCTTAGGTCTAATTACCTTAAGCCCCTAATGACCTTACGGCATTTGTTCCAACATGGTGAACAATCCAGGCTTCTGAATCTTCTGCCATTTTTTGAAAACCTTGTAATCCACAACCATCCATTGATTATTGTATGTGCCGCCGTTGTACTTAGAGAATATGTTGGTCCACTCCTTTCCAGTTTTAGCTTGCAGATGAGCCGCCTGAAGTGGACTGATGTGGCCGCTGTGGCCTACCTGAGCCCGGTAGAAGTAGAGAAGTCCCTCGGGAGTAATCTTGTCCCACAGGGATTCATTGTGGTTGGTTATGGTAGTTTCAAGGATGGCTAGTTTGGAAGAAGTGAGGACGAAGTCGTCGATTGAGGTGATCACGCCTGGAAAGAAGCGACGGTGCTGATGTGGCTGTGGCGGCTGGTGGTACCTGTTGTTGGCGCTGTGGCATTGTATGCGTTGTAATCGTTGTGTTCTTTGAGCACATTATGGCTGTTATTTCACTGTGGTCCTTAACTGCGCTGTGGCTGATGTGGCCTTTGTATGCGTTGTGGCCATAGTGGTCCGCGTTTGCGCTGTGGTTCTTTTATGCGATGTGACCGCAGTGGTTTTTGTATGCACTGAAACCACTGTGATCCTTGTTTGAGCTGTGGTATTTGTGGCCGTTGTTTAGTTGTGGCTATGGTCCTTGCATACACTGTGGCCCCTGTGGTCCTCGTTTTCCCTGTGGCTGTTGTGTATTTTTAATACGCTGTGGAAGCTATGGCTTTGTGCGATCTGTGTCCGATGTGGCCTGTATGTGATGTTGCCAATGTGGTATGTGCGTGCACTGCGGTTTCAACGACGTGGTACTTGTATGCGTGTGACCGCTGTGGCCATTGCATACGCTGTGGCTTCGATTCTGATTCTTACGTGCACGCTTTTGTTCGCTGTGGCTGCAAAATATCGCCAACTGTGGCTGTAGCCAAGTCCGCTGTGATTTATTTGTGCCCTGTGGCCGGTTGTGGCAAGCGCTATCATCCGCTGTGGCTCAAGAGTTCGGGTCTGCTAGAGCCCGTGAGTGTGTTATGGTCCGCTGTGGATCGCTGTGGCCCATAAAGTAGCTTTCGTCGATCATGCGTGCGCTGTGGCCTACGACTACGCTGTGGCTCCATCCTACACTGTGTCTGAAAAGAGCACAAATCAATTGTAACGGCACCATCTGGCAGGGGGCTCAAAGGTGCGGTCACTAGCAATGCAGAACTGAACCGCGCTGCAGCCCTTCGATGTGTCTTAGCTGTTGTTAAAGCACAGCATCAACTGTTTTTTGATGTTAGGTCAGCTGTGGCCCAAGTCTTTACCAGGCTTTAACTCTCAATTTCACAAAGACTTCAACAGAATCTAACCTACCTGGGTAACCACTGAATGTGATCTCATTTGAGTCTTCTTCAAAGATATACTTCTTCTGCATTCTCAGCATACTAGCGTAGGATGTCCAAGTGATATGCGAAAACAGAATGTCTGACTAAAAATTCCCTTTTTAGGCATGCAAAATGCCATGGGCAGGCCGGGCTAGCCCGGCTCTCAACCCACGCACCTGATCTGGAAGAACCTTCACCAAAGCGGAGCAGTGCGACCGACTCTTGCGAACCTTCTCCTTTGGATAATGGAACTTCTCCTTGAGGTCTTCTAAGTCTCCGAAGATTTGCATCAAACTGAAGAGTAGAATAAAAAAATATGCTAGTACTTACTAAACAGGATGGGTTACGAATTCTCGGTAGTTTCTGAAATCTACGAGCTTTCCGTCGTATCCGTAGATCATGCCTTGAAGTTGACGAACTTGCACCCATATATGCTCGTTGTCAGGTGTAAATTTTTCGAAGTATCCCTGAAAGTGAGAGGCGTGTGCGTGTGTGCGTGTGTGCGTGTGTTTGTGAGTGTGAGTGTGAGTGTGTGTGTGAGGGTGAGTGTGTGTGAGTGTGAGAATGTGTTTTACCGATTCGAGCATCCAAGCCATGTTTTTCTCCAGGAAGTCAAACAGTTTCGAGCAAAACTCTTCAGCGTCTTCGCACAGTGGATCAATCATGTTTTTCTTATATTGATCAATTAGTGTTTTAGTTATGTAACCTAAATTCACTAATAAATTTAAATTTATTTCTCCCTACCTTCAGCAAATCCAAACCAAAAACCTTTGTCTGACGTTAAAATGCCCTTCTCCAGAGTCTTGATCTCAAGAAATGACCATCTGTAAGCAAAGTTTCAATGCAACTAAAAAATAAACTTTCACCCTGTTTCAAATGTTTTGTTGTCGAATTTAACATCAACTTTTCCATATTCTGTGCAGTTATCTTCTGAGGTGAAGTACCAGATGAATTTTCGTTCGTTTGGAACGCACAAGCGGAGAGAGAAAACTAAAGGTAGCAGGAGGAGAAGCGTGATAAAACGCATCTGAAAATAGAAATTTTAGGGGAGGGAGGGAGAGAGAGAGAGAGAGAGAGAGAGAGAGAGAGAGAGAGAGACGTCACTAAAGAAACGGCTGGTCACTTTTTTGTTGATAGGTGGCAACGTTACACTGTTTTCGGAACACGTGGATCAATTTGTGTCAATAGGGGCATTAATGGTACACACACACACGCACAGACACACACACAAACACACACATACATACATACACACACGCACAGACACACACACACATACACACACACGCACACACACACATACATACACACACAAACACACACATACACACATACACACAGAGCGATTGACAGGAAGAGAATAATCGACTCATAAAGAACCCTTTCCTGAAATATACTCCGGCTCGTTTATGGTGAGACGGATCTGTTTATTTAACGTAAACTGATTGGCTGGTACCAAAAGACACTGGTTTGCAACAGTAAATGGAAAGGGCAGATGAGAATTGACATGACAAGAAAACAGAAATGGCAAAAAGGGGAAAGCTGCCGCAGATAGAAAATAACTTGTACCACCGTAGGCGGCTTATAGCCACTGTCTCAAGTGCTTTTATCAAACAGAACTAAATTAAGTGAATCATTCTGTTTGAAAAAGCAGTTGCGCTGTGTGAAAAGCCGACTAACAGCTTTTTTGGCATGGCCTTTCATTTCAACTAATTTGGTTACGAATCAATTTCCCTTTTGTGTTTCGCTGTTGCTATATTTTACTGGTGCACTCGAAATCGCAACGGATTTTATCAATCAATTGGACTAAATCCACAATCCCATCCAATACTGATCCTGTTTCCTCCCTCCCACTCAACACCCTTCAATTTATTTCCTTTTTGTCCATTAACTTGACGAAAACAGCTGTTTTGAGTTATGAATGCACGGAAAACTCCTAGTACTAACTTGGCGGGTAAGTGCATGTCCGACAAGCAGTAGTAGAAAGTGATTTATGGGAGGTAGTAACGGCTGTGGTTTCCCTGGTCTCACAGAGACAGAGACAGAGACAGAGACAGAGACAGAGACAGAGACAGAGACAGAGACAGAGACAGAGACAGAAAAGAGGCATAGAGCTAAAAAGGGAGTCATTAGTTATCATGAAAATAGCATCCCGTCCATCACGTGAGAGGCACTGTAATGTCCCGGAGGTGATTAGTAAAGAGAGATTGAGTGTCTCACCTCCCTCTCTCAAATGCCTCTCAACTCCTCTCCCCTCTGCCTCTTTGTCTCTCAAAGGTTGGCGGTCCTTTGTCGCCACTAATTGTGTTTCCGTCTCATTTGGATCGCAACTGCTACGATTAATTGCCCCATACGGGCACTTTATGCCCGAATTTTTAATGCTCCCACCGTTTTAACCCAATTATTTCAATTTCGCGTCAAGACCTATGTTAAATAATCCTTTAACACCATTTATCCCTTTTTCTCGCTTCTTCGGCCCTATTTTTCTTTCTCGCTGTGCGATGGGAAGTTGTTTGCAGTTGAACAACACACCCAGCAGTGCTTTGTCCCGCCGACAAAGAATTTCATCCATACACAACTAGCAACCACATTGAAATCGGCATAGAAAATATTCTCCACATGGAATTTTATTCCAATTTCATTGAAAAGTGAATAATTATGTAAGTTTAAAAGTGCAAAAGATATTCGATCAGGATGAGATTCGAACTCACGCGGGGAAACCCCAATGGATTAGCAGTCCATCGCCTTAACCACTCGGTTACCTGATCACGGCGGCCTTTGCCGCCCAGGCCGTTATTGTATCGCGGGCGCTGAGTCAGCGCGCCGGCTGGAAACACATGAAGGAAATTGCCCAGCGATTGTATCCACGGGAAAACAAGGTGTTTTTTTGTGTCTGAGATGGAAATTATTGTGCGGTTGAAACATATAATTGACTAAGAGGCGCATTTACAGGCCTAGTGAGGAAGTTCAGGCGCAATTTGGGGTTTTCCTATTTTTCTTGGTCTTGGTGATAGTGAATTTGGCCACAACGGTAGACACAGACTTGGCAAATGCCACAGCCGGCCAATACAACACCACAGCGGAGCCGAAACCCTATCTTTCCCCCATTAGAGGCCACATCTTACCCCAGATTACAGCCAGTTGGGATAGGTATGAGATTTTAAAAGGCCACAGCAAGCCGCAGCGGAACAAATTTTCTAAAAAAAAAAAAAAAAAAAAAAAAAAGTAACCCTTTTGGGGCCACAGCAGGCCACAGGACGAGGGCCACAGCAAGCTTTAGGAACCTACCCCGGGTCGCTAACAGCTAATTGCAAGGCGTAAAAGAGGAGCCGCCACAAAAATCCAGGATTTTACGAAGTGTGCGACCACAGTTGTAGTAAAAAGGAGCCACAGTAGATCCCAAGCGTCTATTAACGACCACAGGCGACCCCGAGAGCTCAAGGCGTCGCATTTCCAGCCACAGAAGAGCCACAATGCCACAATGGTCATAGCAGCAATGCCACAGCTCGGTGGCTAAAGCGGTTTCAACCACAGGAGTCACAAAGCCACAGCGAGGCCACACGCATTTATAACTAAGGGTTATAGACGTTCAAGGCGTTGTGATTAGCCACAGCAAGGCTACAGAAACCACAGGAGCAACAGCTAGTGCACGGGAGCTACATGAGCCACGGCGAGGCCACATGAATATTACTAGCAACAGCTAGGCCACAGAAATCACAGGAACCACATCGAGGCCAGAGGAGCATTAGAATCCATGGTGATGCCATAGAAACCACAGGAGCCACAGCTAAGGCACAGGAGCCACAGCTGGGCCACAACAGCCACAACTGCCACAGCTAAATCACAGAACCACGTCATTCATCACAGAAACCACTGGAGCCACAACTAAGGCACAGAAACAGCAAGAGCCACAAGAGCGTTAGAAGCGAGAAGAACACAGGAACATTACTTGCCAAAGCTAGGCCACAGCTAGGCCACAGCAGCCACAGCAGCCTCAGCTAAGTCACAAAAAGGCCACAGGAACATTACTAGCCAAAGCTAGTCCAGAAAACCCACAAGAGCCACAGCGAGACCACAACAACCACAGCCACAGCTAGGTCAATGGCGCATCCTGCGCCACATCTTTGATACAGCGACAACATAAGCCACAGCTGACGACAGGATCTAATCATCAGGAGCTACAGCGAGGCCACGGGAGCCACAGCAAACAGAGCCACATCAGTCAAAGCTATGTCACACGATCATCAGGAGCCACAGCTAGGTCTCAGGAGCCATCATGAGGTCACGTGAGTCACAGGGAGGCAACAGTGAGGCCACGGGAGCAACCGTGATGACTCAGGACCCACAGAGAGTCCAAAGCGAAGAGACCAAATCTGCAGCTGCAGGTCACATCAAATAAAGCCATACTTTTAAAAACGATAGCAGATCAATTCACAAAAAAGCCATATTATTAAAGCCACGGCAGACAGTCGCTTTGATTTTCACCTCTCATTCTCTCTCTCTCTCTCTCTGTCTCTCTCTCTCTCTCTCTCTCTCTCTCTCTCTCTCTCTCCCCTCACTCGCTCTCTCTCTCTCTTTCATTCTTCCTTTCCCCCTATTATCACATGATTCATATGTCATGAATGAAACCATTCTTTCCCAAAGAACGGCACGGGTCTCACTTTTCCCACCCCTACCTAGTAATCCCTCCCGGAGACCAGCGGTCATCTCCTGCATTCCCAAGTGTGCCTCTCAAGTGTCCCTCCCCTCTCCTCTCTCCTCAACTTCTCTCTCCCTCCCCTCCTCAACCTCCCAGTTCAATTCAATCGGCCACCGTGTCATAAAGCGAGGCGCAATTAGAAGGGGGCGTGGCGCCCCGCCCAGAATCCGCGCCGTTCCGTCGCCAGGCCTCCCTCCCGGGCCCTTATCATCTCCTAGACCCCTATTCTCCGAGAAATTTTCTAAATTCCCTCTTCTACCTCCATTTTTTCGCCTCCTCTTCCGCCACCCGGTGGCCATGTGATGTTGCTCCGGATTCTCATGCTCGTAGCAGCCGTCTCCTCTTTCAGAGAAGACCTACTCAATAGGCCCAAATCATCTTGTTACAGGTTGGTTATTAATTTTTTTTTGTTAGAAAAAGGTTTCAAGTTGGGGAAAATTGTGCATGACCTCGCTGATTTGTACGCTTTCGTAGCAGGTGAAAATACGATTCCGGTATTAATAACGCGTGGGAATGGGGGGAAGTTGGGAGACTTTGTGAAAAAAAGACAACCTTAGTTTTTATCTCACTTTTTGCCACTCTATGCCTCTCTCTCTCTCTCTCTCTCTCTCTCTCTCTCTTTTGCCTCACTTTCTCTCTATCACTCTATCTCACTTTTTATCGCGCTCTCTCTATTTCTCTTTCTCTCTCTACCGCGTTTATCTCTATCTCACTTTTTAGCTCTATCCGTCTATATGTCTCTCTATCTCTCTCTTTCTTTCTTTCTCTCTCTCTCTCTTTCGCTTAATCCTTCTATCCTTGTCTCTGTTCTATCTAGATCATTTTCTCGCAATTTATCTCCCTCTGTCTGTCTGTTTGTCTCTTTATCTCTCTCTCTATTTTTCTCTTTGTCAGATACATTCCCCTCTCTCTCTCTATATCTCTAACTCTTTCTCAGTCTCTCTTTCTCAGTTTCTATCTCTTTTGTTTCCATTTTTCACTCTCTGTTTCTTTCCGTCTCTGTTTTCCCTCTATCACTCTCTATCTCCATCTCTCTGTCTGTATCGCCTCATTCGAGACACCACTCTGTCTCTCTGTATAAGTTCTCTTCCTCTCTCTCCCACTCACAAAGTCTCTATATCTATAATGTATCTCTATCTCTGTCTCTTTTTGCATAGTTGTCTCTCTACCTCTTAAGCTCTCCGTGTCTCTCCCTCCCTCAGTGTAAATGTCTCTTCTGTCTCCCTAACGCCTTCCTCTCTCTCTCCATGACTCGCCTCATCTCATTTGTCTCTTTTGGCTTTTGTCTCTCTTTCACTGTCTCCCCTCTCCTATAGCCAGAATCATAGAAAAGACAGCTTTTCAAAATATTTTCCAGAATTAGTAACCCATTTTTCAACCCATTTTTCAGTTGTGGCTCATTTGCCTACCTCCCTCTATGGAAAGAATTGATGCACCACTACTTTCCTCCCAAAAACTTCACCGACCGATGCTGGCAGCCCGACAACAGCATTGAAACGGTCTCCTGCTCTTCAGCTTGTTTCACCTTTGTTGAACAAATCGACCAAAAAGATTGTGAGTTCTCATTACAACAGCGAAATATTGGCACATTCTCTGGGTATTGCGATTTTCAACAGCATAACTTTGGCACGGAGAAAATCCGTGTTTCCCTTTCGTGAGACAAGAGAATTAACGGGAATCCCCTGTTTTTCAAAGGGAGAGAGAGAGGGCTTCCATGAATTTTGTAGCGTTTACGCAGGGGATTTCTTGTTTACAGCCGGATGTCTTTTGGATTCGGCGCAGACGAATTTTTAACCGAACGAGCACAAACGGGGTAGACTAAATGCATTAGAACGGGGCACACTCATTCCGCGGATGAATAACTGGCACTGGAATTTGGGAGGGAGAGATCTCTTTGCCTCACTTACTGAAATGTCTCACTCACTCCCTCAACGAGAGATGTCTCACTCACTCACTCACTCACTCACTCTGTCTCATTTGCTAAATCAGCTGATTTTGTGAGCACACCTGTGAGGCATTCAATCATCTCTTATTCACACGAGTTCGAGCCTCGGTCAGCCGGGCAACGAATGGGAAATCTGAGCAGCAGGGGTGGCGGGTTTCGCATTTTTCCGAGTCATCGAACTTTTCGGACCACTGACCGCAAATTGCCCTCTCTAAATAGCGCATGATGTAAAGGAGTACGGAGAGAGAGAGAGAGAGAGAGAGAGAGAGAGAGAGGGAGAGAGAGAGACGAACAGAAACCTTTCTATCCCTCACTTACTCACCATGTTTTTGTTTGTCTCAGTCTGTTTCTGCGAAGATACAAAAGTTTTAATCCCATGTTTTTCCAGTTGTTTGTCTTCTCCAAGTTTACAAATCTGCCGCCATGTCATGCTTTTTTAATTTCCCCCCGTTTTGAGTACAAACGCGGCGACGGGCGGCGCCTAATGAGGCGCGCACTTTTGACTCTCGCCTTATTACACGTGAAGACACTCGAACCGAGGACGATTCCTGGGGCTGTCGGAGGGCAATGGGAGGGAAATTAAGAAGAGAGAGGGGTCCCTTTCTCTCTCTCTCTCTCTCTCTCTCTCTCTCTCTCTGAATTCCAGCTCTCTCGTAATTTGTTTGTCCCTGGCACAAAAATCTAAGCATTCAAAGAATCGGCGTCGCTAATTAATAGAGCGATAAACAGTCCTTTTATGCCGAGTAGGCCCCTAATTCAATAGAGCCCTGTTTTCACCTTCGTTCCTGCCAGCCGACCACCACACGGAGTGGTGGACGGGTGCTGGCTGGCAGCAACGGCTAATTAGGAATTCAGGAAGGCCGGTGACGGCAGATATGCATTGGGGCACGGCACACTAACGACCCGCACTCACGGACGAGAGACAGCGGAGTCGGTGGCGGAGGAGGTGTGAGGCGAGAGGGAGAGTGTGAGTGCGAGTGCGAGTGCGAGTGTGAGTGTGAGTGTGAGTGTGAGTGTGAGTGTGAGTGTGAGTGTGAGTGTGAGTGTGAGTGTGAGTGTGAGTGTGAGTGTGAGTGTGAGTGTGAGTGTGAGTGTGAGTGTGAGTGTGAGTGTGAGTGTGAGTGTGAGTGTGAGTGTGAGTGTGAGTGTGAGTGTGAGTGTGAGTGTGAGTGTGAGTGTGAGTGTGAGTGTGAGTGTGAGTGTGAGTGTGAGTGTGAGTGTGAGTGTGAGTGTGAGTGTGAGTGTGAGTGTGAGTGTGAGTGTGAGTGTGAGTGTGAGTGTGAGTGTGAGTGTGAGTGTGAGTGTGAGTGCGCGCGCTTACCTGCGCGCGTTCGCTTGACTGTGTGATGCCTCCTACTACTCTCTCACCAGCACGGCGTGTTTCCCTAAAGCGCGCCGTGTCATCAGCCATTCGTCGTTGACATTCGGCTGCCGCTCGTATGTCATTTTCGGTCGGATTCTCTTTCACAGCCTATTCGTCGTCTATTATGACTCAGGACATGGGCCGAAGCGAGGGAAAAACGGCGTTCGCTCACTGGAATAGTAAAAATGTTAATTGCCTAATTACTTAATTGCAATTTCCTTCAAAAACTGTAAATGGGACTAAGCTAGGCGTCTGGGCCCGTCTTCCCCCCCCCCCCCCCCCCCGCCGGCCGGGAACGGAAGGAGGCGCGCGCGGAAGCTGGATGGATTTTCCCATTCTTGACACAATGATCCTATATAAAAGTTATTTAAATGGTTTTGTAAAGTTTAAAAATATAAAATCAAATCAAATTTTTCCTGGGTGGGGGAGGGGTGTAAATGGGGCCCAGTGCGGGGGCCTGAACCCCGCGCGTTAGGGGGAGCTTAGGCGGGGGGGGGGGCAAGCACCAACTTGGCCCAATCCTGACAGTTTTTAGCTTTGTCAATTTAATGTATTTAAAAAGTTTAAAAACCCAAAAACAAACTTACATTTCCAGATATTATGAACACTGAATTCTACGGAGTGATGCGTGGTTGTGTGGACCGCCTGCTCCTCTTCGGCGTGGACGACGACGTGCGCAACGTGCTGGCCGCGTCTTCTACAACACGGGTCTGCCGAAGAACAGATAGAAAACTTTTACGATTGTTCCCACTTTCAGAAGACAGCCAAGTAGTGAGTTCAAGTTTTCTACTACTTTGCTTTTTGAAGTTCAGTTTGGGCTTTTCCTAATCGCCTTTATGCAATTCGCGCTAGGGTTTTTTTCTGAGACAAGCCGGGTCTTGATATGCTTTTGGTGCAGTGGTTAAGAGATCACTCACGGGAAATCGGTTGTTGGTTCAATTCCCCTCCATGCGCTAAGTTTGGAAACTGGTTGGAAACGGCTTACAACCCGTTTTTTGGTTATTAGTCCACTTAAAGGTCTAGAAACGTCATCCCTTAGGACTACGGTAGATGTAGTCATACCTGTCAACTTGGGCAGTCGCATATCGAGCAGGCGCCGGCTAATTTATGGCACTGATAATGTCCGCCGCATAAATTACCTACCTGGATGTGGCGACACGGAAAGCTGCACCCACGGGAGGTCTTTTACGAGGGGTTTTAGAGAAAGAGAGAGAGAGAGAGAGAGAGAGAGAGAGAGAGAGAGAGGGATCTGCCTCTATCTCTGTCTCTAACCCTTGTCTCAATCTCTGTCTCTGTCTCTATCTCTATCTCTGTATCTCTCTCTCCCTCCTAAGAAACATGCCGTCCCCACTAAAATGCGTGTGTAATTGTCGTTCGGGGACCCTTTCCACTCCTGAATCTGGTTTTCTTGATTGCCTGCTTGCAAATGCAACCGGGAATTCATAATAGAACGACTCCCGAAGCGAAACAACGGGGCGCCACGAAACAGGCAACGATGCATTAAAGGACCGTGGGTCCCGAACGGAAATTGTCTCAAATTATCGATGAATCATCAAAAAACAGTCCTTTAAACCTAATTTTCCAGGTGACGTTGTGTTCCTGTACGGGGGATCGGTGTAACGACATGGATATGTTGGAATTCGCCAATTCGGGGAGAAATTTGAGGTTTCTCCTCACTTCCTCCCTCTTCCTCCTCTTTTGTCTGCTGTGATAACACATTGCCTCACCCAGTGAACTTTCTCCACATTTTAATGGAATTTTTAAGTTTTAAGATGGTTTCTATGCATTTTTGGTGGTCTCAATGGTCCTCCCTCCCCTCGGGGGCATGAGGGGGGCCACCGTGATCCATCAAAGCGCTGGAGCGTCACCAGACAAGTATTCAGTTTCAGTCGATAATCAAGTGCAGGTCTCCATAATGTTATTACGCTTAGGTAATGACCACGGCGGCGGCGGGCGTTGTCGTCATAACGGTACCTTCGATTAAAGGGGGATAATGGAATTTGACACTGGGGAGAGAAAAACAGGGGAAATTTCGGGAAAGTATTTGCTCTACTGACATTTTCACCGGGGAATATAAGGACACCATGTGGGAATCGGAGACGAAACCTTTTGGTTGAGTTTTCTGGGAGTTTGTAGCTATATTGACATTTTCACAAGGGAGTTTATAGTCCAACAGGGGGTTTAAAGGTGGAAATCGAACCTATTCCAATCGCAGCCTGTCACAGTAGTTTTTCGGCACCACCAACAATGAAATCTGATTGTGTCAGTGTTGTCAAATGAGTCAAATAGGTTGAAAGTTTGAAACACCACGCTTTTTCTTTCCGAATTTCCTTTCAAAATCTGCGTAATGCAGCTATATGAGCGTTTAGTTTCGAATAATACCTGACTATAGCCGTCGTGAAACGAGCATATTTGGCAAAAAGCCGCTAAATTTTTTCTCTGCGTTTCCGCCAGTTGCACACTGTTTTCGCCTGCGCATCGCGCGATTGCTGCGTTAAGGCTATTTTTGGCAGGATGCCGCTTTGGCAACAGCTATATTACGTGAAACTTTTTCGAGAGGGTTTAAAATAGTGTATAAGTCAATCCCGAGCGATTTTTGATTCAATCCCGATTTTTGACTATAAATTGTTCAAAAAACTGCTCGAAGATGAGGAATAAAATAAGCGCACAACAGTCGATTCAGATCAATTTAGAGGCGGATTCCGAATGGAAAGTGAAAGAAGAGATTTTGAGTGAGAAAAAATGTCTCACATGACTTATTTAGCCACCCTGACCGAAATATATTCCATCATTATGACCAAAAATCAGAGTTATCGGAGACAAAACACTGAGACATAAAAATCTACCGACGCATAGACATGGAGAGGAAAAGAGAGAGAAAGAGAGAGAGAGAGAGAGAGAGAGAGAGAGAGAAAGAGAGAGAGAGAGAAAGAGAGAAAGAGAGAAAGAGAGAAAGAGAGAAAGAGAGAAAGAGAGAAAGAGAGAAAGAGAGAAAGAGAGAAAGAGAGAAAGAGAGAAAGAGAGAAAGAGAGAAAGAGAGAAAGAGAGAAAGAGAGAAAGAGAGAGAGAGAGAGTCCCAGAAACATTCCTCAATTTTCTCACGTTTCCTGCACTAAAGACAGGCATCGCTTTGAAAAATAGGACGTCGCTTTTCAACTTCTGAAAAATGAGTTAATCTACGTTTCATCTTAGAAAAAGATAACCTCAAAAATTGGTTTATTTTTCTTTTGCAAAAAAAAAACAAAGCTAATTGAGTTGGGTCAAGAACCAAACAAATGCTTTTAGATTTCCACAAAGCTACTTCGCAAGATTCAGATACGCCAATTTTCTGAATGTTCAAAAAATCAAGCTAATCTCCAATACCAACATGGAAACATTTGTACGTTGGTATGAAAATGGTCTATGTAGTGTGATTCCGTAAATTTTCTGTTTGTTACAGTTTCGAATCTTTCGAAAGGCGATCGACCGAAACAACTTTCGCCTACAGCATTTTCCACTGCATGCAGTTTGCTTACACGCTTTTTGATCGCACTTTCGGTTCAAGTACGCAAAGCTGCGTGATTGCAAAAATTGTTTTCCAATTTACTAGTGTTGAGTTGCACTTTGAAACCCTCCTCTCGTATGAATACGCCTACAACTAACCAGGTCAGCAGGTGCTTTGCCCCCTCCCTCGTACAACCTATCCCATCCGCGTCAAGGGACGTTGATTATAGCGCAGTGGCTGTGAGAAACGGCGACATTTCCCTCCGTTTTCTGATCATAATAAAGTTGTGGGAAAGTATCGAGTGTTATTAGGAAATGCGAATAATCTGTACAATCACTGGGTACTCGTGGAATAAAATGGGGGATAAAACGGGTGGAAAGAAAGCGGAGATGACTAGAATCGGCGAGGTAGCTGCTGCTACAATAGAAATAACTATAGAAATAATCAATCGGTATCCGAGGGAGGGTCTTGTACTTTGAAGGACTTGGACAGGCCGACTAGGCAGTTGTGGTTGGCGCTGAAGTAGCCCAGACGGTAGTCTCCAGAAGGCACGTTGAGGAACTCACACACGAGGTATCTGGAAAGAGGGGGTAAGAGAGACAGAGAGAGAGACAGAGAGAGAGAGAGACAGAGAGAGAGAGAGAGAGAAAGAGAGAGAGAGAGAGAGAGAGAGAGAGAGAGAAACTCACTTTTCTTCGTCGTATGTTTGTTCGAAGCAGGTGGCCACCCAGACCCACTTCACAGCAGACGTGCAGTCGACGATTGAGGACTGAAATGGATAGGTTCATACCTTAAATACCTAATGGGCCAGGAGGGTCAGGCGCGCCCACCCAAAATTTTGGGGCCTTAAATATTGAAAACCCCATTAACATCAAGAATTAGGGCCAGAACTTTCCAAAAACAGCAGCCAACAGCCGTTGACCATCGGATGAATTTCATTAGTGTCTCCCCTATTTTCGCGGCAAAAACCCACACTTCTTGTTGTGATCTGGATCCCAATCTGGGTTCGGGATTGAAATTCAGGGAGGGCATACCCGATTGAAAATAAAACTGTTAAGGGTGGTTACATGGTTGGGCCATATTTTGTAGTTACAAACTTTTTATGTCAAGGGGAGGTACCTGCGGCCCAAAAATCGATCGATACCCCATCATTTATAGATTTTGCATGAAAATCGAACGATCTCACTGTACTTGTCAAAATTCTACCAAGAAATGGACCCGAACTACAAACCAATGGGTGGTTAGGGGTAAATTTTTGTCAAAAGCGGCTCAAAGTTCCAAGACTTAAGGGGATCACCCAATATCGGACCCCAATAGTTAAGGTTGCCTGAATCTGTTAATGGGTGGTTTCAAGTTTGGGTCATGACCTAATAAGGATCATAAATTAGGTAGGCATTGACTTCACGAGGAAAAGTTTATTTTACACCCAGCACAGTGCCTAAAAAGGTATCTTCAAACTTGGACATCCACAAGTTTTGGGTATCTATTAACCATGAAAATAGTTTTTTTTATAGAAGAATACCATGCAGTGGGAGGATGTAAATTTGAAGTAATTACACATTTTGTGAGGCTTTCCCGAAGTTGTAAAAAGTTTTGTCCACATTTTGCGACATCCTCCTTAATTTTTTGAAATATGTATTTTAAAATGTGCGACGAGGCCTCATATAACAAAATTTGCCGAAAAGTTAAAATTGCAACGCCCTACCGCCGCTTTGGGGGAGCCTCAGAATGTATGGTTTTGTCATGAGCTACGAAAATTCACTTCATAATCGTGTCTAGGGGCTATGCTTGTCAAATCCGGCTAAAAATCTGACAGTTAAGTAGATTACTCGGCCAAAATGCGGCCACGCCCCTTTTGTAGCGCACTATTTTTATATAGCAAAGCAAAATTCGAATTTAAACGTCTGAATGATCTTACTCATTACCAAAAATCGCCAAAGTAGGGCTGGCGGGCACTATACAACATTTAATGTGATTTTGGTCTACGAGAGAAAAATGAAGATCTCACCGGGAACAGCCCAATCCAATCCTTGTAACTGCCCTTTTTACTCCAAAAGTCGTTCCGCAGCTGGAACCGTCCCACCAACGGCACCGGGGTGTACCACGTGGGCAGGTGCTCGAACATGACCTCCCAAGAGACCGAAAACACAGTGTCCAGCTTAAATTCAACAGTTTCTTTAAACAACATGGTGAAACCTGGATGCTGTAAACTCCCATGACCGGAAGGTGGTCACTAGACTGACAAGTGTCGATGGAAGTGTAGGTTTCAGGAGTGACGGAGCCCTAGAAACAGAGATTTTCTGCCAAGTTTTGCTGAAAAATTACCTTGTGGAGGATGCGGTCAGTCCAGGAAGGCGTTCTGTGAAGGTCGTAATCCGTGGTTCCGACGAACATTCTGGAATGATAAAATGAGACATCTCTCTCTCTCTCTCTCTCTCTCTCCCTCTCTCTCTCTATGTATCTTCTGCCTGCCTCTCTTTCCGTTTTCTTCTGTTTCTCTCCACCTTTCTCTGTTATCTCTATGATATCTTTACCTCAAATCTCCCTTTTTTGTCGTTCTGCATCTCTAATCCTCAAAATACCTGTCGTGCTCTATTTATCTGTTCATCTGCCTGTCTACTCCTCTAGCAGTGTCTCTAACTATGCCTCACGTTTGCCTCTGCGTCTCTCACCAACTGGACCTGAGTCTCTTTCTCTCTCACTCTCCCTACGTAAACCTTTCGTTTTCTCTGCGTCTATAACAGCCGCATTTCATTCTGAAGATTCCCCAATCTTTTCCTCTCTGAATGTCTGCATCTCTGCTCTTTCTCTGCGTCTCTGCACTGTTATACCATCGCTGTCTGTAACCTCCCTCTTCTCTCTCTCTCTCTCCCTACCTGTAAGTAGGGTTGAACCCAATCGGGGCTTCAGAAAAGTCCTCAAACGCCTCCTCCTTAGCCATCGCTCGATTGAGTTGTTCATGTTTCTCTGAAAACCGTATGCTAATAAACTTTAAAAAAAAAATCAAAATACCGAGAAGCTCTGTGGATTTCCCGGCGCTGATATTCTGCGAGACGACTTCTGGCTCCAGTTCTACGCGGAAATTGAGGTCTCCCAGCCAGAAGACACATCTGAACTGAGGGATTGAGGCATCAGAGAGAGAGAGAGAGAGAGAGAGAGAGAGAGAGAGAGAGACTCACCTCACTCCTCTGTCCTCATCGAAGGCACAGTAACGGTTCGCCTTGTACTGACTGATCCTCTTGTCGTAGGCCAGGACGTCGTGGACAAAGTGGCTCACAATGAAAACCAACGAACTGTTGTTCTAAAATTTAGTTCAGTGGTACCACAAGGAAATCAGAGCCAGCCCGAGTTTGTGAATATTTCCGGGCCAGCCCGGCCAGTGACAGCGCTTATGTTCTGGCACCCGTAGAAAATCAGTTCCACCCCTACCTTTAACGTAATCTTGACTCCGATGGACCCCTTGTGTCCCGTCGCTCCTCCCCACGAGTTTCTGCTGAACCGGAATTCAACTTGTTTCACCTAAATCGCTGATTATAAATGTTATTTTGTAAAATAAAACTCACCCTGGAGACAATGGACCTCTTCACAAAGACGATGACCTGGTTCGTTGCCTGGTAAGTTTTCGTGAGCAGGACTAGATCGGTTCTGAAAAGAAAGGTGGGTTAGGTGAAGAAAATGTGGGTGATCGACAGAGTGGAAGGCGAAAATAGAAAGGGTGGAAGAAACGAATTCAGTTGAACGGGCTAGCCCGGGACAATATATCATTAGACTTTCTTACCTCATGGTGACCCAATCGGTGATCAACCGCTGCCATGTCCAAATCGTTCCTCCGATTGTTTCGGCGTGGGCGACTTCCTAAAGGTCTATTTAAAAGTGTTTAAAGGTCTGGCGCACCCTGATCCGCTTAAGCATACCTTTTGCCGTACGGAGTGGGTTCAAAAAGTAAGGTCCCCAACGAGGTACCCCGAAATCAAGCCCCCAACCCCAATTTTTCGATCGAAAGCCCCCCCCCCCCCTACAACAAGCCCTATCTTATGAAAACCAAGGACTCGCAAGAACCTCGCAGGCATATCTTGTAGTGAAAAGATTCCATTTTCAGCTGTGGATAATCCCGTTTAATGTTAAAACCTTCTAGCTTCACTACCCCCTTGTTTTCACCAAAAGCTAAATTATTGGGCGACAATTCCAATTTGTAAGCGTCAACTTTTCAGTTTCTAATTTTCTTCAGAATTTCAGTGTCGGATCGCCAATTTCTCCGCGTCTTCTCAGCTGTGAGAACGGCCGTTTCGGTCGCAATCGATGCGGAACGAATGCGTTTTCTATATTCTACCGTCAACGCTGCACAATGCGGCGGAATTTAAAACTTCTGTACCTTTGAACCAACCATGGCAACGGGCCGGCCCGCTGACAAAATTTTCACGGCCCGACCAAAAATGTATGCCTTATTTCAATGTAAAAATCAAAAATAACAAAAAAAAAATTTTTTTCGGGTCGGCCCGTTCCCAAATTTTTCTCGGCCCGGCCCGCGATTTTGCCATGGTTGCTTTGAACATATTTACGGGGCCGATTTTTTAACTACACGCCCAAAACAGCAATAAGCTGGGAAAAGGCAAACATATATCCTTCGCCACGAGACCCATTCTCCCTCCCAGTCCTTTAAACCATGTTGTTCACATTTTATCGACCCACTTGCAGACCAACGGTGAGAATGTCCGGATTAGCATCGGAGACAGAGGACAACAAGGCGTCGGTGCCTTCCTCACTGCCCTGTTTCATAGCCACATTGTAGGTGATGGCACACAAGCGCCACTTGGCTGTGGCCATCGCCTGTTAATCAATATTCGATTATCAATTGGGTTACTGTATGATTGGTAGTAATCGATAGAACGAAGCTTTTTTAAACGAGGTACTGTATTTCAATCAGCATTCACAGAGTCACTGTAGGAAGGCTCTCTCTGAGGGAATATGCATCTATAGACGACTCTCAATGGGGCTGAAAATATGGAAATACGTAGGCAGGGTGACATCCATTCTTAAAAAGAAAAAAACCAAGAGGGACCCGTGTGTCACAAAGAGAACTAGCTAGGTCTAAACATGCAGTGGGAGGATGTACAACAGGGGAATTATGGCACTACTTGGGGTAGTTCGACCGACGCATCCGCTTCCTGCTCGACGGGCCGGGCAGCTTCATCGAAGGGTCCTCGTCCAAGCCGTCGAGGCCGGGCGAACCGCCGGAGGAGAGAACGGCTTCCAGCAACTCGTTCGCCAGTTCGTGACGGTCCTGAAACGAAAATATAAGTTGATTATATCGCAGCAGTATATTTTGTAAAACAGGGTTTTCAGATCACACCATAGCTGGACGGGAGGTGCTTGCGGTACCTACGTTTATTAGCGTTCGTTTGATAATAGTAGCAAAACATAAACGGGGGGCTTATGTTCAATCCGAGGCACTATTTGGGGGGGCTTACGGGTCGAGCCCCCTCAGCATTATATGTCCAGCTATGAATCACGCCCTGGCTGACCCGGCCGAAGAGATTTGAATCCGACCGGCGGCCAAAGCTGGCATCCTACTTTGGCATGTGAGATATAAAAAACAAGCAGTCGTAAGCTAAAAAAATTACTATGACCCCATCTAAACAAATTCTCAATTTTGTGGCCTTTTGTTGAAAATGTAGCCTTTAATCAATAATTTGCCGGTCCCTGTGGCCGTTAACAGCCGCTGTGGCCCTCAACCTCAATGCTGTGGTTTTCCACCGTAAAGGTTCTGACCACTGTGACTTTCAACGGAAAATCACAGCAGTCGAAAAAAGTTCCAAGCTACTGTGGCCTTAAGTCAGAAAGTTGTTAGCAACTGTGGCCACAACAAACAGCTGTGGCCTGCGGCTGTGGACCACATCGATAGTTGTCGAAAAACCATCACAGGTGAACTTTAAACGTCTAACAAAAAATTTTCGCCACGAAACCTCTCCGTCCTCTTCACAAACCTTTTTCATTGCCCTCCACTCTGCTGTGCGAATGACCGTCTTGTGATGAATGAACAGGAAACGAATAACCGCCTGGAATTAGACTTTTAACTTCCATTTAAAACCCAAAGCCACCTGTTTCAGGTAATTCGCGGTGTACGTGTCGGCAAACACGGCTACATTCGTGATATTCTTCAGGCTGATCGTCTGGGCTATTATCCTCTCGCAGTGGTCCTTCAGAATCAGCACCTCGTACCTGTCGGCTGAAAATCGATTTAAATAGAGGCAGTCCTTTAAGGTGCTTACCGACGGCCAGCACGTCGTCGATGCTGTGCGAATTTTCGAGGGCATCCGTGCTTCCCGTGTACATGAACTCGACCATGGCGCGAACCTGGTAAGAATTGATACTGTCAACAATTGAAACACGCGCATGAGTCCAAGGAAGAGAAAAATCGAATGACGGGGCGGGCCGAGGCTTTTTTTGGCGGCCCAGCCTGTTTATAAAAATCAAAATTATAAATTTTCTATAAATCGGTACAATAATTTTTTAAACTGCTTTAAATAACTTAATAATGTTTGGTACTAACATATAAGTCAATACTAGTTGTACAAAAAAAGAATGTCACCGACCGGGATCGAACCCTGGTCGTGTGGGTGGCAATCTGAATGGGTGGTCCAGGGTAAACGGGCCGAACGGACCAAAATTTCCCAATGGCCGGCCCGGCCCATGAGAATCCCGGGTCCCACAACGAAAGGTGTCAATGTTTCGATGTCGTTAGTTTTGTTTTAATTTTGCATACAGATAGCGCCCTCAGGCAATGTGAGCAGTTGGGTCCCACAACGAAAGTACAATATAAAGGTCTATTGGTCCCGCAACGAAAGGTGCCAATGTTCTGATGTTGTTATTACAGTTTTGCGTGGTACATCATTCAATTGTGACAAAATAGCTTTGGCGAATAAAGAAAATTATTTTTGAAATTTTTGAAACGAAATTCAAAGTCTATTTGGGTCCTGCAACGGAATATGGTAGCATTTAAAGGTCGAAAGATCCAAAAAAACATACCGATTCAAATTTCGCGTCCTGAATATCAATAATTCCCTCCTGGGCCTCGATCATGGACTCGTTCTGGAACATGGAGCGGAAGACGGGCGAGTTCTGCCCCAAAATGCAGCGATGGGCTTTGATGCTCTTGTTGCTGACCTGCAACGAGGGATTTAGAGAGAGAGAGAGAGAGAGAGAGAGAGAGAGAGAGAGAGAGAAAGAGACAGGGACTACCTTGATCACGCAGTCGGTGAACAGCTCGCCCTCCCACATCTCCCGGTTGTTCCCCCTGATGTCCATCTCAATCTTATCCTCAGAGTCCTCCAGACCACAGTCCTCCTCCTCGGCCGGTTCCACGGATATCTTGGAGCCAGGAGGGAAATATTCTACCTGAAATTGAAAGGTTGAGAACTAAAAAACAATTAAATATGAATACAATTCCAAAACTGACTGCATAGTTAACGGCCTAAAAATTCTAACACCTACAACGGATATAAAGATTTCCAGTTTTTTGGTTTCTTCGATAAAACTTTTTTTTTTAAACTCAAATTTCGTAAAAGCCGGCTGTCTGCATAAATGTTTGTAATCATATACATTTTAAACAGAGGGGCACAAAATTTAAAAAAAAAACAACGTACCGGAAGCGACAATATTTCCTTAAAGGACTGTCTGAGGATATCTCAGAAGAAATAATTTTAAAATTCTTGGATCCTGGCCATGAATACCAGGGCTGGTAAATTTGCTAGTAAATTACCAGGGTTGGTAAATTTGAGGGCAGGCCACGGGCCTGATTTTTTAGGGAGCGGGCCGACCTGGTTTGCCAGCCCCGAACTAAACTGCTCTCATCGTATTTTTGTTTTGATGGTTTCGCAGAGATCAATCAAAAAAGTGAAATTGTAGACAATATTCAGAACATTTACTAGTAATCGTGGCGGGACCCACACATTTTTCGACAGATTTTAGTTGCCAGAAAGTGTTCTGTTTCGAATGAAAATGTCCACACACTCCTTTAAGCTGTCGTTTGTTTTGCTTCAGTGTGAAACAACCAAAAACAAAAAAAATCGATTGCTTTAAAACAAAATCTACAATTAGGTCACACGACAGCCTGTTTCACCGTTATTGACAGCATAAGATCGCTTATTTTTCTTTGAAATATAAAAAAAACACGATTAGAAATGCAACAAACCTCGCAAATGAGAAGAAGAGACCCGTCCTGGCGCAAAGCTCCAGTCATCTTATCCCTGGAGACCTAGAAATTACCGAAATTCAGTTAGAAAAACGGTAGAATTACCTGGAACTTCCCCCGCCCCTGCTGGTTGGTAAAGTCCTTCGTGTCTCTGCACACGCTAATCCGGGCCGAATTTCCATCCAGGGCGTATATTTGGAATTCCGTCATGATCGGATCCTCTCCGCGCTGAAAAAAAAAAGAGAAAAATATTATTTTAAGGTTAAAACTACCTGGAGGCCGACTTGCCGCAAGAAGAATGAGACATTATTGGCATCCTCTTCGCGCTTGCCGTTGGGGTAGACGTGGAGTTCCCAGCAGACGGTGGGCGCCTGGAAAAAATAAATCACAAACTATGTTTTGAAGTCGGATTTTTTAAGTAGCCCAATGAAAATCAGGTGGTACCCAGTCCTTTAAAACTCTATTCACACGGCGGAGACTCAAATATGCCAATATTTGAGTCTCCGGTCTTGAGGTGATATGACTGACTGGTAAACGGGCCGTTCAGGGCCGGGCCGAGCCAACCAAAATTTTCCAAACGACCCGGCCCACCGCATGGAATTCATGCATACATTTATCTGTCATATCTTGTAAACTCTTTTTTATTGGAAATTTGGCGGTTTTTCAATTTAAACATAGTACTTTAATAGGAATCCCCTTAACGGTAGCTTATCACACTGTGTCATATGACACACAGTCCTTTAAGATTTGCTTTCGCTTTACGCTCCTAGAAAAGCTAGTTCATAAATTAAAGTTTTGCAAAAATGTTATGCAATAATCAGACCTTTAACATCTGTAGTGCGTATGGACCACGCAATGGCCAGGAATCTCAGTTAAAGGACGGTTTTTAAAATTTTAAAACTACAAAACTTTCCAATAAAAAAACTAGTCAATGCGCGAACATAAATATAAAAAACGAATTTAGGCACGAATTGCATAAATTGGGTCCCGAAGCGCGCTGACATTCTCAGTCGTCAGGATCGCTGTCCTTTAATATCCTTGAAAAACCCTACCTGGGGCACGCTGAATTGCCGACTGATGAGATTCTGCCCGTTCTTGAACAGCTTCATAAGTTTTTCGAACTGAAATTCAAATCTGTTATGAGAACACCGCCAAAATCAACAAACCTGATCGATTTTCCACTCCAATTTGGTGGAGAGGGCAGTGACTTTGGTGGCCTGCTTCGACACGACTTCCAGTTTACGGGGATGGGAGGAAGAGCCGTCATCTGGAAAAATAGTATTTAAAGGACTGCTGCGGAACTGGTCCCAAAGACTGTTCTTAAAGGTCTGTGACGCATGTGGTTAAAAAAGTAGGCTCCGCCCCTTTTTACCCATACAGTTGCAAATCCAGCCAGCTTTTAATTAAAGAAAGACTTATCTCGTATTTTCAAAAAAAAAAAAAAAGAAAAAAAAGAAACCGGTTTGAAACCCTTACACAGCCATTTTCGCTTTTAATCACATGTTCGCACACCAAATTATCGATTTTAGCCCATTTTTAGCCAAAAGCGCACAAATTTCTGCTTCATTTTCAGAAAAAGCTCACCTCTGACGGTCTGAACTCTGAAGGCTCCCCCTCCAATGGGTACCATCAGGGGGTGGTTGCCGGGGGCACCTGGTCGACCGGACATTCTCGTGGGGGAATTCGCTAATTCTCAGTCTATTTCTCTTTGATGAATAAAACAATCACGCCGGGTCCTGAAAACAAACCCTTTACTCTTCGTTTAAAAAGAAAGGATTAAAAAAGATCGAGAATAACAAGAAAACAAGAAGAAACAGGGCCATTCCCAAAAACTTCGTTTCTTTTAGTGTATTTTAATAAATGTATCATCTTAAAATGGCATTTAATAATGTAACTTTGTAAAATAAGGGAATTTAAATACAAAAACGCCTGCAGGAACCGTGACAACCGCTGGGCAGCAATCAGCTGGGACCCAGCCGTTCTGGGAGAGAGAGAGCGAGAGACCCAGACGGCAGATTACCGCAGCGACACACGACTGGCAGGCGCATCGTGGCGGGACCCATCACCTGTGGCCTTATTTGCAAAACCTGTATTTTTCGGGATTAGTGTTGAATATTGTTTTAGTTTTACAATTACAAAATACAATTGAAATAGAAGCGGTAACTATAAAAATATGTGTAAAATGTGGTTTTGTAAGTAGTTAATAGGATTGGCCACAGAAAATTCGCAGGAAAGGGCAACTTGAGACCACAACGGACAACTGGAGAGCAATGCCACAGTATTAGAGCCACAGCGGGCGAGATTTCCGCCGGTTGGAAGGGCACGGCTGTTCCAAGTTCAAACAACTACATAGGCACAGTGTGTGTTTGGTGGCCTCAACAATCGCGGATGTAGCTGGTGGCCACCAGACACCACTGCTCGCTATTTTCCAGCCACAGCAAGCTCCACAACGGCCACAAGCGTTGGTAAAACAAAGCCATATTGTTACTTCTACTGGCGTTGGAATTTCGGAAGAAGGGTGAAATTCTCTAGCAGTTTCATTTTCTCTTTTTTTTTTCATCATTTATGTAATTTTTCCTCGACTTCTTTATTTTGTTTAAGCTATATCTACATTTTATAATGCATTGTTTACAAAAACAACAACAAAAATATCTAAATAGCCTAAAATCATCTCTTCGGAGTGAAATTAGGTGTCGTCCGAAATGGGCATTTGAATCTGCCGCCTACCGTACCCTGAGAATCTAAGGCGGGGCTCCCCGGTTGGCGCCTTGCCATTTTTTAAAGGTATTCGAAATTCGGATTTTGCTTTGTTTTTCTGCCAGTTTTTGAAAATTCTGGTGGCTTTTTTAAAATTTTAAAATGTGAAAAAATAAGAAAAAAGCGATATATAAATTTTTAAAAGTGAAATTGGTTATATTATTTGTATTCATGGCTGTATTTTTGTTCAGGGCTTTTAAGTGATTTTAAATTTAAATTATCGTTTGCTTAACTGTCTAAATACATAATTCATATTATAAATGGTTGTAAAACTTGTAAATGGTTGTAAAACCTAGGGCAAGCTTGAAATTCGACGAATCCATGAGAAAATTTGAATTGTCAACATTTTTGTATTCAGCCTCTTTTTCTAAACATGGGCAGAAGCCGTTTACAAATTCGTTACAAATACACAATGACTTGTTAGTTTTTAAATTTTCTTATCTGTTTGTTTCGAAATACAGCGAATTTCGACTGAGAATGTCGCTTTTCTCCGCAGTTTCACCATTCCTTAGCTCCTGCTTTCTGTAGTGTGTTTCTTTTGATTTTGTTTAAATTATTGATTAAAGTTGTAATTTTCAGGGTATATCCGAGTACGGTAGTACCTAACAGCAGCAAGATGGACACCGACGTAAGTTTTTCGAAGTTTTTTTTTTGTTTGACCGGGCTTCAACACCGCGAAATGGCTTTTGTGTGTTATATTAACCATTTTCGCGGTATTTTGAAGAATTCCATATGGAATAACACAAGACGTCTTCTGGCGCACAAACCAAATCAGATTATTCATTTTTGTCTCAAAATTTCCTTTTCAGCCTGGGTCGTCTGTCCCGACGCACATTCTGGAGGAGAAGGCTCGGAAATGGAAGCAGCTGCAGTCGAAGCGCTACGCCGAGAAGAGGAAGTTTGGAGTAGTCGACATTCAGAAGGAGGAAATGCCTCCAGGTTAGTTTACAAACCATTTTTGTGTTTAAATTTCAATTATTTCCATTTTTACTTCATTTTTTCAGAGCACGTGCGTAAGATCATCCGCGACCACGGAGACATGACGTCGAGGAAGTACCGCCACGACAAGAGGGTCTACCTTGGAGCGTTGAAGTACATGCCCCACGCCGTGCTCAAGCTTTTGGAGAACATGCCCATGCCTTGGGAGCAGATCAGGGACGTCAAGGTTAGTGGAACTATAAATTTTTGGTTAAAATATGCTTTGAAACTGTAGAAAAAGCTATATTTTGCTAATTTAGGCCCTGTACCACATCACTGGAGCCATTACCTTCGTCAACGACATTCCCCGCGTGATCGAGCCCGTCTACATCGCACAATGGGGATCCATGTGGATCATGATGAGGAGGGAGAAACGTGATCGTCGCCATTTCAAGGTTCATTACTTTGTTTTATTTTTAATAATAAAATCATTTTCAGAGAATGAGGTTCCCTCCATTCGACGATGAAGAGCCTCCTCTTGACTACGCCGACAACATCTTGGATGTGGAACCGTTGGAGCCGATTCAGATGGAACTGGACCCCGAGGAAGACGCCAACGTGGAGGAGTGGTTCTACGATCACAAACCGTTGGCCAGCACTCGGTGTGTATACAGGAACCACGGAGAATAGCGCTGTAACTATCCATTAATTGACTAGCCCTGGTCCGTTTTGCGTGACCTCCTGCAATACACAGGCGATGTTAGTCGGGATTCCGCCAAGTACGAAATTCGGCTTGGTGCGACTCCTTTAACCAAAATGGAGGTTCGAAGTGAGAATTCTGGGACAAGCAAACCAACAGCAATAGAAAGATCTCATTCCGGGTTGAAATTTCGGTCAGAACTTTGGCAAAGGCGCGTAGTGTAACATCACTTTGTGGAATTGCGTAATCGTTTACGAGACACTGATACAATGGAAATTTGTACGACCCATGTTCAAAATAATTCTTTGAAAAAGGGATGTGGACAGTTTTAGTCGAAGTAGTATTAGCAAGAGGATACATAAGTCATTTTCCATGTAGGCCAAATAGTTTATAGAAAAAAATGCTGTAGAAGTGCTGCATATTTGACGAAAACGTAAATTAGCATATTCCTCTTGTTCATTTTGAAAGCGTTTTACCACAGTTCGGTTGTTTTCATTCATTTGAATTCGTGCTTGAAACTACAATCGCCTTGGGAAAATTATCGCGAGGGAGAAATAAAAGAGGAACACAAATGAATTCAATATAGCATCGACAATATAAGATCTTGCAAGACAAATAATGAGGCTTGGGATGCTGGAGGGCAAGCATGGCCGGACCGAGCCGAGAAAATTTTACAAACGAGCAGGTCAGTTGCCATGCTTGCTGGAGGTGGATGAGATTCTACTTGATGATGGGCGGAACAGCGCTTTCTTAATCGGTAGTATGTGAGGACTGGCCAATAAGTCTAGTCAGCGCTTTGGTTGTTTTCGGTATTTGCTGCTTTTTCATATGCGTAAGATACCTAGAAGGAGCTGTAACGGTGACAAATTGCGCCCTCAAGGTGGTCCTTGGGGCAGGGAAACTGACTTTACGTGGCCGCCGCGGGTATTGGAAGGACGGAAAGAGAAAAAGGAGTGAAAGCTAGGCGATAAGTTTATCGAATGATTTGTCATGAACGCTATGTCACATTTGAGGAGGGGGCTGATTTCTCCACAATCCGTAGCCGTCATTTATTCTTTTTCTTCAGATTCGTGAATGGCACCACCTACCGCAAGTGGGCCTTCAGCATACCGATGATGGCCAACTTGTACCGTCTGGCCAACCAACTGTTGTCCGACCTTCCCGACGAGAACTACTTCTATCTCTTCGATCTGAAGTCCTTCTTCACAGCTAAGGCCCTCAATGTGGCGATTCCCGGAGGACCCAAGTTCGAACCCCTCGTCAAGGACCTCAATGTGTACGTTTTTGTTATTTTTGTTCTATTTTTGCTACAAAATTTGTTGGAATTCGGTATTTATTGATTTACTTTAGGGACGAAGACTGGAACGAGTTCAACGACATTAACAAGGTCATCATTCGCGCTCCAATCCGAACGGAGTACCGTATCGCTTTCCCCTACATGTACAACAACCTCATCAACACCCTGCCTGTGCAAGTGTCGTGGTGGGAGCATTTTCAATAACGGACATTTAAAACCACTGCTTAAGGTACCACACGCCTTCTGTTGTCTTCATCAAGACCGAGGATCCCGACCTGCCCGCTTTCTACTTCGACCCTCTGATCAATCCCATCACCGTCAGCGGACTCGAAAAGGTTACTTTTATATCTTTTTTTTCATATTAAGTTTGTAAAAATCCCCATTTTATTGGACAAAATTCACACTTTAAAGTGTTTTGACCTACTTAGCAAGCAAGGGGTAGATCAGAAGAGACAAAGGCGTGTGAATTACAA
Organism: Oscheius myriophilus; assembly: GCA_964057215.1. Lineage (NCBI taxonomy): Eukaryota > Metazoa > Nematoda > Chromadorea > Rhabditida > Rhabditidae > Oscheius > Oscheius myriophilus. Next base: position 26,454,339 of record OZ059904.1, on the reverse strand, counting down.
AAAGTTCGTGATTGTCAAGATTTCTAGTCCCTTACATTACCAGTTTTTTCTAGACTGAAGAAATCCTGCCCACAGATGAAGAGCTGGAGGAGTGGACCCTGCCCGAGGCCGTTGTGCCCCTCTTCGATGAGGTTTTACTCATTTTTGTTAAGATAATTTATTTTTTTAAAGGTTCCTTTGTACAGCGATAACACTGGTAGTGGAATCGCTCTCATGTGGGCGCCTCGTCCCTTCAACATGCGTTCCGGAAGGACTCGCCGTGCTATCGATGTGCCGCTCGTGAAGTCGTGGTATAGGGAACATTGCCCGGCTGGTGAGTAGAATTTTGGCTATTTTTGTAGGATTTTGGCTTCATGGGTATTATCTAGATGTATTAGGCGGCCTATGGGTACCAGAAGCGGCTTAAGTTGTCTATGTGTTGATACCCACAGCGGCCTGCTGATACCTGAAGCGGTTATTATTTACCGCCAACGGTTTGACGGCCTATGGATACTACGAACGAGTAGGCGGCCTGAGGAGGCCCAATGCGGGTTACCGTCCTATGTTTGGTGGTCTTTGGATACTACGAGCGGTTAGGCGGCCTATGGATACCCAACGCGGCTAGGCGGCCTATGGATACTACGAACTGCTCGAAGAACATAAATTGTGGAGGCACCAAAACTGGCCTAATATTAACTGAAAGTGGCCTACTGTTAACTAGATGTGGCTCAATTGCGCGGCCTATGGGTACCAAAAGCGGCCATAATTGGGCACCATATTAACGCAAGATTTAAGGTTTATTCATGTCAGATTCAGTAAATGCTGCGCGGTCCATGGATGGCAAATGCGACTCAATCAACCGGGTTATTGTTGTCTAGGCGTGCCCATCTTTTTTTTTTCAATGTGTCCCTAAACTGATTTTTCCATTTCAGGCATGCCTGTGAAGGTCCGTGTGTCCTACCAGAAGCTGCTCAAGGTCTTCGTCCTGAACGCTCTGCGCCATCGCCCTCCCAAGCCCCAGAAGAGAAGGTCCGCTTTTTAAAAATTGTCTCTTTCATTTTATACTTTAGGTACTTGTTCCGTTCCTTCAAGGGAACCAAGTTCTTCCAATCCACCACACTCGACTGGGTCGAAGCTGGTCTTCAGGTGATTTCCCTTTAATTTTATTTAAAAACCGATTCCATTCCAGGTCTTGCGCCAGGGTTACAACATGCTGAACCTGCTGATTCACCGTAAGAACCTCAACTACCTCCACTTGGACTACAACTTCAATCTGAAGCCTGTGAAGACGCTGACCACCAAGGAAAGGAAGAAGTCTCGTTTCGGAAACGCCTTCCATCTTTGTCGTGAGATTCTGCGTCTTACGAAACTCGTCGTCGACGCTCATGTGCAGTACAGGTTTGTTTTAAAAGAAATGCTTTTGTTTGTTTTTTGCACGCAGTACTTAGGAATTTGGCCAACGTGGACAAAATATGTTCTCTTGTAAGTATGTTTCAGGCGCATTGTTGACTTACCCTTTTTTAAATGTTATCCACTAAAATCAACATTTTGTATGCCCTTTATAAAAAAAAACTAATTCCTTCATTTCCAGGCTGAACAACGTCGACGCCTACCAGTTGGCCGACGGACTGCAGTACATCTTCGCCCACGTGGGTCAGCTGACGGGAATGTACCGTTACAAGTACAAGTTGATGCGTCAAGTGCGCATGTGCAAGGATCTCAAGCACATCATCTACTACCGCTTCAACACTGGTCCTGTGGGCAAGGGTCCCGGCTGCGGAATCTGGGCTCCCGGCTGGCGCGTGTGGCTCTTCTTCCTTCGTGGAATCACTCCTCTGCTCGAGAGATGGCTGGGAAATCTCCTTTCTCGTCAGTTCGAAGGAAGACACTCGAAGGGAGTGGCCAAGACGGTTACCAAACAGAGGGTGGAGTCCCACTTCGATCTGGAACTTCGGTTCGTTCCATTTTTAAAGCGTCTTTAACGAGAATTACGTTTTAGTGCGGCTGTCATGCATGACATCCTCGATATGATGCCGGAGGGAATCAAGCAGAACAAGGCCCGTGTCATTCTTCAACATCTCAGTGAGGCATGGAGGTGCTGGAAGGCTAATATCCCCTGGAAGGTTTGTTTTCTTTCTTTTAGAAACGTCGTTATACTCTGCCAAATCTACTTTGGCCAATTTGGCTGTGTACACGGCCTGAGTATCCTATTTTGCACGATTTTCAATAGGCACAATATCAAAACATTGGCACGGTGTTCCGAAGTAGTTTTGGTACGAACTATATTCTATCTTACACGCAAAGCAGAACTCATAAAACGACAGCAAAACATTGGCACGTTGGCCCAATAGGCCGGCGTGGAGTGCTTGTGGTACCTTGAATCCTATATTATTTCTTTGCTTTTCAGGTCCCTGGTCTTCCTACCCCCGTGGAGAACATGATTCTGCGCTACGTGAAGGCTAAGGCCGACTGGTGGACCAACTCCGCCCACTACAACAGGGAACGTGTGCGTCGTGGAGCCACCGTGGACAAGACTGTGTGTAAGAAGAATCTCGGTCGCCTCACTCGCCTCTACCTCAAGGTTCGATCCGTCTTCTGATGCTTTAGTTAGTTTCGAATGTTTAGGCCGAACAGGAACGCCAGCACAACTACCTCAAGGACGGACCGTACATCTCTGCTGAAGAGGCCGTTGCCATCTACACCACCTGTGTGCATTGGTTCGAGTCGAGGCGCTTCTCCCCGATTCCCTTCCCTCCGCTGTCCTACAAACACGACACCAAGCTGCTCATTCTGGTGAGGGAGTTATTTTTAGCTTTTTAGCTGTCTTACTCTTTCTGAGATTTGGCGTGTCTCAGACGATTTTTTTATCCGTCTCTTTAGTAAATCCCCTTTTCCAGGCCCTCGAGAGACTGAAGGAGGCGTACAGCGTCAAGAACCGTCTGAACCAGTCGCAGCGTGAGGAGTTGGCTCTGATCGAACAGGCCTATGACAACCCCCACGAGGCCCTCTCCAGAATAAAACGTCACATGCTCACTCAGCGTGCTTTCAAGGAAGTTGGAATCGAGTTCATGGACCTCTACACCCATCTGATTCCCGTCTACGACATTGAGCCGCTGGAGAAGGTCACGGACGCCTACTTGGATCAGTACCTCTGGTACGAGGCTGACAAGCGCAGGTGAGGATTGTAGCGTCGAAACGGTGCCGGGCTAGCCCGGGTTATCGATTGCTATATATCGACACGAGTTGTTTAAAGGGGTAGTAAGGAGGCTTTTCGTTTCATTTTCGATGGGATACGGTCGGAAATTATGCGAATGAACTATGCAAAATTGTCTCGCACCCTCCTCATTTTCCCAGCTATCTCAGTCAATTAGAATGAATTCGGTTCATTAGCATCACTTGTAAATACCGGACACGCAGGGCGTACTGGCCATCCGCACAATCTGCGGATGGTCGGCCGTTTTTGGACACTTTAAAGCCAGGTCTATCGAAAACGGTACATTTCCGACCCATAGTCATATACATTTTCTTGATCAGCGAATTTTTCTCTCCTAGATGAGCCAATGTTGTAAAACCCGCCTGACTGTCCCTTTAATAAGAGACCTTCCCACCAGGGCTGTGCAAAGCCCGGCTCGACCCGCTCTTAAAAATAGGACCCGGGCCGCTCCGCTTTCCATCCAAGTTTACTTAAAGCACCTCCTAACGAAAAACTAGCTGGCATGAATTTTGTGAGCAACCGTTTTATGGATCGGTATGGCAAGATTTGTATTCTGGCCATTTCCGAGTTGAATTGATCCCAAAAGAACCCCATTATATTGACTTTTGAAACTTGGCAATGCCATTTCAGACTGTTCCCCGCCTGGATCAAGCCCGGAGACACGGAGCCGCCTCCGCTTCTCACCTACAAGTGGTGCCAGGGCATCAACAATCTGCAGGACGTGTGGGAAACGGCCGAGGGAGAGTGCAACGTGATGATGGAGTCCAAGTTGGAGAAGGTCACGGAGAAGATGGATCTGACTCTTCTCAACAGATTGCTCAGGTAAAACTTTGGCTTTACTGTGTTTTTTCTATTCTACGAGCTGAATTGGATGAAAACTTTTTTTTTCGCGTGCTTGAACATTTTATAAGCGGAAATTTAACGAAATTTCAGGCTCATTGTGGATCACAACATAGCCGATTACATGACTGCGAAGAACAACGTCATGATCAACTACAAGGACATGAACCACATCAACTCCTTCGGAATAATCCGTGGATTGCAGTTCGCCTCCTTCGTCTTCCAGGTTTGTGAGAGAGAAATTTGTACAACGGACATCGTCCTCTACGGGCTAGCCCGTCGAAACCTTTTTCGTCTTTTATTAGCTTTATTGGTTCCGGCAAAAGAGTATGAAAGATGTTTAAATGGAAGCTTGGTTTGAACAATTGTAATAAAGGGAGCGAAATCCCGGACGAAATAACATTTTTGAAGTATTTTTCTGTTGTTTAAGCGTGAAACAAGCTGGAATCGAATTGAGTTACCTGGCATGTTCAAGTTTCATGTCGAGAAAAAAAGCTGTTCAGTCGGGTCGGCCCGGTGATACATAGAAATTTTGTTTAGCTCCGCTTGTTGTCTGTAGCTTGATCATACCACATTTGTTTTAAAAAAGTGTTTAATAAGTTTATTTTACACGATTTAATGGTTTTTTTTAGTTCTACGGCCTTGTCTTGGATCTGCTCGTCCTCGGTCTTCGCCGTGCTTCTGAAATCGCCGGACCTCCCCAGTGCCCCAACGAGTTCCTCACCTTCCAGGTAGCTTTCCTAATATTTTTAAGACCTATTTATTGTTTTTAGGACATTGCCACGGAAACCGCCCATCCCATTCGTCTTTACTGCCGTTACATAGACCGTGTTTGGATCATGTTCAGGTATGTCTTTTTTGATCTAGCGTGCTTTAGTGATATCGTCACAATTATTAATCGGAAAAGAAATTATGGATGATTTCAGATTCCAAGCGGACGAGGCTCGTGATTTGATTCAGCGCTACCTGACCGAGCACCCCGACCCGAACAACGAGAACATCGTCGGCTACAACAACAAAAAGTGCTGGCCAAGGGATGCCCGTATGAGGCTGATGAAGCACGACGTGAATCTGGGAAGAGCCGTCTTCTGGGACATCAAGGTTCGTTTTGTTCCATTCGTTTGTCGGAATTAATAAAAAAAAATCTTCCGTAATCGAAAGGGATTTATTTCTTTTTCAACTTGCCCATTGAAATTGTCATTTTTCGCTTTAATTTTCTAAAATTGCCTTTTTTAGAACCGTCTACCCCGTTCCATAACGACCATCGAGTGGGAGAACTCCTTCGTTTCCGTCTATTCCAAAGACAACCCGAATCTTCTCTTCGACATGTCCGGATTCGAGTGCAGGATCCTGCCCAAGTGCCGTACCTCCAATGAGGAAATCACCCACCGCGACGGAGTGTGGAATCTTCAGAATGAGGTGGTTTTTTACCCTTTAATTAACTTATTTAGGTACCCTTTGATTTTATTTTTTATTTTAATTATGGAGAGTATTTAGGTGACGAAGGAGCGCACTGCTCAGTGCTTCCTCAAGGTTGACGAGGACTCCATGTCCAAGTTCCACAACAGAATCAGACAGATTCTCATGTCTTCCGGATCCACCACCTTCACGAAGATCGTCAACAAGTGGAACACGGCGCTCATCGGACTGATGACCTACTACCGGTTCGTTTCTGAACATGAACAAGTAACATGTGGTGTTCATTTTACACGACCCCCCAATTATGGTCGAAATCATTTTTTTGTATGCTTCACAGTTAATTGTAATTGGGCGGCAATTTCAACTACTGCTAGTGGTTCCCAAGTGCGGCGGCCTGGGGTTGCCTGGAATATACTCACAGTTCTCTGAAACTGCCTAGTTTTCGTTCCTAGCTACTTCGTCTGAAATATATTTGGCAAGACGCTAATGGGGAAATCGAGATTTTTGCTGCAATCCCTTGCCAAAACTGTTTTAGAAAATTGAATTCTGTGATTGTAATTAAAATTTTTCAGTGAGGCCGTTGTCAACACTCAAGAACTGCTGGACCTCCTGGTGAAGTGCGAGAACAAGATCCAGACGCGTATCAAGATCGGTCTCAACTCCAAGATGCCCGCCCGTTTCCCTCCCGTGGTCTTCTACACGCCCAAGGAAATCGGAGGACTCGGTACGTACCTAATTACCGTATTTTTTTTTTTAGGTTACCGTAATATTTTGGGTTACTGTAATTTTTAAAGGTATGCTGTCGATGGGTCACGTCTTGATTCCCCAGTCCGATCTTCGTTGGATGCAGCAGACCGACGCCGGAGGTGTCACCCACTTCCGTTCCGGAATGACCCACGATGAAGACCAGCTCATTCCCAATCTCTACCGCTACATTCAGGCAATTCACCACTTTTTAACAGAAAATCTTCTTATTTCAGCCGTGGGAAGCTGAGTTCGTCGATTCGCAGCGTGTGTGGGCCGAGTACGCCCTGAAGAGACAGGAAGCCAACGCGCAGAACAGACGTCTCACTTTGGAGGACCTCGACGACTCTTGGGATCGAGGAATTCCCAGGATCAACACGCTGTTCCAGAAGGACCGCCACACCCTGGCCTATGACAAGGGATGGCGTGTCCGTACGGAGTTCAAGGCCTACCAGGTAAGGTTTTGTTTTCTGTGTGGAATCTGATTTTTTGCGAGGGTTAAGATCTTTTGTACGAACTGATTGGTTTTTTCAATGGGGTGTGTTTTTCAATGGTCAAATGGGCTTATTGTAAAAAAAAAAAAACGGACAGTCGCAGTTGTCAGATGAAAAACCTACGCCCGAAACTTGGTTGAATGTGTTTGGTTCGCGTGAGTTGTTTACAAAACTCAGACAGCCTATAGTTCGTGCCAGAACCACTTCGGAACAACGTGCCAATGTTTTGATGTTCCATTCAAAAACACGTTTTTTACAAGGCAAGTTCGCCGTTCTTTTGCTTACAAGGTTTAAAAAAATCTAATGCTGGGAGCCGCCGAGAGAGTTGTTTCTAAAACTGTTTATGGTTTATCCCATTGTGCCAATGTTTCCATGTTGTTATTGGAGTTTTGTAGTGGATATAGCATACTCAGACAGTGTACACATGTACGCAGCCAATTCGGTAGAAGTAGCGTTGGTCAGTCAGTCAGAATGACGTCAATTTAGCTCTTGTTGACACCCGGCTGTTTCAAAAAACGATATATCACCCAAAAATTGTGAAATTTATTGCAATTGGTGCGCATTGAATAAAGCGCTACCTTTTAGCCCATGCCTGGTTACATTTTACTCATCTTTCATTTCCAGATCCTGAAGCAGAACCCCTTCTGGTGGACTCATCAGCGCCACGACGGAAAGCTGTGGAATTTGAACAACTACCGTACCGACATGATCCAGGCGCTGGGAGGAGTCGAAGGAATTCTGGAGCACACGCTCTTCCGAGTGAGTTTTCTCTATTTGTTCTTACAGTTTTATTTCTTTTCAGGGAACCTACTTCCCCACGTGGGAGGGTTTGTTCTGGGAACGTGCCTCTGGTTTCGAAGAGTCGATGAAGTTCAAGAAGTTGACCAATGCGCAGAGGTCCGGTCTCAACCAGATTCCCAACCGTCGTTTCACCCTCTGGTGGTCGCCTACCATCAACAGAGCCAACGTTTGTTTCTGATTTTAGTCCTTTAAATGGCGTTTTTACAGGTCTACGTCGGTTTCCAAGTCCAGCTGGATCTCACTGGAATCTTCATGCACGGAAAGATCCCCACGCTCAAGATCTCGCTCATCCAGATCTTCCGAGCTCACTTGTGGCAGAAGATTCACGAGTCCGTTGTCATGGATTTGTGCCAGGTAGGGATTTATTTTAAAAAAAAAACAAACACACACACACACACACACACACACACACACGCACACACACACACACACACACACACAAATATGGCATCCGTTTTATGTGCCAATGTAATTTTTGTCGAATATTATCTATATGTATATTTTCTTTTAAATTAACGCATATATTTTCGCCTTGAACTTGACTTTGAAGTTGGTTTAGCCAGAATTTCGGAGTGAGGGGACCAACGTGTTGATCGTTCGCAAATCCTCTTTTTACGGTGGTAATTGTAAAAATTTTGTTAAATCGGTGTAATTCCCTGAAGTTAAGGAGGTTACCCAATTTACAGCTTGCAGCCCACCCCAGTACTCAGCGTGTAATTCTTGAAAAATATCTGACAAGAATAATGGTAACGGATACCATATTCGTATTCAGTAATTTCCTTTATTGGGTTTTTCTTGGCAAAATCGAAATTTTGTGTAGTAATAGTACCTGAGGTTTTTGCGCACCACAGTGCGTGATTTTTTTTATTACACAACTCATTTCGAATTTCGTCAGGTCTTCGATCAAGAATTGGACGCTCTGGAGATCCAGACTGTGCAGAAGGAGACCATCCATCCCAGGAAGTCCTACAAGATGAACAGTTCCTGTGCCGACATTCTTCTCTTCGCCCAGTACAAGTGGAACGTCTCCCGGCCGTCGCTCATGGCTGACAGCAAGTGCGTTTTTTTTCGGTTTTAAAAACTTTTTTTTTTTAAAACATTTTTGCTTTTGACGCGAATTTCGGTTGTAATCAACTCGTTTCAGGGACGTGATGGACAACACGACCACTCAGAAGTACTGGCTGGATGTGCAGCTGCGTTGGGGAGACTACGATTCCCACGACATTGAGCGATACTCCAGGGCCAAGTTCCTCGATTACACCACCGACAACATGTCCATCTACCCGTCGCCCACCGGGCTCCTCATCGCCATCGATCTGGCCTACAATCTCTACAGGTAAAGAGATAATTTCAGGCACTAGACAGTGAAATTAACCAAAAACCGACATCAATACGAAAAGTTTATAACCGCCTTGTCACACAAAACCCGTTAAGTTCGGTGGCGTTGTGTTGAATTTCGCTAACACTGCATAAATTCTGCTAAAATACGCAGAGTCAGTTTGTATTCTTGAACTGGGTGGCCGAGTATTTCTCTAAAAAACGGTTTTATTGCTGGCGATTCTCCGACTAGAGAGTATACGAAAAAAATATCGAAGACGCAGAGAAAAAACCGCTTTTCCTGTAGATGTTGGGCGAATTTCGTTTGGCGAGTGCTATACATCAGAATATGTATGCATTGGTGCTAGACGTGGGGCTAAATTTGCGGTACCCCGACTTCCAGTCTTCCAAGTAAGAAATCCAGCTCGGCGCTACCCCACAACCGAAAAGGGGATCATGGTTTTGTCTATTATGAAATGGCAAGTTTTTAACTATGTGTCCCCATGATAAATCGGGCCATATCCGAGTATCTTTTATTTTTCACCTTATGCTCATTTTTCAGTGCCTACGGAAACTGGTTCCCCGGAATGAAGCCCCTGATCCGCCAAGCCATGGCCAAGGTCATTAAGGCCAACCCCGCCTTCTACGTGCTCCGCGAGCGTATCCGCAAGGGTCTGCAGTTGTACAGTTCCGAACCCACCGAGCCCTACCTCACCAGCCAGAACTACGGAGAACTCTTCAGTAACCAGATTATCTGGTTGGTTTTTCCTTCCCTTTTGCATAAAAATGCCAAAATTTAAGGTTCGTCGACGATACCAACGTCTACCGTGTCACTATCCACAAGACGTTCGAGGGTAATCTTACCACGAAGCCCATCAACGGAGCCATCTTCATCTTCAACCCCAGGACCGGACAGCTCTTCCTCAAGATCATTCACACCTCCGTGTGGGCCGGACAGAAGCGTCTCTCCCAGGTTTGAAAATGATTTTAGGCTTAAAAAAATGTATTTTTCAGTTGGCCAAGTGGAAGACGGCCGAAGAAGTGGCTGCCCTTATCCGCTCCCTGCCCGTGGAAGAACAGCCCAGACAGATCATTGTCACTAGGAAGGCCATGTTGGATCCTCTCGAAGTCCACTTGCTCGACTTCCCCAACATTGTCATCAAGGGATCCGAGCTCATGCTGCCCTTCCAGGCTATCATGAAGGTGGGCAATGGAAAAATGGCTTTTTTAAGCGACCGCAATCTGCTAAAAGTCGCGGTACAGTTCTTTTAGGTCAGATGGCGGGAACTTACCCGTGAGATATGCACGTTTTGTGTAGTGCATAACAACTCCGACACAGTGGTTTCGGATATAGACATATTTATAAATATATTAATGGTCTTAGGCCCTTAATATGTTTTTGAAATTAAAAAAAACCATAGAATGGGTTTCTGTTTGCCAATTTTATTGTCACAAACGTTTTCACGAAGCGGCATTATTATTAGCGGTTTGCATTACTCAAGCCTGCTGTTTCAGGTGGAGAAATTCGGTGACTTGATCCTGAAGGCAACCGAGCCTCAGATGGTGCTCTTCAACCTCTACGACGACTGGCTCAAGGTACTTTTTTGTTTGTTTTTGTTACGAATTCCGGTTTTTACATTCGAAACTTACAATTTCTGTATAATTCTTCACATTCCAGACCATCTCGAGTTACACGGCGTTCTCCCGTGTCATCCTGATCATGCGCGGAATGCACATCAACCCGGACAAGACGAAGGTCATTCTGAAGCCGGACAAGACGACGATCACCGAGTCTCATCACATCTGGCCCACACTTTCCGACGAAGACTGGATCAAGGTCGAATTGGCGCTCAAGGACATGATTCTGGCCGACTACGGAAAGAAGAACAACGTGAATGTGGCGTCGCTGACGCAGTCGGAAGTCAGGGACATCATTCTCGGAATGGAGATCAGTGCGCCCAGCCAGCAGAGACAGCAGATCGCCGACATTGAGAAACAGACCAAGGAGCAGAGCCAGGTAGGTATTTTTGTACGTTGTAGTTGGAATTTTTGAAGCAGCGGGTAAATTTTGGAGTATGAAATTTTTCATTTTTTAGGTCACGGCCACCACCACCAGGACTGTGAACAAGCACGGAGACGAGATCATCACCTCCACCACTTCCAACTACGAGACGGCTACGTTCGCCAGTCGCACCGAGTGGCGTGTCAGGGCTATCTCGGCCACCAACCTTCACTTGAGGTAAGAAAAGTGCCGACTTTGAATGTTTTAGAGGACTACATGGGTGGCAGTTTTGAACGGCTGGCCGTCATTTAGCGCGGTAATCGAATTTCACAATTTAAACGATGAAATTTCAACTTAAGCGACATGTGGCTTTTCCCTTAGTTACGAGCCAGTTTGGAGAGCCTACATTACGAGCCAGTTTGGAGAGCAAATTTTTTTCCTTCGAAATTTATATTTTCGCAGTTCGAATAAGTAACGATAAACAACTAGAAGTGAGAAAATCCACAACGGAAGCCACTTATATTAAGTGTGTTAATGAAACTACAAAAAATTCAATTTTGAAGAGTTTCGAAAATGTCCCTCGGCCGCCGTTATTTGGTCTCAAAACAAATGTCAAACGATAAGGGTCCGTCAGTGGCTCGAATTAGAAATGAAACGCTCTCAAACCTCGCCGTTTTAGAGAGTTGGAATCGGATATTATTCGAAGTCTATACGTTTACAGCCCTTTAAAAGCGCATTGTCTAAAGTGTAAAAAGGTTAACAAGGCGATTTTTTCAGAACTCAGCACATCTACGTCAACTCCGACGATGTGAAGGACACCGGCTTCACCTACATTCTGCCGAAGAACATCCTCAAGAAGTTCATCACCATCTCCGATCTCCGCACCCAGGTTTGTTTTTACGTCTGTGTACACAATTACTTGCCAAAATATCGCACTTGCTCTGCAATTATAGGGAGCCCACAATTGATGTTTTCGGGGGTAAAATTGATGTTTTCAGATCGGTGGCTTCATGTACGGAGTGTCGCCGGCGGACAACCCGCAGGTGAAGGAGATTCGCTGCATCGTCCTCGTGCCCCAGACCGGAAACCACCAGATGGTTCAGCTGCCCCACCAACTGCCCCAGCACGAGCTCCTGAACGACCTCGAGCCCCTCGGATGGTGAGTTTCTTTTTTAATAACAGTTTTCATGTTTATGCGTCGTTTTCGTTTTAAAAATGCTTTTGAAATGATTAATTTTGGTCATTATATCATTGCATGCTTCAGGATGCACACTCAGCCGAACGAGTTGCCGCAGCTGTCGCCGCAGGACGTCACGGCTCATGCGAAGGTTCTGACGGACAATGCAAGCTGGGACGGAGAGAAGACCATCATCATCACCTGCAGGTAGGGTTTTGTAACAAGTTCTTTTGAAAATCGAATTAAAAATGCGTTTGGGAGATGTTTTCGTTAAATTTACGCATATTTTACATAGATTAGATGCTTTTAGTTATGAAATTATGTTTGTAAAGCTTTAACTGTCTAAATTGTGCCTTTTTCAGTTTCACCCCCGGATCCGTCTCTCTGACTGCCTACAAACTCACCCCTGGTGGCTACGAGTGGGGCAAAACCAACACCGACAAGGGCAACAACCCTAGGGTAAGTTATTTTTCGAAATTGGAGCAATATTTTCAACCAAAATGTTACAAATTCCTTCTTTTCAGGGCTACATGCCTACGCATTACGAGAAGGTGCAGATGTTGTTGTCGGACCGTTTCCTCGGCTACTTCATGGTGCCGAGCAACGGCGTGTGGAACTACAACTTCCAAGGACAGCGCTGGTCGAACTCGATGAAGTACGACGTGTGCCTCGCCAATCCCAAGGAGTACTACCACGAGGACCACAGGGCTGTTCACTTCCACAACTTCAAGGTGAGGGATATACTAAAAAATCTAACCATCGAATAGTAACACGTTGGTTGTATTTGAAATCAGTCCATTCTTAGTTTAATCGTTGGCCAAATCCAAATCCTGTTCAAGTTTTATGTTGGTTTTAAAATTTCACTGACAAACAAAGGCAGGCTCGAAAAGTCTCCGATTGAGGCCAACATTGCTTGAAACATATCTCGACACGTGGTGTTTGCGGCACCTTGATTTGTGGGGTGAGCTTTTCATGGGGGACCTTGAAAAAGTGGGATTACTTTGTTTTTGGGGTACCTCTGTCTTTTGGGGGGTCTTACTTTTTGAGCCCACTCCGTACCGTGTCCTGCTATGGCTTGAAGTAAGACGAGAAATGTTTTTTGCGAACACTTTTCATGAAGTGTGCATCTCCGTATAATTCTAGCCAAAACGACTTCGGCCGCTTTGGCTGCGTACCCGGTCTGAGTATCCTATATTGCACGCATTACTCTTGGTACAACATCAAAACATCGGCACGTTAGTCGGAAGTATTTTTGGCATTACCTATAACTAATTTATAAAAGAAGTTATAATGCTCGCGAATTTTAGTTGCAACTTGAGTTCTATTATTTTAAAGTGTTGCGTACTCTATTTTATGGCAGTTGTTCACATGGGTGAAATTTCATGATAATTAAATACTTTTGTATTTCATATTATTAAAAAAGCAAATTCGTTGAAAATATAATGAAAAATCAGAAAGGCGATTCAAAGTTTAAAAAATCATTGTGTCGTGTAGAAAATTAAATGCAGCGAAGAATGAAACGCGAGGGGGCTGGAATTGTTGAGGAATATAAGAAAAGCTTCGGAGTTTTAGAACAACCAACTCGATTAAAAAACTTTTCAGGAAGTTTGAGACCTCTTATTACACTATTTTTACCCATTTAGTATCTTTTCCAATAACAGAGCGTAAAAATATGAAAAAGTTACTATTTAAATAAATAATTTCTATCCTAATCATTCACATTTCCAGGCCTTCGACGACCCGCTGGGCATCTCCATGGCCGACCGCGACGACTCCTTCGTTTAAAAAAAAAGAAGACCTTCCCTCTGCGTTTTCTGTTGATTTGTATATTTATTAGTCGTTATCGCACCATCATTTTGTTTTCCTTCATTCTCCCTCCTTCGTTGTTGTCAATTTGATACTCCCTTTCGTGTGTCCATCTCGGTTATTTTGCGAAGTGAAAAAACGGCTCCTTGGATTTTGTTCACCTGATCTTGTTTCTCTGAAGATAGAATAGAGTAAATCTTTCTAAACTTTTCTGTCTTCCATGGGAAAATGGGTTACTCAACACCTGGGAATATCTTCTGAAAAGAAAAAAAGCAACGGTGCTTTCGCAAAAGCCGGTCTGTTTAAAATTTCTTTTTTTTTATAGTTGTGCGACCTCATCGACCTTTTTTTTTAATTTTGGAATATTCTGTTAAACTGCACATCTAAATTTAGAAGAATACGCAAAAAATTCATATGTAAGTTTGCTTTTTCGTTGTAGGACCAATCGATTGATTTTCTTTTGCTGTTGTACTCGCAAACTTTTATTTTTTTTTGTATTCGTTTATTCAAATTTAGTTTTTCTTATACTGAGATGAAAAGTTTGTAAAATATGATTGAAAATTTTGGACTTTTGAATATTTTTCGCCAAAAAAGTGTAATTGTTAACTTCTTTCGTGTTAGGACCACCAGACCAATTTTCTCTTGGAGAGCGGCGTGGAAAGGGATCCCGGTTAAAGGACCGCTTTTAAACTGGAAAATTGCCGAAAACCAATCCCAAATCCTATGTAAAACTCCAATTTTTTAAAATAAAATTTGGGTGTTCGCTACGAGACCAGTTCTGAAAATACCCTGCATATAACAACGCCAAAATTGGCCTGCAACATATTAGTCCGCGCCCCTTTTTCGTAGAAGCACGATTGTTGAGGAGTATAGTTCCCAACGTTTCTGCGATTTTCCTTGTCCCAATTTTGATTTACCAATTTGCCTTGTTCGCAGAATATTTAGCCAGCGTGGAAGCCAAATTGACCAGTCGTACCTGGGCAACCCACCGCGGGGTCTATTTTGCGATAACCCCCTCCATTATTAAAATGTTTGAAAATTTGGGACGTTAAAAAATTCCTTTTTTTTAAACCATTTGGCGAAAACCGAAATTGCCACAGCCTACCACCGCTCTTTGCGGGGTTTAACAATGTATGTAACCGTGTACTTTTGGCTACGAGTATATAGCATATAAATCCTTAAAGTTATTCCCAATTTTCAGCCTATGGAAAGATGTGGCATGCCCGGTGCCCAGGCATGCCCTATGCCAGGCTCTCAGCCGCAACCACAGGAGAGAGCGGCCGTCAAAAAGAGGGTAGGTGGATTTAAAGGAAGAAATGCAGGAAATGGATAGATTCAGCTGTCGTTCATCATCCGGGAGGAGCAGGAGCCGAGACATCGGTCGGCCGTGGCGGCGTTGCAGTTCGACCCACTGACGAATCGTCTCTTTTCGGCTGGCAGTGACACAATTATTAGGATTTGGAAGACTCCACTTGTAGCTAAGGTAAATAGTAGCCGAAAGTGGGATTCTAGCGGCCTGAGGTTGCCAGGAATGGGGAGAAGCGGCCAACAAGCTGAACGTGGTTACTTGAATTTCTCGAAAGCAACCTACGGTTACCCAGATTCATGGGAAGCGGCAAAATATTGCTCAGATTGATCTGAAACAGCCTATGGTTATCCAGATTGCTATGAAGCGACCTTTGGTTACTCCGATTGCTTTAAAGCGGCCTATTGTTACCCTGACTGCTCCGAAGCGGCCTATGGATACCCCGATTCATCCAAAGCGGCCTACAGTCACCCAGTTAGCTCTGCAGCGGCCTATCGTTACCTGGGATTCTGTGAAGCAATGTTTTAATACTAGAATCATTCTGAAGCGAGCTATGGTTACCAAGATTCACCAGCAGCGGCCTATGGTTACCGAGGTTGCTCTGAAGCGGCCTAAGGTTACTGAGATTGACATAACGAAGAAGATTGCTAGAAAAAACGATATATGGTCACGATATATAGAAGCTCACGAACTTATCTCAAATACTCAAACATCCTAAAGTCTCCCTGCAAGATCAATATACCATATGGAACCAATAACATAATAACATTTGCAGTCACATAATTCACACTGAAAAGTAATAGTTACATAATTCACCCATGATAAAGTAAATCAACAACACGGTTACATAGAAGGCAGCTTTATTGAGCATCTTGCCCAGGGAAAGCTTTATTCTCTCTTCCTTTCTACTTCTTCGCTCCGGCGTAGACCTTCTTGAAGTTCGCAGCCTTCTTGTACTCGAACTTGGGAGCAGCGGCGGCGGGCGCCGGGGCCGCTGCAGGAGCGGGGGCCGGGGCGGCAGCCTTCGGCTTGGAGTCCTTCTTTCCGGCGCCGAAGAGCTCGGCGTCCATGTCTACATCGTCGTCGGTGCCCTTGTGGCCGGCGATGGCATCGACGGGGACGAAGGCGGACTTGTCGGCCATTGGAGAGAGACGGCCGGTCGAAGAGCTCGCAGAGGAGACAATGACTTGAAAGGGATGGATCGCGGAGAGACGGTTCACACGTGGCGGACGAGACGCTAACGGACGGAAAGTCACGTGACGGACTAAGTTCGTGGAATTTCCACAACTGCGGGTTTTTTTCTGGCTTGAAGGGGCCGTCAGAGGCCGTTCTGGATTAGAAATGGATGAAAATCAAGTCATTTTTCAATTGAAATTATTGTAACGAACACCGTTCCAGCCAGCCGTTATGCGCAAAATGTCCAAGACCTCATTAGCGTGCGGTGGCCCTTGGTGAGCCCTTTAATGTTATCTTACGTACCTCAAGGTGCTTCAAAGACAAATTGGGAACTTTCACCAACTTTTAAATGAACTTTGAGACCTTAGGCCGCTTCAGTAGCGCCTTGATAATAGCAGATCTGTTTGAATGTACCGTGGTAACCACATACCGCTTCGTTGTCATCTTGTCAGCTTTCGATCGCTTCAATGGCATTCTCATCACTCCGCGTCGCTACTTTGCAGGGGTGGGCCTTAGTTTGTAATTACAAACTTTTTATGTCAATAGGGTGGTGCCGGCGGTCCAACGATAGCCCAAAGTCGATAGGTTAGCAATCGATATTACAGTATTTGTCAAAATTATACAAAGAGGGGGTGCAGTAGATTCGAACTACAAACTCATGGCCTACCACTGCTACTTTGGCATCCTTGTAACCTCAGTCAGCTCGAAGGGCAACTTGGCAATCCTCATTCTCCTCAAGAATGAACCTTGAGACCTTAGGTCACTTCAGTAGCACCCTGATAACCTCAGGTCTCTTTGTGTTTGCCATGGTAACCTCATGCCGCTTAAATTACACTCTTGTAACTTCAGACAGCCTAGATGTTATACAGGCCGCTTCGATGGCATCCTTGTAACATCACGTCGCTTCCTTGGCATAACAAAGAATCGTGGAACCTGACACCTCTTCCATTTCATTTTGATAATCTCAGGCCGATTAAATGACACTACTCTTCGCCAAATCCACTTCGGGCGATTTGGCTGCGTACAAGAACTGAGTATCCTATATTGCACGCTTTTCTCTAGGAACAACATCAAAACATTGGCACGTTGTTCCGAAGTAGTTTTGGCACGAACTATAATAACATAAGGTCGCTTACACGACTTCCTAGTAACCCCAGGCTCTTTCAAAAGGAGGCTTAAAGGGCTCGTAAGGGGCCTTTTCAGAATCGTATGCTAATGAAGACTTGGCAAGCATTTTGCGCACGGCCGTTGTCTGGAGCGGTGTTCGGGAAAATGATTTCAATTGAAATGGGCCAATTTGCATACGGTTCATTTCCAATCTGAAAAGGCCCCTTACGGCCCCTTTAATGTTATTAGCCACAGGCCGCTTGAAACGGAACCTCTTAGCCTAAGGCCGCTTCGATTATTTCCTAGTTATCTCAGGTTGCTTCATTGATATCAGTATAACCTCAGACCGCTTTCATAGCTTTAGGTGGCCCGAAAGCGCTGCACGTGATTCGTGGGAGTCTCATACCATATCATTAGCCCACTTTAATTTCGTTCAATTTTCGCACTGGCAGCCTCAGGCCGCTTCTGTATTCAACGACAATCTTAATCCCTCCTCTTTCAGGATGTCTCTCCATCTCGAGAACCCGCTCCCGGTGGTCCCCAGAAGGCCATTTTCCTTCAGTCCATGGAACACCACACCGACTGGATCAACGACATGGTGCTCTGCGGAGGCGGCCGATTTTGTCAGTTTTTCCAATTTTTCCCTAATGAGTTTTTAATTTTCAGTACTCTCAGCCTCGAACGACAACACCATCAAGGTCTGGAACGCGTCGAAGACATTTTGCATGTCCACGCTCCGAACACACAAGGTATTTTTCGACCAAACTACAAAGCTTACGGTAATTTTTAGGACTACGTGAGCTGTATGGCCTATGGAAAGGAGGTGGAGAAGGCAGTGAGCGCCGGATTCGATCAGAGCATCTTCATGTGGGACATTGCCACGTTGACGCGGCTGACGGCTGCCAATAATACCGTAACCAGTGAGTTTTTGTTCGAATTTTGTAGCCTCATGCCGCTTCCAAAGGACTACGATACCCATAGACCGCTTATGTGATATCATGACAACCTCAGGCCGCATCTATGAGATCGTGGTATTCGTGTACCGCTTCCAAAGGATCTTGGTAACCGAAGGTCGCTTCCAGAGGGTCCTAGTAACTATAGGCCGAAGTCAGAAGTTCGTGGTAACCATAGACCGCTTCCGGGAGCAAGGGTGGCTACGGGCCGGGCCGGCCCTTTCTCCAATAATTCACGGCCCGGCCCGCTGCCCGAGGTCAAAAATTCCAAAAGATTCACGATTTACTGCGTTTCTATTTTACCTAATGTACAAAACAACTGTGGCAAAAAAGTTTTGTCGGCCGGGGATCGAACTGGGGCAACTTCGGATTACCAGTCCGAAAACGTACAAAATTTATATAGGGTAGTTCGAATCCTCCTTCACACAGTATGTTTTGCACAATTAGAACTATGTTTTGCAACAAACAGAACTTAAAAATAATGACTTTGAAAAGAGTTACATTTAAAAATAGATTTTCAAAAAAAAAGTGGGGGTCGGCCCGCTGATCAGCCACCCTTGTCCGGGAGTACTTGACAACTGTAGGCAGCTTCCACGGGATTTTTTGTTTTTTTTGTGCGCTTCGTGGGCCAGTTGGCAATCTTAGCTCGCTTCAGCTTAATCAGGGTATCGGTAAGAAGCTACCAGAGAATCGTGGTAACCCCGTGCCTTTACCAAGTGTGCTTGGTAGCCATTGACCGCTTTTTGAAGTACTTTGTAGCCGTAGGCCGTTTCCTGAGATAGTGGATAACCACCTATCGCTTTAGGGTAATCTTTGTAACCGCAGGCCGCGTACAGGCGGTCTTGGTAATCATAGGCCGCTTCCAGAGGATGGGCATAGCCGTATACCGCATTTAAATCTATACCAGAGTAGCCTCAGGCCAATTTATGGACCTTGGCAACCACAGGCCGCGAACATTTAATCCCCACATAAACTTACCGTTTGCTTTCAGCGACTTCTCTCCAAGGAAGCAAGAACAGCATCTACTCGGTGGCCATGAACGACTGCGGCACGGTGTGTTGTGCCGGTTCCACCGAAAAAGTCATCCGCGTGTGGGACCCTCGCAGTTGCCAGAAGATTATGAAGCTCCGCGGCCACACCGACAACATTCGCTCCCTGATTGTCAATTACGATGGCACCAAGGTGAGGTTGAAGCCGAAATTTCGGGTTTTCCCTAGCTTTAAGCAGGAATTTTTGTTTTTGACCATAAAATGTGATATTTTCAGTGCATTTCGGCCAGTAGCGATGGGACCGTCCGTCTGTGGGACCTCGGGCAGCAAAGAGCCATCGCCACGTGCATCGTCCATCAGGATGGCGTTTGGACACTACAGGTACCACTGGAATTTTCTTATTTTTATAAGAATATACTCATTGTAGGCCAATTCCTCGTTTTCCCACGTCTACAGTGCTGGAAGGGATAAGCGGGTGTTCTGCACGCCGGTCAACGACTTTTCCGCCAGTGTGCAGTTGTTTGAAGAATCAGCTCCTGTGAAAAAGGTAAGCGACTCGTCGTGACGATGCTAAGAACTTAACTACTTTTTCTATTAAGAACCAATTGACTTGTATCAGAACTAAGGATAAGCGACTCCGCTAAGAACTAAGTGACGTGGCTAAGACCTGAGTGACTGCTAAGAACTAGGTGACTTGACGAAGAATTGGGCGGTTCAGTTAAGAAGCTATTTAATCGGATGTGATTCTATTGACTATGAGCGTTAACTGATTCGGTTAAGAATCAATTAAATGGACTTAGAACTGTGTAGTTCTTCTAAAACCTTACCGACTTCGTTAGTAACTAAGAACTAAGTTTATACCTAAGTGACTTGGCTAAGAACTAGCGATTTGAGTAAGAATTGAGCGATCGGGTTAAGGACTGAGTAATCTGGCTAAGGCCTAAGTTTTTCGGTGAGAAACGGAGATGCAGCTGAGACATAAGCAACTTGGATGTGGATCAGCTAAGAATGCAACGAATTTGTTGTGATGGGAACAATTTGGCGGTGACGCCGCTAAAGATTAAGCGACCTGGCTAAGAGCTTAATGACTCGATTATTAGCTATACGATTGGACTGTGATCCGGCAAACAGTAAGGACTAAAGTATGCTGCTATGAATGGAGCCTCGCGGTTAAGAAATTACTGACTTACCGTCAGCTAAGAACTAAGTGGCGTGGCTAAGTTCTTATCATTAACTGCATGGCTAATGCAAAACTGAGGGATTTAGGTGATAGCTAAGCGAGCAATCGTGGCTCTTACTGAGCCACAGGGTTACGAGAGGAACAATATGGCTGTGAGCCGGCTAAGAATTAAGCGTTGCGGTTAAGAACCAAGTTACGCTGCTAAGAAATAAGTGACGCGGCTTAGAAATAAGCGATACTGTTTGGAAATTAGCGCCGTAGCTAAGAACTAAGGACCTCAGTTGTGACCCGGCTAATAATCAACATGCGCTGCTGAGAACTAAACATTCCTGTTAACGATCACAAGGAAAGCAAATTTGTTATGTGATGTCTAAATAAAAATCATCAATATCTTTCAGATCCTTCTCCAAGACCCCGACCGCCCTACTGCCATCTGGTCAGCAACTTGGAATTCCGCCATCAAAAGGTTCGTTTTCTCTCCGAAATTTCTAGACAGCTCTGTTTTAATCGTTCCTTTATTTCTCTGTTGCAGATGGACCATTCCCTCCACGCAACAGCTGACAGTGGGTGAGCCCTCTCGCGACCCTCGCGAAGGAAGACTACGCGATGAATCCTTCTCCACCGTGAATAAGACGGCTGAACTGGTGATTTCCGGAGCGCCTTCGATCAAAAAGTACACCGTGCTCAATGACAAGAGGAAGATTGTCACAAGGGATTCGGACGGATGTGTGGCCCTCTACGACGTGCTGGCTGGGAAAAAGGTACATTGAGGTACCACACACTCAAGTTTTTAGCCTTCGTTCTTAGCCGCGTCACAGCTCAGGTCTCAAAGTACTTAGCGTCACTTCAGTTCATAGCGGTGTCATTTAGTTCTTAGCTTCTTCGCTTAGAACTTTGCCGCGTCATTTAGTGGTTAACTCCTTCGCTTAGGTTTTAGTCATATTATTTAATTGTTCGCCGAGTTGTTTCGCTTTGTTTTTAGCCGCGTCGCTTAGTTCTTAGCACGACGTTCCGGCTGGGAAAATGTGTGCAAGTGTACACGGCGGTGCAAGTTTCTGGTCTTAGTTCTCAGCCGCGTTACTCATTAGTTTTTCAGTTAGTACCTAGTTCTTTGCGTCACTTTGTTCTTAACCGTGTCACCTTGTTGTAAGCGGTGTTGTTCAATTTCAACTTCGTCGCTTAGTTTTTAGCCGCGTTGTTTAGCTCTTAGCAGTCTCGCTTAGTTCTTAGCTGCGTCACTCAGTCCTTAATCGCGTCACTTTGTTCATAAAAGCGTCGCTTAGTTCTCAGCAACTTCACTTAGTTTTCCCTTAGTTCTTGGCAGTTTGCTAAGCTTCTAGTGGCCGTATTCATGTGATTTTAGCCGCATCGCTAAGTTCTTAGCAACGTCTCTTAGTTCTTAGTCGCGTGGATAAATTTTTCGCCGTGTCGCTCAGTTTCACTGTGGTTTTCACACACCTTCTAATTATGAAGTTATAACTGTCGCCAAATTGAAATCTTGCCAATAAAATTAGAATGTTCTAGTGATCCTCTGTTGGCATTGAACTTCGTAGTCTAATCACTAGATGACAGAGCATGCTTTGCACATTTCCGCAATTAGCATATAATTTCATTTTGGCGACAGCTATAGTTGCCGCCAAACGGGCATCATTCCAATTTGTGCCTTCAATCTCTGTTGATATTACGATTTTATGCTAATCTAATATCAACAGAGAATACTTGAACGAAATTGGCATGATGCCCGTTTGGCGTCAGCTATATAGCAGAATCTCTACTTTTACCACTGAGTTCAGTCATTATCGTTAGTCCTTAGTTCTTAGTGCTGCATGACGCTGTCGCTTAGGTCTTAACCAGTTCATCGCTTAGTTCTAAACCCCTGGGGTAAGCTAACTTCCCATCCACATTGTTGTTTTTTTAGCTGTGTCACACAGTTGTTAACCGGTTCCCACAAGTAATTGATTGTTTTCCAGATCAAGGATTACGGTACTCGCCCGATGGATGAAGTCATCGCAGAACACTACCGAAAAGTCTTCGTCCCCAGCTGGTTCACCGTTGATTACAAGAGCGGAGTGAGTTTTCTCTCTCTCTCTCTCTCTCTCTCTCTCTCTCTCTCTCTGTCTCTCTCTCTCTCAATGTGTATACCCTCTTCCTTCAGATGCTTCAAATTACCCTCGACGAGTCGGACGTTTTCTCTGCTTGGCTCTCCGCAAAAGACGCTGGATTCGGCGACTCCGACACGAAAAGTAAGCCAAGCCCTATTTTTCCCATCAAACCCACTCCTTTTCAGTCAACTACGGTGGGAAGATGCTTCGTTCGCTGTTTGAACGATGGCCCCGTTGCGAAATGGGCGCCGAGGGCAGCGAGACGGCCAGTGCCACGGCCAACTACATTTCCATCCCCGGCCACACTCCTCTCATCATCTGGTAGGATACTGTGTCCCATTGTTCAGCTGTATTTGGATTCAGTGAGTCCAACGGCCGGCCGTTGTTCCGTCTCCTGGTGAGAGATACGTCGAATGAGACGGAGGCCACAATCCTCTCCGACTACTTGCCTCCTTGGGTCACGGACGTTGTGGAGAGGACGCTACTGCCCAAGTTCTCCAAGATGCCCTTCTACCTCCTGCCGCATTCGAGTCTCAACATAAAGGGACCTAAGAAGTGAGTTCTAGACTAACGTATAGTTCATGCTAAAGAGGGTAGACGCCCTGATATTTGAAAGTTAGTAGTAGGCTCTATTCAGCTCGGATGCCGAAAATTGAGGGCACCACCCCGTTTTTGGCCCCAAAAGTTTAGGGCGGGTTCGTCACATGAGCGACCTTCCCGAAGGGAGCCCCTTCCAGCTATGATACCAAAAATTGCCACACGGTTGGCAGGAAATTATAAACCATCGTGACTGAGTTCTCGTTTTCTATATCGTTGCATACGGCCGATCGTAGCGGTACCCCCGCCACTTTTGAGATCGGGAAACATTCAGCGAGACGTGACATTCAGCGCTCATTTAGTGACATTCAGCGAGACGCAGACAACGCCGCAAAAAGAGTAAAATATGAGTCTTTTTTTTAGAGAAAGGGTTTTGTTTCTCTTCAAACTGTGCGCACTTCGATCGCTGTCTCGACTTAATACTGGTTCCAGCCAGTTGGTACGAAACAATTTAAAACAAAGAGTTTTTGTTTTTCTTCAAACTGTGCCAAATTTGATTTTGTCGACATAATACTACTGCCAGCCAGCTGGTACGAAAACACAAGTTTTTCTAAGCCAAACCACTTTCTCTACATGAAAATGGCTAAATTCTTTCAAATTTGGCTCGTATGATCCAAGGGTCAACAAGTGAGATACCAGCTTCATATCTCGGGAGGGTATAGTCAGTTTACCCTATGTTAAGGGGCTAAGGCCCAGAAAATGCAGAAATTAATAGGGGTTGGGCACTATTTTCGTTAAAGTTAGCCCTGATCGCACAAAATTAAAGGGGAGGCTACCTCATCTTAGGCTGAAAAATTTTATGGTACGTACGCCAATATGACGGTCGTTCCGTTCCCACAACTTTCTACTTGTAGGGACCGCCTATCCGCGACGGAGATGCTCCAGGTGCGCAAAGTGATGGAGCACGTTTACGAGAAGATTCTGAACACTCCCGACAACCCCCTGGCTTCAGAGCCTCCTCTGCCTGTCACCATTCCCAGCAACTTGGAACAGCGGCTGGAGCTGTGGTGCAATGACCAGGTACTTTTAAGCTCTCTCTCTCTCTCTCTCTCTCTCTCTCTCTCTCTCTCTCTCTCTCTCTCTCTCTCTCTCTCTCTCTCTCTCTCTCTCTCTCTCTGTACCATTGCTCTTCAGAAACTCGACCCTGACATGGACCTGCGCACCGTGAAGCACTTCGTGTGGAAGTCGCCGGGTGAACTCCTCCTTTACTACAAACCCATAAAATAGGAACCGCTTTTTCACTGTACATTCCTACACGCCGAGCCGTTTTGTACACCATTTTCATTTTATTTTATTGATGTAATATTTGCTTTGTAAATATTGCACCTTGCCGATTTTTTCAGTTCATTTTCCAATAAAAACGGGTTTTTAATTTGTTGTGATTGCTCTTTCACTGTCACAAACGTGAAATATCGTGAAAAAGGGAGACATGTCAATTTTTAAATAAAATTTAGTTATGAGGATGGAGAGCGCTGTGATGGAGTCCGACGAGCAGCAGTTCATCTGGACCAGCGAAAAGTTCCTGGTTAGTTTTCTTTCGATTACGGGAGGAACCAACTAGGGCAGCGGGCCGGCCCGATTTTCAATCGCCCCGGGCCGGCCCGATATCTTTGTGCAAAGTCAGTGTAAAAATCAGAGTTTTATCGGAACGGGGCTGACTCGCTTCAAACTTTTTTGTCGGAAATTTGTCATGGTTGGCTAAGGCCGCCAAGCTTTCTGTCACGCCCCTAAGAAATTCTTTAAATGACTATTTCTCGGCATACTGTATTTTTAGGAGTTGAGGAAGCAGTTCCTGGAGGCCAGGACGGAGGTGGCTGCCTTCGACGTGTTGCAGCGGTTGGCCGCAATTCAGGACGACGAGGTTGACGAGTAAGTAGAGCCTGTCACGCATGTAATCCCTCACTTTGTGTACTATTCTCTCTCTCTCTCTCTCTCTCTCTCTCTCTCTCTCTCTCTCTCTCTCTCTCTCTCTCTAAAGCTCATTGTGTATCTCTCTCTCTGAATGCCGTGCTCTGTATATCTCTCCATGTATGTCTCTCTATCCCCATCTCCGTCACTCATACATACCTTCAAATCATGAGAGCCTATGGTACCAGAAACGTCACCTTCTAGGGCAATTGGCGGTTTAAGCAGTTCACTTGTTCGGTTACCGAAACGGACCTATTAATCAACCTACGGTTACGAACATGCGGCTCAATTGTAAGCCCTATGGGCACCAAAAACGCGAGGTCGCAACCCTGTTCGCAAAGATATTTGACCAGTCGGTTTTTACAGGAGGCGTTCGCTAAGAACCACAACACACTCGGTGTTGCGCTTCTTTTGCAGCCCCCACGACTCTAATAGGCTCGCGACTACGATAGTTTGTTTACAATAATTCCAGAAAAATTTGAAAATAACTAAGAAGCGGGGTTCTCACGGGCCGGGCCAGCTGGAAAATTTTCGTCGGCCCGTTTAATTTAAAGCAGTTTAAAAAATTATTGTACCGATTTACACAAAATTTAAAATTTAATTTTTCGAACCCGGGCCGGGCCGTCCCAAAAAAATCCCTCGGCCCGGCGGGCCGGCTCGTCATTTGAGAATCCCGCTAAGAAGGGGGTCACCGCCAGTCGCTAGGAATACATCTCCGATGTTCCGAGGCGTTCAGCCGCGGGATAATGGGGACCGAGCCCGCGAAGCCGGGTGACAGCCGAAAATCACAGTCGAAGTTCTTCTTTGACGCTGATAGTGCCGAACAATCCCTCAAAAGTGGTCTTACATTTACGAGAGCTTTTTTGCGGCAAGTTGGCAACGCCCAGAAAACCCTGGACTTTAATGTAGTGGTGTATACTGTAGCTGACAGTATATCTGTCGCCAAACGAGCACCCTGCCAAAAACGGCCTTAATGCAGCAGCCGTCGGATACTCAGGCGGAAATAGCAGGCGAGAAGCGCAGACGCAGAGAAACAGCGGCTTTTAACCGCCGGTGCTTGTTTGGCGACGGCTATAACCACAAATTAGTCTCCGACATAGGTGGGCAGTACATCACGCCGATCCGTTGCGGATCGACAGCCGATATGAAATTCCGATGGTTTTATCGGGCCAAACCCCGAAAAAAGTTGCCGAATCACTGCCGAATCGAAAAAAGGCCAAAAATCCCTTTCCCACAACCGAATTCCCAGAATCCCCTTCACTCCGGGAGAAGCCCGGCCCACCTATGGTCTCCGAGCTCTTCTGTTAGTTGGCATTACACTCATTAGTTGCCCTCTAATATATATGAGGAGATATTACAAAGAGAACAATAAATTTCCGCAAAATCCTTTATGTCTTTTCGGTATCGTTTCTCATTTGTGGCGATGTGTCTCGTGCCTCCTACTTCTGAAGGAAGTTCCGGACAAACTTGCTCCATCCGCTCTGCCCCGTCACCTTCTGCAGCGCCTTCTCGTCCTTCACATCACTCGGCATCCTGCTAGTCTCCTGCTTTCCCTGAACCTCATATTCTCTTTTTTCCTCTTGATGAACCCACATCTAAGGACACGGACCGTGCCCCTTTCTTCTTCTTCGTCTTCTTCTTTCGCTTCTTACGCGCTGCCTGCGCTCCCTCCTCATCGCACTCCGTCGTCTGAACCGTCATAATCGTCTCGGGGTCCTTCAGAAGAGGCCTCGGGATGTACTTCTTCCCCATGTGCATGAACCTCGTCGCCTCTCTCGCTCCAATCTCACTCGCATCGTCGCCCATCGAAGGGTTGTCAGTGTTGACATTCGCCGCCTAATTGTAGTTGTAGTGGAGTTAGCTGGAAATTCTCACCCTGGAGCTGGACAAACTGGCGTTGTGGCTGCTCTTCAGGCTCAGGTCACGCTCCACCAAGAAGGAACAGACTCCTTGGGTCTTCATGGTGGCGTTGAACTTCTTGCGCACCTGATGGGCGTCCATTTGGGAGATCTGAACAAGGAAATTCGCTTTTTGAGATTTAGCTAGTGTTCGTATCGTCTTAGCAACGTTCAATTCCGCTACAGGTGTAGCCTGTTTCGTGGCCATGTCTATTTCTCAAATGCGTCTAACAAGACATTCTAATTTGCATGCCTTATCTTTATCAGCTCCAATTACACATAGTGCCCGCCAACCCTACTTCGGCGGTTTTGGAAAGGAGTGATATTATGCTGATGTTGATATTCGCATTAACCATTATTACAGCAAAATAGGGGACGCATACGGGTGGCAACTCGTCACATGGCAACCCGGACGAATTGCAACCTTTGTCAGTGGTTTGCAATCTGTATGAATTTCACCGGGATGGCTTGCGATGGGCCAAATTGAAACGCGACGAATCGCAAAAGTCTGTATTTTAACTGAGACGGCTTACCACCGGTTCAAATTGCAAGCTAGACGAATTGAAACTTGGACGATTTGAACTGGGTCGTTTCGCAACCTAATTAGAATACATTCGCCTTTTTATTTTCGTTGTTTCGATAAAATAAATATTCTAATTAGGTTGCGAAACGTCCCAGTTGCAATCCGTCCCGATTACAAACAGTACTCCTCTCGAGGTGGCAACGTTCCGAAACGAAATGAGCGCAATATGCGACCAGTGCGAAAAGACTCGGTCGCAAAACGGGAAGTTGCAAAACATCCAGGTTACAAGGCAGTTACATCACAATGTGGCCAGGAGCGCAATTCGTCCGGGTTGCCATGTGGCAAGTTGCCATACGTATGTGTCCCCAAAATAGTGCACTACCAAAGGGGCGTGGCCGCTTTTTCGCCGAAGTAGGATTGGCGAGGAGTATAATTCAAGAAGGATAAATGTTTTTTTCTGTCCTATAAGGTACGTATAGTTTTCATAAAACTGTGGAACTTTCCGAAGTTTCGGAGTTGTTGTAATCCTCTCCGTTTTAAAGCTATGTACATACACGAACAAGTGTCACAAACGAATCTTGTTTGTGTTAACCCCATTTCGCGACCATCCGATAGGTTTTTGTTAACCACTATACCATGCAGAACTGAGGGGGTCAACAAAAAGCAGGGGTCTCGCCGCTACACAAGCGACAAAGCTATGTCTACGTATGTTGAGGAGCCTTCCTCTTCGGGACAACCTGATTTATTGACCATCCCTCCTTGCCCTGTGCATGTACTTCCGAGTTTTCGATTTGGTAGCACCCCAACTCACTCTCTCCGAATCCACGTCGAGAATCCTATCACCGGGCGTGAACGCATGGGCTCCCCTCGTTCCCAGATGAACCTTCGTCACCATCAACTTCCTACTCTTGTACCGGATCTCGAAGCCATTGCGCATTGCCGGCATCTTGTAGACTTCTGAATCACCTTTAAGTCCCTTTTTTCCTAGATAACTCACCGACTATCTGATAACTGCTGTCCTTCCTGTACTTGGCCGGTTTTCTCTCGTCGCAGTGGCGCACGTACCACGGCCGGATGACCGCGATCTTCTGCTTCCCGGGAGTGATCAAACCCGTGAACTCGTCGGCGTTCATGGGGATGGTGTCGTTCACGCTGAGAACCTGGATATTTCATGGTTGAAGCAAAAGATTCTAGGGAACCTGGTCGCCGATGAGAAGGAAGCTGAAGAGGGGAGAAGCACGGCCGATGGAACGGATGACCATGGTGTAGGAGAAGACGATTTCGAGGTTCCTCACCTGAAATTACGAGAATTTGGTCGTTAGCCGCGTCGCTCAAGTCTGAGATATCAGCCGCGTCGCTCAGGTCTAGGGCGCCTGCCGTGCCGCTCAGTTTAAGGCTCCCAACCGCGTCGGCTTTTCAGGCGCGTCTCAGATGTACGGGTTCTCAGCCGCGTCGCTCTAGTCTGTGTTCCTAGCAGAGTCGTTTAGGTCTATGTTCTTACGATAGCCGCGTCGCTTGAGTTTATGACGTACACGAACAAGCTATATGTGGGGTCCGTTTTGCGCCACCCCCACGATATTCATTCAACGCATGGCGCAAGTCCCCCAAGTTCAAAATTTGGCTCGGCGTGACCCCCTCGACCGGATCTACGGGGGCTTGTTCACCTATGGTTTATGATCTCAGCCGCATCGCTCAAATATAGGTTCTCAGCCGCGTCGCTTATGTTTAAGCCGTCAGCCGAGTCTCTCAGAAGTTGGTTCACAGCCGATTCGTGACTCGTTATTCTCTCAGCTGCGTTGCTCTGATCTAGGATGTCAGTCGCGTCGCTCAGGTCTTGGTTCTCAGCCGCGTAGTTAAGCCGTAAGTTCTTAGCCGCCTCGCTCAGGTTTAAGTT
Organism: Oscheius myriophilus; assembly: GCA_964057215.1. Lineage (NCBI taxonomy): Eukaryota > Metazoa > Nematoda > Chromadorea > Rhabditida > Rhabditidae > Oscheius > Oscheius myriophilus. The sequence continues at coordinate 26,424,913 of OZ059904.1, read as the reverse complement.
CTTAGCCTAGTTGCTCTGGTCTGTTTTGTCAGCCGCGTCGCTTTCGTTTAGATTTTTAGCTGCGTCGCTAAAATATAAGTTCTCATCCGCGTCGCTTACTACACAGTGCCAGCCGCGTCGCTCAGAACTACGTTCTCCTCTGTGCCGTTATCACCTAGATTCGCTTACTGTAGTTTCAGCCACGTTATTTATGGCTGGATTCTCAGCTGAGCGCTTAGGTGTATGTTATTAGCCGCGTCACTCAGTTCTGTCGTCAGCCGCGTCGTTCAGTTCCATGTTCTCAGCCGCGTCGCCTCTCTTCCTCGTACCTCTTCCAGCTCGAAGCTAATATCAATAGCCTTGTAGAACGTCTTCGGAATCGGCGGCATCTTCGCCTCCTTGATCACAGACGGCTCCTGTTCCTCCGTTCCATCTGCACTTGTTCATTGAACTCAGCCTCTAGTCTTCATAACTCACCAACTGTCAGCATCACCGTCCTCTCAATTGGTGTTCTCGGCCTCAGATTGTCATTCGACGACTTCGGCCTCAGATTGTCGTTCGACGACTGCTTCATAACCACAGCCACTTCATCCTCATCGATTGATTGCGTCGTCAGATCTTGAGACTTCTTTCTTCGGCTCCTGGGAGTTTTCGCACCCGGCATCTTGGGAGAAGGAGGAGGCGACCGGGCGCCACTGGGCAAAGGAGGGAAATAAGGAGAGGGAAGAGAGAGGCCGGGGTGGATTTGACTACGTTAAGGGCGGAGTACGCTTCGTTACGTCTCTCCCTCCCATCCCCTCCCTCATCCACATTTACCGGGATAATTTTGAGCACTTCGAATCACAAATCATAACAAGGGAAGCAGTCATTAACTAGAATCAATTACAGTAACCCGGATGACTTACTTACAATAAGCAGGATGTGATGTTCCTTGTTAAAGGGGGGGGGGGGGTGGAAAAAGGGACCCAAATAATAAAACACCCTGTGGGGGACAACACTTTTTGACAACCCCGACCTATCGTGTCCAGGCATGATTGGACCACATACCGTAATCTTGGAAACGTTTTGTAGCCATACATTGAAAAGCTACATGTGGGGTTCGTTTTGCGCGATCCCCACATTATAAATGTGGCGTGTTGCACGAGTCCCCCAAATGATAAATCCTTCTCTTCGCGATCCCTCATCCGAAAATAACTAGGTTCTTCTTCCGTAACCTCTGTTACTGCAGTAATCTGGGTTTCTGCTGTAACCAGATAATTCTATAATATCCTGGTTACGAAAAGCCAAGGTTACAAAGTAGCAAGAGGAACCTACAATAATTTTGTCAACGACAGTAACCTGGATCAAAAATTCACCGGCCTTATCTACAGCAACACGGAAAGATTCAGTAACTCAAGTCTCATATCTTGAGACAGACACTCGAGTCTCACATCTTGAAACGCCCTCATCATGCTCAGAACTTACTCAGAATTACCTACCATAACCAAGGAAGCGTTCACGAACTATAATAAATTACAGTATCCCGGGTCTCCTTCGGTATCCAGAGTTACCTACAACAATCAAAGTCAACTACAGTAACCAGGATCACGGAGTAAAGAGCAACCTACGGTGATCTTAGGCAACCCGGGTCACAGAGTAACAATGGGAACCTAGAGAAAAAATTGTCGGGTCACATATAGTGACACATGGAACGTTCAATAACTCGAATACAGTAATCCGGGTCTCCTACAGTAACCACGGGGAGCTACAGTAATCTGTGTAAACTACAGTGACCAGGGTACCGGGAATTCCCACTATGGGTTTTGCTGTTAATTGTTACTTTTCTTTGTTGTCCCAGGCTGTACGGGGGAAAAAAAATAGAGAGAACATCGGTAGAGAACAAATTCGCTGATCATGAAAATGTATATGACTTTGGGTCGAAAATTTACCGTTCTCGAGAAAAACGCTCCAAAGTCGGCAAAAACGTGTCTCCGTCTACAGATTTGTAGACGGCCGATACGCCCTGTGTGTCCGGCTTTTACAAGTCATGCTAATGAAAAGAATTTCATTCTAATTGGTTGAGATATCTCTGCAAATGAGGAGGGGGCAAGACAATTTAGCATAGTTGATTCGCATAATTTCCGACCGTATCCGATCGAAAATGAAATGAAAAACTCTCCTTACTGCCCCTTTAAAACGGCACATTTTCAGCAACGCGTGGCTGGACTGCAAGGACCTCATCATTCTGCTTCTGGAGACCATTCCCGTGGAAGTGATGTTCCTCCGCCAGCAGTTGGTCCTTCTCCAAGCCGTCGAACACTCGCCCGCCCATGTTGTCGCCGCCCTGGCTACTTTCTACGCCGGAAAGAGCGAGGTTTGTTTTTTTTAACCTGGAACGCTGAAATTTTAGACGTCTGCCCTTATGAGACAGCAGGCTGTGGCCGTGGCGGTGGCTTTCGCTCGCCGCATCAACGAGACGGAGACCTTTGAGGCGGTGGGATTTGCGAAAATTTGGAAGTTTAAGGTTTTTTTTTTCAGATTTCCAAGCTTCTGGCTCCGGTTTGTGGCCAGACGGAGGTCAAGGGAGAGTTTTTGCACCAGCTAGAAGGGTCTCGCAGCGGAGAGGAGCACCGGTTCAGGATCTACCAGGTAGTGGGAACAAGAGACACAAATTGAACGAAATGCGCCTATTTTAGGGCCCTCAAAGCAAGGGTGGTGGTACCCTAAAGCTAGGTTCTCAAATGACGGGCCGGGCCGAGGGAGTTTTTGTGACGGCCCGGCCCGGGTATAAAAAAATTATATTTTTAATTTTGTACAAATCGGTACAATAATTTTTTTTTAAATTTTTGTTGTACAAAAAACAATGTCACCGACCGGGATCGAACCCTGGCCGTGTAGGTGGCAATCTGACTGGGTGTTCCACGTTAAACGGGCCGACCAAAATTGCGGTACATTATTGCTACTTTTAATGTGGGCAGTTTCCTTATAGTTTGCTCTTAAAATAGTATTCTATTTAACCCGTTAACCTTTAATCCTTTAACGGAGTATCCTACTTTTGGGCTCCTAATAGGGGGCCAAATGATTAAAACCCCCGACAGTTAATAACCATTCCAATTCTCAGCTTCAGGTCCTCATCGAAGCCATCCGCCAGCGCTGCTTCACCAACGAACTGCTCCCCGTCTTGGAACACGTGGTTTCCGATCTAAACAGTTGGTTATTCTTTTTCGCTCCGAGACCCAATTCTTCAGATTCCTCCGATGTGCTTTCCCAACTCGCTGCCCTCGACTTTTTGTCGGACTTTGCTATTGTGAACAGGGACGCGGCCGAGGTGCTGGCTGGAGCTGGCGTCGTCGAGAAGGTTCACTCCATGCTCACGTCGAGCAAGAATGCACCGGATGGGGGATTCCTTTTCTCTGGTGAGGCAGAGAGAGAGAAATGGAGAAACAGACGACAGAGGAAGGGGTAGAGACGCAGAGGCGAGGAGACAAACGGCGGAGAAAAGAACAGAGATGCAGAGTTAAACGCAGTAGAGAATAGATAGAGACGTAGAGGCGCCTGACGGGGATTCATACAGACGCAGAGGAACGTATGAGACGGCAGAGGAAAGCAGACGGACAGGCAACGAAAGAGTAGAGGTGTAGAGAAAAGGGTAGGGACGCAGAGACACTTATGCCAGAGAAAATGAGATTCTTACCCAGACGGCAGAGACGCGAAGGGATAGACGGCAGAGGAAGGGTAGACACGCAGAGATACAGGCGGCTGAAGAAACGAGAGAGACACAGATAGTCAGCCGCGATTATAGAGACGCAGAGGGACAGACGACAGAAGAGTAGAGACGCGTAAAGACCGACTGCAGAGGAAAGAGTAGGGACGCAGAGGCACGCACGACAAATAAAATGGTAGAGACGCAGAGAAGCAGACGACATAGTAAAAGGGCAGAGACGCAGAGAGACAAACACCAGAGAAAGGACCATTGGAAGGGAGGTGAGACAAACGACAGAGGAAAGGGTAGAGAAGTAGCGAGACAGTCGACAGTGTAAAGGGTAGAGACACAGAGAGACAGACGGCGGAGCACGGTTAGAGTTGCAGAGCTAGGCGTCAGAGGATGTGGCAGGGACGCAGAGGGACAGATGGTAGAGAAAGAACACAGACGGCAGAGGATGGTTAGAGACGCAGAGAGAGAGAGAGTTTATATAGCTGATCAATAGTCTACGGAAAGCCGATCAATAATGCATATCGATTGATTTCCTATCATTATTTCCTCCAATTCCAGCCTGTGTCAAGTTCTTCGGCTGCCTCGCCCATTGCTACGCCGAAGTCATCGACCGCTACGAGGATTTCGTGCCCTCCGTCACCAATATGGTACCCCTTTCCTCTTTTAGTCCTTTAATTATCGATTTTTAGGTGCTGAACTACAGTAGCCTGGACGCCAGCCAGCGCCTCCTCGCCGTTGAGACGTTCGCCCATATGGCTTACACTCCCGAAGCCAAGGGGAAGCTTCACGAGAAAGCCGGTAGTTTTGGAGGAATACGGTGGATTACTGTAGTTTTTCAGAGGTTTACGGTATTCCTGGGTCGCTTTACGAAATGTGCAACGCGGCACGCACGGGACCGGTGGAGTTGAGGGTCCGGGTTATTGAAGCGATTTCCATTCTCTTCGAACAGGGTTTGTGGATGTTGTATTTGTTTCTCTGACTCTAGCCGTCTCTGCGTATCTACCTCTGTTTGTCTGCGTCTCTACCCCATGTCTCTGGTTGTCCGCGTCTCTACCCCTTGTTTCTGCCTGTCTGCGTCTCTACCCGTTGTCTCTGTTTGTCTGCGTCTCTACCCCTGGCCTCCGTTTGTCTGCGTCTCTACCTCTTGCCTCTGCCTGTCTGTGTCTCTAACCCTTGTCTCTTAGGGTCTTAGTTTCTACGCCTGTCTCTGCATATCTGCCTCTCTACCCAATGTCTTTGTCTATATGCCTCTGTCTCTAATTGTAGTAGTCTCTCTCTTCATCTCTCTCTCTCTCTCTCTCTACTCCCTCCTTTCCAGGCGAAGAGCAGCTCCTGGCCACCTGGCTTCAGCAGATGCCGTCTCTCCCCGAAATCCTCTCCGCCTATGTTGTGAGGCCGTTCGCTGAAATGCGCAAGACCGTCATTCGCACCATCTCCGTTATCATGTCGAGGAACGCCGGCGTCGTGGCCATGATGTCTTCTCGCGATAACGTCGAGCAGTGAGTTATCTTGTCGACATTTGAAACAGTGGAGCACCCATGTCCGACCGCTGAATCGATCCTGTTGAGGCTGGATTTTTCCATCCAGTGCCTCCTCCCTAATTGTTTGGAACTCCGTTTTGCCGAATTTTCGCTTTTGACAGTCTCGTTTCTAAACGTCACAAACACACATACAAAAGCACGAAGAAATGGGTGCGCTGGTCTGAGATGGGTTTTAGAACGAAAAATTGCTAGTCAGCTCCGCCGCATAGTTCTCAAATGACGGGCCGAAGCGGGCCGGGCCGAGAAAAGTGTCGGCTCGGCCCGGTTTGTAAATATGTCAAATTAAAAATTCTTTAAATCGTTATTTTAACTTATGTCAATTTTTTTAAACCCCGAAAACACTTTTATTGTACTTCTATTACATATTTAAACTAATTTTAAGTTAGCAAAAATAAAGTGTCCCGACCGGGATCGAACCTTGGTCGTGTGGGTGATAGTTTGACTGGGTGGTCCGAGTGGACGGGCCGAAGCGGGCCGGGCCGAGGATTTTTTCTAGTCGGCCCGGCCCGTGAGAACTATGCTCCGCCGCATTGTCTATGCCCGCGGTGTTATATCTAATGGAATCGCATCGATTGAGCGTTTGAACCGGGGGCGTCTTCGCAGCGGCAAACGATTTCCTTGTTTTCTACGCGTGCATGTTTATAGTGCATGTTCATATTATTTAAATAGTTGTTCTCGCGGCCAAATTCATTTGAATTACCTTTTTCTTGACTCCAAACTCCCTTTTCTGGCCAAAAGATAAATTATTATGTGTAATTTACGCAAAATTCCGTCAGGTTCAGCACAATATTATGCCGCTTTTGCCGCGCTTTTTGCTCTATTCAAAGCGGGCAACAGCTGACACTAGATGACCTGGACTGCCTCGTGTCGCGGCATTTCCCCGCACAATCTTGCGACCCCGCACAAGCCATTGATGTGTTTTATCCCCGTTCTGGTTTAACCTTAAGACATTTTAACACCTACGTTATTCTCGTGCTTAGGACCCAGTTTCAATTAAGGCCGAAAATGGACTTATTGGAAGCGCATTTCTAGATATTTAGGCATGAATGAACAAGGTATCTTTGGGGTCTGTCTGGCGCGATCCCCCACTATACAAAGGAGACGTGTGCCGCGACCCCGGAAATAGCCGTCGATGTTTTTCTACGTATTTTGCTGTTGGATATTGGTTTGCAGCAGTTTCGGCCTTATCGCATTTTGCCAAAAGCCAGACATCGCAGAACCATTTTGTTTATTTAGCGTTGTCTGTGTTTACTTTGTATGCCGCCATTCTCTAACCTTTTGAACCTCACAATAATTTTGCTGAATACTCGTCCAAATTTTTTTTTCAGAAATTGTGATAATTTGAAACAACGTTTATATTTGCATTCCTAGGCTATTCCGGTTGTTTAGATATTCTACGAAGCTCTTTAAATTGCAACGCTTTTACACAATTAAACACCAAAAAGCGAGCATACTTGGACACGTGGTGCTTGCGGGACCTTGTTTTTGGGGGGTTGCTTTGTAAAAATGGTGGTTCTTGGTTTTTGGGGCCCCCAAGGGAGATTACTTTGTTTTTGGGGGACCTTACTTTTTGAGCCCCCTCCGTACCGTGTCCAGGTATGAAAGCGAACCTTCCTGTAAACGCGTCGAAACGAAACAGTATGAACAGTGCGCCACCAAATTCAGGAAAACTCCTCGGCTGGGGAAACAGGAAAAGGGGCGGGTTTAGCATAATTCCAGTTCTGTTTTGAAGTGACCCGAATTGCCAATTGTAAAGGCCGGCAGCCTGGCCCCCGTGAGGTTTGGGTTTAAAAATCTTGACTTTCGTGAAAATACGATGATTTCAGGGATGGCCGTCTCTACTCAGGGTCCTACACGGCCCCGGGGTCAACAGAATCGAAAAGAAATTTTGAATCCCTTAACAGCTCTAAGTTTGTAGTTCGATTCTACTGCACCCCCTCTTGGTATTAGTCTGACAAATACTGTAACATCGATTGATTTTCTTGTAAAATCGATCTACCCAGAGCCACCCCTGGATGATTTCATTTTATGCCATAATGCCATTAGTTACCATGTCGCAATAGGGACTCCCACTCGTCAACAATTTTTTCGATATTAAAAAAAACGTTTGTAAAATAAAGTTTATTTCAGGTTCAAGGAGTGGCTGTCGGACCCTCACTCGGAGACTGAGTGGGAGTGCGCCCAGCTGAAGAACGACCTGGTGCGGGAGTTCCGTTCGGCCGACTGGGCTTCGGTCGACGCCGTGCTGAAGGAGAGCCTGAAGCACTACTTCGACGCGCCCAAGGCCGCCCCCCAAGTGGCCACCATGGAGCTTTAGATCTTCTGTATTCCGAGTGTTTTATCCGGGTATTTTGTGCATGATTTAGATAAATTATTCTACCTGTGGTTTATTTGTGAAACGAAATATTGGGAAACTCCCTTCTTTTCCAGAATATGCACAATCGATATTTACAAATATACAGATCACATAGGTATCATGGAGCAGAACACGATTACATCAGAACAAGAGGTAAATGATTGTCACTTTTTTAATGTTCTTTTTAATTTAAAGGTCGGGAATGGTAGGCGGAGCCAAGTGGGCGTGGCTTCGACGGCTAATGTCAAATTTTGGCATTAATTTTCATCTAATAAAAAATATAATCTAATAAAAAAACGAGTCTACGTTTTCCAAATTTAGATTTTCGTTATGAGACCGAATTCCCAAACACAACCCTTTAACCGGAGTCGTCTTTGAAGCCTTTATACTTTCTTTAACCCGCCGTATTAGCCGCACTGTCGGACGTGATGCAAAACCAAACCTCTGCTGTAATGGGTCGCGACACGACGCTTCATTATTTGTCTGTTAATTTAATGAAACAAAGTGTCAACACACGACCTTTCTGCTTTACGCAATTTGGGAAGTTCACCGTCATTGCGTACCGGCCACGGACCATTGGCGGGAATTCAAAATTTTCCCCTGCGGGGATTACGGTCGCTCAATATGATGCTGTCGACGTGGGAAAGTTGATTGTTGTAAATTGTGTATTTTTTCATATTTTCGCCACATTTTTTGGTATTTCATTAAGAAAATTAAATTAGAGTCGTATTTTTAACGAAATATACCACAAAAAAGCGAAAAAATGGATAAATAAGGTCTTTTTCTTACCCAAAGGACCCTATTTAGGTTATAATGGCATTGATCCTTGTGTTTACGTTTTCTTTGGAATGTATTAGCACTTTTAAAGCATGTGGGCTCTTTTGAAGGCAAAAGCAGGGGTAGAACTCTTCAAACTCTACAAATATCGTGATTTCGTTCGATTTTTCTCATAAAATGAATCTATTACTTGAGTTTTCATCTTATGCCACTTTTATTTGCTGTATTAGACTTGTTTTAACCGTGAAATAAAGAAAGATCCGTCCATTTCTGCGATTTCAATTGTTTTTGAGCCGCGCGACGGCTGCGTCGCGGCTCGGCCGACGTTTCCATTGCCGCCTACTTCCCGTCCAGATAGGCCGTGAACAGACGAAATCTGGAACTGTTTGAAATTTTAAACCGAGGCCGACTGTTTGAAATTTTACCTGGCTTCTTGTCGTGGACGAAGCGTATTTTATGAAACAAAAAGGTGAAATCTCGCGAAAAAAAAAACCACATTTTCTCTCGTACAAACAAGTAAACGGGAAATTTTCTTTTCATAAATTGGAAGCTACGCCCATTTGCAACTGCACCTTAAGTACATATGATTGTAAAATAGAAAAATAGCAGTAATAACAGCAATTTTTAATGTTTTCCAGCTGGCCGATGCGGTACTACAGCTAATCGACCAAGAGACCTCCCAGGTCACTGGATTGCCTCGTCTCCAGGCTCTCTACAGAATAAAAAGAGGAGGCGACCTCGATGTAAGCTTTTTTTGGTTTTTTTTTCTTCATTTTTACGGCATTTTTGAAAGAAAAGTAGCAATACGAACCGTTTTTTCACGTATTTTTGTTGTAATAATGATGAATTACTATGATTTATGTATTTTTATGCATTAATTTCACCAAAATAACGAAAAATCGACCGGAACGAGATCCGACAAACTCAGCTCCGCCCTTAAAGTGGAGATTTAAAGGACTTTCTTAGAGGACTGTGGGCGGTACGGTGTACCAAAATTTGTCTGTCGTCGTTTCAGGATTATATTTTCGTTTTCGAAATTTCTTTTCAAGTTTATTTTTCTGAATTTAAACGTTTTTTCTTTTAAGTTAGCTATATGTAAATTCAAAATTTAATTTTAAATTTTGCAAAATGGGAATTTTGGCAAAATTGGCCGCGCCCACACAGGTTTCGAAAAATTTGTCGTTTCTATTCGAATGCTGTGATATTTCAAATTGTTTTTTGTGTTTTTTGTACTAAATGGTTAAAAAATCTATTTATAGTGAAAAACTAGGCGATTCAACAGTGAGTGGGGAATTTAATCGAAAATATTCGTGAAACAGCTGGCCACGCACGATGTTTCCATGGCAGCCGCGGTTTCGCAGTGTTTGCGCCGATTCGAGTCGTTTTATTTAGTCTTGCCACGATTTTATTGACCAGTTGTGCTCAATTTACGCCCCGCCTCCTTTTTGAGGCACATTTGAGTCTAAATTTGGCCCCGCCTCTTCCCTTGCTTGGCTAACTGGCAGAAATGTCTCGAAACTTTCGAATATTCAATATTCCATAAGTAAATTTCGCATTTTCAGGAAGACTTGTCGCGTTGCGGAGTCACACTTGAGGCCCTTTTCAAGAACAACGCCATGTCGGGCGGTGGTGGCGCGAGCTACACCTTCGGCCGATCACGCGGCGGCGTGCCCCAGATCGAGAGAGTTCAGGAGAATGTGAACAACAGCAATGTGGGGTTTTTACTGCATTTGTATGTAAATTTGTTATTTCAAGAATCAACAAAACAACGTGGATTTCCCGGGATTCCACAATGGACAGCCGCCGTTCCCCTTCGTGCCCCTGGGCGTTCCAGGACCTTGTAAGTCACCTGAATCTCTTGTTTTTATTATTTTTCGTTCAGTTATTCCTATGCAGCCGGGCATGTACTTCGCCCCGCCGCCACAGCCGCTGTTCGCGCCGCGACAGCCTCCGGCGTTCCAGCCGCGACAGCCACCGCCGGAGTTCAAACCGCGACAGCAGCCACAGGAGTTCAAACCGCGACAGCAAGAACCACAGGAGTTCCAGCCAAGGCAGCAGACTCAAACGCCACAGCCGCCGGCAGCCGAGCCGGCGAAATTCGTGCGCATGTCGCAGCTGTACAAGATGGTCAATGACCAAGTTAACCAGTCAAAGGTGTGTTTTACGGTTATATTGGTACGGAAAATTGGATCCCACATCGAATGTGGTTAAAAGACAGAAATATCGTGTGAAAGCATCTATGTTGTTCTTTGAGTTTTGTGTGGTTGTTGGATGCTCAGGCAATGTCAGCAGCCAAATGTTAAAGCGGAACATTGCTTTCGTTTCTACAACAAAAATGTCTTACTAACTCGACGAACATCGTGCCATAGGACGTGGTGAATGGAATGAATGCCCTGTCATGTTGTGGGAGACATTATTATTCGTATACGTGGGTTCCTCCAGGATCTTGCTTTTAAAGGAATAAGTATCCCTCTATCCTCTAGGAATCCGCTTTTAAAGGACTGGCTACAGTAATACTCTTATTGTGTGTTCCGAACTATTCGATATGGCAGCCAATTAGCCAGTCCTTTAAAATATCATCTACAGAGAAAATGTGAAGCCCATTCCTTTTTTGTTTGCAAATTTTAAATTCAAAAATCGGATTATTGGAGATGTTTGCGATAATGCTCCTACCGCGGTTCCTACCAGTTTTACCATAAATGTTAATGCCAAAAGTAATTCATCGGAGTGTGGCAACATTTTGATGGTGTAGCTAGCGTAATGCATATAATATAGGATACTCAGACCGTGTGTACGCTGACAAATCGGCCGAAGTAGATTGTCAGGGGTTTATAATGATAAGCACGCAATCGGTCTTCTTTACAGCATTACTCTGAAGAGAGGAAGCGACGTATTAATACGGTTTGTCTTGACCGGTTAATATCGGATGGGGGTAAACAAAAGGTGCCCCACCACGCATCGCCGCGCTTCATACTTCGAAAATATGGAGTCTTAAAACATTGAGAAGCATCAAATCTTATGTTGAGCGTGGTACTGACGCTTCACGGCGCGTGAAACTTCAAATGAACAAACTTACCATTTTCTTTTTCAGAACGGCCGTATCTCGATCGAAATGCTCTTCGACAACATCCAGGACGTGCTGAAGGAGCAGAACCTGATTCTGAACCAGATTCAGACCTCCGATTGGACCGGAGTCATCGAGCGAGGAATCGACTCCCAGGACATCGAGGCCGTCCTCACGGTTCGTTTTGTGATTCTTGGGTTACTGTAGTTCTCGTAGAATGGCCTCCTGTACACGCCCGGCTCGGCGCTGCAGAACGTCGCTCCCGTTGTGCCGCAGAGCGCTCCGCCGGCGCCCGTGACGAAGCCTTCGTTTGGAGAGAGAAACCTGGTGGTTCGTTTTTTGTGCGTCGCGCTGAAAATGTTCCCTTGATTTAGAGTGAAATGCAGCAGCACCTGAGGATCGACGAGAGGAGCGGCCCTGTGCCTTTCAACCAGGCGGCCGAAGGCCATAGGCAGTTCAACAATCAGAGCAAACAGACGGAGAAGAATCAAGGGTTGGTTAAAGGACTGTGGAGTTGTTAGACCGTTAAAAGACAGTGTTTGGATTACTGTGTTGTTATTAGACCTATAACGACGTTTCCTAGAACCGTAGAAGTTTAAAGTCCGCATGTGATGGGATTGTATGTCACAAAAATATTGTAATTGTTGCATCGATCTTTGACCGGCAGGCGCTTGGTTCCAGCATTTTTGGTTATTGTATTGAGTTGTTAGACCTTTAAAGACCTGTTTGGTCGAGCCTAAAACCTTAAAAGCATGCACGCGATGGGCCTTTACGCTCCTAAATTCACTGTAATTGCTGTTCAAACCGTTATACGGCATACGTGAATGTATCAGTTGTATTGAGTTGCGAGACCTTTAACCGGCGGGTTGGTAGGACCTTAGGCGTTTAATGTACGCATTCCGTGGGATTTATACCACAAAAATGCTGTAATTGCTGCGCAGACTTTTAGGCATCACACGTGGTTGTTCGAGAATTTTGGGTTACAGTAGATTCTTGCCTACTATGAGAATATCAACGGTAACTGTGTATCTAATCTTAACAGAATATTTGATAGTATTCAGACCTTCAAACCCTAAATTGCTACAGTATACAGTTTTGAAGCACACATCGTTAACAAAATTTACGTAATGGAACATTCCATCCGACTTTCTGATTACTGCAGATTTTCGCTTAGTATGGGTAGGAGTTACGGTAGACATCCAGGCATTCAATATTCCATGGAGGAGTACTGCAGGCCGGGCAAGACTGGCGATTACTGTAGTTTCAGAATTGTAATTTTGCGAATCAAGTTTTGTATTGAAATGTTAACGGGGTGCCTCGCCAAAGACCTTCGGCCGATTTCGCTGCCTCACGGCTTGAGTATTCTATATTACCCGCTGTACTCTATGAACAACATCAAAACATTGGTGCACTGTGACGAAGTGGTTTTGGCATCACCTATGGGTCCCGCACATATCTGGACAGAGAGCGTTTGGGGGGTCGAAGCGTAAGCCCCCCAAATGGTGTTTCAGTGGCAAAGTAAGCCCCCCTTTATTTTTTGTTTCCAAGTTCAACTAAATACGAATTACGCAGGTATTCCAAGCACCACTATGTCCACCTATGGTCCCGCAACGAAAGTACCATTAAATTTGTCATTTTATGCTTGTTCAACTTCTTGTTTCAGATTTTCCCAATCAATGCTGCCGTTCGCGTCGAGCAGTGGAGAGAGCCTTGTTAACACGACGACCAACAGCAGCAGCTACTCCGACGTGAGCAGGTCGGCCAGTCGCTTCTCCGCCCCCGTCACCAATTTCCCCGTAGGAGACGATCATATTAAGTGGGTTACTGAACTTTGCTACCGTACCCTCAGAATTGCTTTCTCTTCAATCCAAAACCTTTGTTTTCTTTTAGAGAAGAGAAGATTAGAGGGCGCATAATCTGGGACTACATCCAAGGCCAGCTGACGTGCTACGTGCCGCAAGATGAGGCTGAACGCGTCGTTCTCGCGTAGGAATCGGTTTCTGTTGAAATTTAAGTGATTTTCTTCAGGAAGGCGGTGAATAAGTGCCGAAAATTGTGGGGAAAGAGGATGCACGAACTGGCGGAGGTGATTTTCCTGCTGAAGAGCCACTGGCTCCGGCAGAGGGAGATCGTCTTCACCGATCTTGGACACACAATGTTCGATGTGAGTTGCGAGAACTGCGAAAATGACTGCAAAATGTTATGTAATACAAACGATTTTCGTGTCAACGATCATATTAACGCAATTTTAAGTCCTATTGACATTGACACCCGGCTGGCATGGAATACGGTAGACCACCCATTGATGCTCTGGCAGGGATTACGGTAGACCACCCATTAACACACTGGTAGTGAGTACGGTAGACCACACATTAACCCCTTGGCAGGGAATACGGTAGACTACTCAATTTGTCGCTCCGCCCTCCCGAATTACCGTAAGCGTCATTTCTTATTTTTAAAATAAAATAACTGTAGGAGGATCTTACTGTAGTATAATTCCGATGAGCCTTCTGCAGACCGGTACGGGTTACTGTAGGTTTCGAGCTGGAATTTTACAGCACTGTAGGCACTTTTGCGAACAAGCAGAGGCTTTTTCAGTGACCGGGCCATTAGATTACTGTAGTTATATTCGCATACTGTAATAACAAATTTCTTTTTAGTTTATCTTTGGAACGGAAGGCGAGTTGGACTGGGGACGTCTTGGACTGACGCCCGACGACCTGGCTCCCCTGCGCCTCTACGAGTCGGCTGATCGCGTTACTAAGACGGTATGCTCTCTCGCTCTCTCTCAGTCTCTCTTTCTCTCTCTATCTATCTCTCTGAGAAAACCCTAATTTCAGGTGCAAGTGAACGAATACATCCAGTTGGTCAGCATATATCAGATAGCTCAAGGCTCCCTGCCCGCTCAGGTTTACAAGGTAAAACTTTTAGAGTAAAAGAAAATCATAAAATTTCAGATGTTGATGGAGGTGGCGGATGGCGAGGCAGTCTACTACAACAGCATCATTAGGAACACTCGGGCGACGTGCCAAGGCGGTTGGCAGGCGATGAACAACCAGGAGCGCTACTTTTATTTGGAAGAGGAGGTGAGGGATAGCAAAGAATGAGAGAGGTGAAGGAATATGCAGAGATATAAGAATAGAGATATATACAGTGAGAGAGAGAGGAGTGTATAGAGAGATCAGAGACAGGGGAATATCAGTGCCATACAGAGTGAGAGAGAGAGCAGAGACAGAAAGATGGAATATTCACACAGAAAAAAGGAAGGGAATATCCAGAGAGAGAGAGAGAGAGAGAGAGAGAGAGAGACAAGATAAACAGAAAGGTACAAAGAGGTAGAGAGAGAGAAAGAGATCATCGAAGAAGATTGAGAGAACAGAAATAGTTATACTGAGAGAAAGATAGTGAGAGTAGAGAGGTGTCTTAAACTCTCAATATTTCAGTTATTCAATCACAAGGAGATCTTCACCCTGAATACCGAGAATGGCTACGTGCAGCTGCGCCATCCGATGGCTCATCTCGTCGTCTGCTAGATATTTTATACCCCATTCGCATTAACCTCAGGTGTACATTATTTGCGTTATTTTGTTTCTCTCGTTGTTTTAAACAATCTTCAATTTGTGTATTTGATAGCGGTAAATGTGATCTCGCTGTTTTAAAATTGTAAGCGAATGAGAACTAAGGGAAGAAATTGAGCGGCGTTCTGCAATTGGGGGCATAGAAAGATCAAGCCCCCACGGATGGGGTACCGTACTGTGGACAAACAACGTCGCTTCGGTAGTTTGACTGCATTTTCAAAAGAAACTCTGGAGATCACGTGCACTTTCTCTGTTTTCTCTCTATGCCTCTTTCTGTATAGCTGTCGCCAAACGAGCATCTTGCCAAAAACGGCCTTAATGCAGCAGTCGCGCAGTACTCAGGCGGAAATAGCATGCGAGCAGCGCAGACGCAGAGAAAAGCGGCTTTTAACAGCCGATGCTCGTTTGGCGCCGGCTATATATCTCACCCTTCCTCTCCTGTTGGTAATTGCAATGTGGACAAACACCCTCGCTTCATCAAGAGGGTCTCCTTCGCTGTTTAACAGAGCTACGTGGCTGTACCCTGGCTGAAGACATTCAAAGGGCACGGTTTATTGACTAATCTCCAATAAAGTGTGAAAAAGTCGTCATTTGGTCCCCAGGATCCTGAAGATTTTCCATCAAAATGCAGATTCCATTCTTCAAATTCACCTTAGACTATAATTTGTCCGCTATACCAAGTTTTTAGTGCCAAACAACCATCAAAACATTCTACATATCGATTAGTACCTTCTCTATCCTTCACGTTACTGTCAAGTCAAGACAGTCTGAGGATTTCCCATTAGAATTTAGATTCCTTAAGTCAAAGGCGCCTTATGGGAGCTATGCAGGCAGGGTAACCTTAAAGAACATCTTCAAAAGGATTTCTCAAGTTTCTCATTGTTGCTGTTTAGTTAGGGTACCATAACCGTACCATGGCTTCAAAGAATCAAAAACGGTTTCAAAGTCTAACATGTTTTGACCAAAAGCGTAAAATGTTATCATTAAGGTGAGCTCAAACTATTCGCGTGGCAATATTTAGAATGTTTTATCAAAGAATGATTTGACTACAAATAGAGAAACATAACGAAAACTAGAACGTTCAAATACTATTGGCAGGATTCCAGGCGACAGCTATGCGCAATTTATCATGCAAAGAGTCAATCAATACAGTCGATATCAAATGAAACGTTTTCTATTCTTCCAGACGCTGATGTACGCAATGGACCCAACGGAGACACGTAATTCTCCGGGAGCTCATTCGTTAGCTCATACTTCTACTGACTTCCACCCGCGACGGTCGACTACCATGAGCAATACTATGGTCACGAGGGCCATGTCGGCTGCGATGAAGGCCTCCACCGAGGCATGCGTTGGCTTGTGCCAGTGCCATGGTGAGTTCAGTAATCTCTGTCTCTGTCTCTGTCTCTGTCTCTGTCTCTGTCTCTGTCTCTGTCTCTGTCTCTGTCTCTGTCTCTGTCTCTGTCTCTGTCTCTGTCTCTGTCTCTGTCTCTGTCTCTGTCTCTGTCTCCATCTCCAGACCACGAATATCGTACTTTGCCTGTAAAACTGTTTTACGACTTGTTTTACAAATTGCATACCCTCGGGAGGGTCAGAAACCACCGGAAATGGCGGAAGAGGGCGGGGTTCAGCTGACATGACGCGCATTTCGAGCACCTAATCACGTACTTCATCTTCTCATTCCCGGGCAGGGAGTCCTTGAATTCATTAGAGCAGAAACTGAAAAAGATCTTTTTCATACGAAAAGACTTCGAATCACCAGTCCAGGGAATTGACCTCGCTCATCACTATTTCATAGATCACCGTATCCACTCTGATAAAGAAACCATTCGGACCAGAGGTCTAAAAATAAACTAGTTTGGGATGCACTTTACGCAAACGTACAGTATTGTCATACAGACGCTCGTATATCTCTTCGGAATGAAGTTACCATCCAATCTTACAGTATGGGATAGGATCCCAGACGACGGATACGGTTCCTTAGAGGGGAAACGAGCCTCGGTACCGTAAAATCAACTGAAGGAAATTTTCGCTGACCAAGCCCCGGTAACGTCGCTACCGTAGATTTTGACCCTTCGAGTTTCTGTAAAATATAAACTATAATAAAATGTGTGAGTGAGTGTGAGTGTGCGTGTGAGTGTGAGTGTGAGTGTGAGTGTGAGTGTGAGTGTGAGTGTGAGTGTGAGTGTGAGTGTGAGTGTGAGTGTGAGTGTGAGTGTGAGTGTGAGTGTGAGTGTGAGTGTGAGTGTGAGTGTGAGTGTGCGTGTGAGTGTGAGTGTGAGTGTGAGTGTGAGTGTGAGTGTGAGTGTGAGTGTGAGTGTGAGTGTGCGTGTGAGTGTGAGTGTGAGTGTGAGTGTGAGTGTGAGTGTGAGTGTGAGTGTGAGTGTGAGTGTGCGTGTGCGTGTGAGTGTGAGTGTGAGTGTGAGTGTGAGTGTGAGTGTGAGTGTGAGTGTGAGTGTGAGTGTGAGTGTGAGTGTGAGTGTGAGTGTGAGTGTGAGTGTGAGTGTGAGTGTGAGTGTGGGTGTGAGTGTGAGTGTGCGTGTGAGTGTGAGTGTGAGTGTGAGTGTGAGTGTGAGTGTGAGTGTGAGTTTGAGTGTGAGTGTGAGTGTGAGTGTGAGTGTGAGTGTGGGTGTGAGTGTGAGTGTGAGTGTGAGTGTGAGTGTGAGTGTGAGTGTGAGTGTGAGTGTGAGTGTGAGTGTGGGTGTGAGTGTGAGTGTGCGTGTGAGTGTGAGTGTGAGTGTGAGTGTGAGTGTGAGTGTGAGTGTGAGTGTGCGTGTGCGTGTGAGTGTGAGTGTGAGTGTGCGTGTGCGTGTGAGTGTGAGTGTGAGTGTGAGTGTGAGTGTGAGTGTGAGTGTGAGTGTGGGTGTGAGTGTGAGTGTGAGTGTGAGTGTGAGTGTGAGTGTGGGTGTGAGTGTGAGTGTGAGTGTGAGTGTGAGTGTGGGTGTGAGTGTGAGTGTGAGTGTGAGTGTGAGTGTGAGTGTGAGTGTGAGTGTGCGTGTGAGTGTGAGTGTGGGTGTGAGTGTGAGTGTGAGTGTGAGTGTGAGTGTGCGTGTGAGTGTGAGTGTGAGTGTGAGTGTGAGTGTGAGTGTGAGTGTGAGTGTGAGTGTGAGTGTGAGTGTGCGTGTGCGTGTGAGTGTGAGTGTGAGTGTGAGTGTGAGTGTGCGTGTGCGTGTGAGTGTGAGTGTGAGTGTGAGTGTGAGTGTGAGTGTGAGTGTGAGTGTGAGTGTGAGTGTGGGTGTGAGTGTGAGTGTGCGTGTGAGTGTGAGTGTGAGTGTGAGTGTGAGTGTGAGTGTGAGTTTGAGTGTGAGTGTGAGTGTGAGTGTGAGTGTGAGTGTGAGTGTGGGTGTGAGTGTGAGTGTGAGTGTGAGTGTGAGTGTGAGTGTGAGTGTGAGTGTGAGTTTGAGTGTGAGTGTGAGTGTGAGTGTGAGTGTGAGTGTGCGTGTGAGTGTGAGTGTGAGTGTGAGTGTGAGTGTGAGTGTGAGTGTGAGTGTGAGTGTGAGTGTGAGTGTGAGTGTGAGTGTGAGTGTGAGTGTGAGTGTGGGTGTGAGTGTGAGTGTGCGTGTGAGTGTGAGTGTGAGTGTGAGTGTGAGTGTGAGTGTGAGTGTGAGTGTGAGTGTGAGTGTGAGTGTGGGTGTGAGTGTGAGTGTGAGTGTGAGTGTGAGTGTGGGTGTGAGTGTGAGTGTGAGTGTGAGTGTGAGTGTGAGTGTGAGTGTGAGTGTGCGTGTGAGTGTGAGTGTGGGTGTGAGTGTGAGTGTGAGTGTGAGTGTGAGTGTGAGTGTGGGTGTGAGTGTGAGTGTGAGTGTGAGTGTGAGTGTGAGTGTGAGTGTGAGTGTGAGTGTGCGTGTGCGTGTGAGTGTGAGTGTGAGTGTGAGTGTGAGTGTGAGTGTGAGTGTGAGTGTGGGTGTGAGTGTGAGTGTGCGTGTGAGTGTGAGTGTGAGTGTGAGTGTGAGTGTGAGTTTGAGTGTGAGTGTGAGTGTGAGTGTGAGTGTGAGTGTGAGTGTGCGTGTGAGTGTGAGTGTGAGTGTGAGTGTGAGTGTGAGTGTGAGTGTGAGTGTGAGTGTGAGTGTGGGTGTGAGTGTGAGTGTGCGTGTGAGTGTGAGTGTGAGTGTGAGTGTGAGTGTGAGTGTGAGTGTGAGTGTGAGTGTGGGTGTGAGTGTGAGTGTGCGTGTGAGTGTGAGTGTGAGTGTGAGTGTGAGTGTGAGTGTGAGTGTGAGTTTGAGTGTGAGTGTGAGTGTGAGTGTGAGTGTGAGTGTGGGTGTGAGTGTGAGTGTGAGTGTGAGTGTGAGTGTGAGTGTGAGTGTGGGTGTGAGTGTGAGTGTGAGTGTGCGTGTGAGTGTGAGTGTGAGTGTGAGTGTGAGTGTGAGTGTGAGTGTGAGTGTGAGTGTGCGTGTGAGTGTGAGTGTGAGTGTGAGTGTGAGTGTGAGTGTGAGTTTGAGTGTGAGTGTGAGTGTGAGTGTGAGTGTGAGTGTGGGTGTGAGTGTGAGTGTGAGTGTGAGTGTGAGTGTGAGTGTGAGTGTGGGTGTGAGTGTGAGTGTGAGTGTGAGTGTGAGTGTGAGTGTGAGTGTGGGTGTGAGTGTGAGTGTGAGTGTGAGTGTAATATCCTCTCAAAAGTCTCCATGGCTTGATACTAACCAGCGGTTCCTTTGTTGGCTGCATTGTGAAGCTTGTTACCGTCGTCAGGCATCACTCGGTTGAGGACGATGTTCTTCTTCTTGTCAGCGGGGCTCTCTCCCTTGACCGCGTCGTTGTTCTTCTTGTGCGCGGGGCTCTCTCCCTGGACGACTATGTTCTTCTCCTCCTTGGCTGGCATCGCTCGATTGATGCTGGCTTTGATCGGCTTAGCTCCGTCCTCTGAACAAGATTTCTGTTGATCTCTTATTGTTAGTATTGGTAATGTGAGAGAGATATGGCAGTGAGAATGAGAGAGGAGATTCGAGTTTAGAAGTACTGTGAATCATGATACTCATAATACCTTGACAATTGCAGGTAGTATCGCAGGCCTCCTGAGACAGCTTGGCTGCGGCGGTTCGTGACCTCGTGTTGTACGACATGAGTTAGTAGAGTAGAAGAGAAGTCAGTAGACGACCACTCCCTGGGTGAAGGAGGCGACGAATGACTGACGAATGAGCGCACAAAGAATTGCGTGTCTCCGCTGAGTCCGTTTCGTACGTGAGCAACGTGAAGGACGTGAAAAGGTACCACTAGTAATATAGCCTCTTGGCACGTTTTTCGCAATAGAAAGTGAGAAGTATGAAGCCGCTTAGCATCTTTGAAGAACTGTTTTCTGGTGTCGAGTTACGGTAAGTGACCCCTGGACTACAACTTGAAACTTGCCATTGTGTCATTTGAGATTGTGCGGAAGAGAGGACGAAAACTGTCCACGACAACAGAAAAAGTTCTTGCTTTGAGAAATCCTTCTCGTTTCAAGTTACCCTACCTGAATAGCTCTTATAAGATGCCTTTGACGTGAGGAAACTGAATTTTGATGGGAAAACTTCAGAATCTTGTGCCTTTAAAGGCAGAGGCCCACGTAAAATGAAGAGGGGGACCTGTCCATGCTAATCGTAAAACTCTCTGCATTTCACCATTGAAAATGATACTCTCTCGCCTATGTTACGTCATGGACAGGTCCTTTTTCATTTTCCT
>OZ059904.1:26160142-26402642 GCA_964057215.1 Oscheius myriophilus | reverse complement strand
AATACGAAGTGAAGCGGATGGCCTGGTGGAGGGGGTACGGTAGCATTCTGAAATCGATTTTGAGTGAAAAACTCTCTGTCTCTCTGTCGCTCTATCTCTCTGTCTCTTTGTCTCTTTGTCTCTCTGTCTCTCTGTCTCACTGTCTCTCTGTCTCTCTGTCTCTCTGTCTATCTGTCTCTCTGTCTCTCTGTCTCTCTGTATCTCTCTGTCTATCTGTCTCACTGTCTCTCTATCTCTCTGTCTCTCTGTCTATCTGTCTCTCTGTCTACCTGTGTCTCTGTCTATCTGTCTATCTGTCTCTCTGTCTCTCTCTGTATCTCTGTATCTCTGTCTCTCTGTCTCTCTGTCTCTCTGTCTCTCTGTCTCTCTGTCTACCTGTGTCTCAGCTCTTCATCTCTGTTGTCAGCCACGTGGATTCCAGCAGCAGGAAGGCAGGAGCCAAGTGTGTGGGCGATGGGTCTTCGTCGAAGCACACAACGACTATCGGTCTTCAGAAACTCATGAAACCTACATTTTAAACGTTTTTCAACTTGAGAGTCAAATTTTGACTTACTTTTTCAGAGCAGAGGCAGAGATGATGAGGGGTGGGGTTATGGCGACCGGAGAGGAGACGAATTCTGTGGCCCAGGCAATGGAGGACTGAAAATGGCTTTCTAAAGGAGGGAGAGAGAGAGACAGAGAGACAGAGACAGAGACAGAGACAACCAGACAGAGAGATGAAACTTACCATATCTCCTGCGTACTCTGCCATCATCTTCCTCAGATTCTCCACAACCACAAATGTCCCCAGTCCACTGAAGACGAACCATTCTCCCTCCTTTGCTCTTTTCTCTCCCTTCTCCAAAACCTCCCACCAGCTGGCCCAATGGTCCGTTTCCGAGTGCGTCTCCGCAAAAGTCAGCGACGAGCACTGTTTTCCCCAAGTCTTAAAGGTATATCTCCTAATTAGGGTAATTAACGATAATTACCTCCGAAATCGCCGAAATCTGGTGCTCCAAGTACTCCACAGTCGCATTGGGGTAGGAGGCAATGTAGCAATGAACTGGGAACGCCTTGGGCTCGACGGGCTTAGCGGTTAATGGGACTTCCAATGGGTCCGAACCTTCGGATATGAACAAAAAGTACTATAAACCTCAAATAAAAAGGAAAAATGAATAAAAACTTACAAAGATGGCTGTTGTAAGAGCGCCGACGGTGATGCCGCCGAGGCCGGCGAGGACGCGGCGCTGGTGGAGACGACCTCTCCGATCGAAACACATTGAAGGAATGGGGGAGTGGGGGGGAAAGTAGAACGTTTTGGCTGAGAGTTATTCTAATTATAATCTAATTAATACCGATTTATAAACTAATTGCAATCGAGTTTTGCTCTTTTGGCTACAAACGCACCGTTGGGTTATAACATCTATGTGGCACTGACATAATATTTGTACGAATTTGATCTCTATGCCTCTATATCTCAATGCCTTATTGGTTCCGTTACATATGCCTCTAAAGAGTGTCTCCATTCATCCTCAGCGCCTCAATGCCTCTGTGTCTTAACATCTAAATATCTCTATATCTTGGTGTCTGAATTTATCTCCCCTCAATGCGAATATACATGATTCTCAATGCCCAAATGTCTCTAATGCTATTTTTCATGAATGCCTCAATCCCTCTTCAATCTCCCAAAATCTCCTTGGTTAAATTCCTCATTCTTTTAAGTCTAAATACACCGATTCCTCAATACTCAATTGTCTCACCTCTCTGTCTCAAATGCCTCTGTACCTCACCCAATATCTCAATGTCTCCGTGCCTTAATGCGTCAATACATGCTTCCCTCAAGGTCTCAGTTCCCAAAATGTCTCTGTTACTCTCATCAGTACCTCCGTCTCCTACGCCTCAATGCCTCCAACTCTTGTTTCTATACGCCTCAGAATGGCAATATCTCAATGTCTGAATATCCCCCTCCCTCAATGCCCAAAAGTCTATCCTTTCTGTCATCATTGTCTCTATTTCTCGAAGAGCCTCCCGCCTCTTTACTTCTGCCATGCCTCAACGTCTCAGTCTGAATAAACTCCTCCCTCAATGTTTCAATGCTGAAAACCTCCGTTACAAAAAATGACACTTTCTTGTAAATAGTTTATGTCTCGGTAAAAGAATGATAATCAAATTGTAGATGGGGCGTCGGTAGCACTATATACAACAAAAGGGACTAGTACGGTATATACCACGAGTATCTCGCTCCTAGGAAAGATGATTTATACACAGGTTTCTGGGATCATCGCAACTAGATTTACACACAAAGGCAACCCGCGGTACACCAGGCTCTCTTGAGATTCCGCCTCGGGGAGACGCTTAGGCGGGACGGTTGCCCTGGCCGGGCACGTGGTGGGACCAGTCGGCCACCTGGAAAAAGGATTACGGTAGGTACAGTAATATAAAACGTTACCTGGGGACCCATCGTCAGATTTCTGCGAGAGGACGTGCTGTAGATGGGAAGAACCTCACTGGCCTCGACGGGGACGGCCTGAAAATGTAATGCATACTACATTGTATTTAAAATAGCAATTATCCCCCCTGAACTGATATAAAAACGATATTCATTTCGGTGCGCAAAATGACACAGCGGAGTGAAAAAAAATTCTTCCAAAAAGTGAAAAAAAAAATCACAGGTTCGAAAACATGGAAATTTTGGTATCCCCTGAACAATAATGCCTGTTCAACAGAAAAAAAAGAAGCAATTGAAACTGCCATGATAAAAACTGCGTGAACAAGCGAATGTTGAGCTTTAGCTTTTAGTATTTTATTCCTAAATTTTAGGGAATTGTAGAAAAAAAGGCATTTGTGGCGCGATTTAGCATTCCAAAGTTCTCCATATTTTTATACAGTTAGCATTCCATAACATGCCATATTATTTATTTCCGTTTTCGGGCAGTTCTACCTGTACTCAGTTTACAAGGAATTTCATTTTCTGAACGTTTTCTGGCTAGCAGCTCCACTTCGTTCGCGTTCCGTTCTAGCGGGCGGGAAAACGACCGCAAACAGGCTGTTTTGTAAATTTGAAATGTCGATATTGGTCTCGAGACGAATACTCCTTTTTTGAGAAGGTGAGACTCGTTTTTCAAAAGATTGAGTAAATTGTCTTTTTTTTAAATTCAAGCACATTCCTTCAACCAGTTTCGAATTTTTTACAGATGTCCCCGCCATGCCTCGTTTTTCAAAAGTTTGTCAACGATCATAATGACGTCATTTTGGATCCTATTGACATCCAGTTGGTACAAAATACGGAATACCACCATAAAGCATAAAATTTATTACAAACGGGGTTGTTCACTGATATACCGCAAATTAAAAATGCAAAAACGCCCAAATCTTGTATTTGGGGTGAGGTTACATTAAAGATGTTCCATTAACCAGTGCAAACCCGATAGGGCGCTTTTGCTATTATTCCCATGTTTTACAAAACAAAAGTCCAGTATTTGCTGTCAAAGTTATTTAGTAAAGATGAAATGCAAATTTCCACGCTTTGTAGTTAAAACTTTGTCATCAACACCAAACCAAAAGATCCAAGCCCCCAAACCAGGTTAATTGCCTCATTCAAAGAAAGTTTGTCCCCTTCAAAGGGAACCAAACAGAAAGAAATTCGGAAATTTGGAACACACCTTCAAGTAGACACAGGCGTCGGTGCCATATCCCTCCATAGAGACGAGGAAAAGGTCTCCGAGGAAGTAGCGCGCGTATAACCGAGAGAGCGGCAGACCGTAGCCGTATCCAGCCTGAAAATAGAATATACAGTCCTTTAAAATGCCAAAAAAGTGTTAATGAAATAAAGAAATCCCATTCATGCTCTGTGGCTAATAGTAAGAGAGAAAACATATTTCAGCTATTTCAAAAACTCATACCACTGGAATGCGTCTGTCTGGATCCGATTTATCACCACTTTTTGGCGCACGCTGGAAAATATTTTATGCTATTTCGAAAGAAGGATTCACAGCTGCTTGTCTAGGATTCTCACGGGCAACCATGACAAAATTTGGAGACGAGCCGGCCCGCTGATATTTTCGGGCCGGACCGAGCAAAATTGAGTTTTCTTAAACAGTATCGGAGCAGGCCGCTACGGTGGTTGCCCACGGCGACCCCTAAAAACCTTCTTGATTTCGGCCGACTTGTCAAAAACCTTCCATGAAAATTCCGCCCAATAACTTACAATGTGAAGCGAAAACTAATTAGGCCCATGACATTTTTCATCAAATTTTTCTGCGTTTCTGCCTTGAAACCACTCGGTCTTGCACAGTACATAAAGTAGCGAAAACATGTTAATCGCAAAAACAAAAACATAAAAATTGTGGTTTCCCGACCGAAGCTCCGCCAAAAGCGGCGGGAGGGCCGTCGCAATTTCAAGTTTTCGCCATTTTGTTAAGAGGGTGGGCCGTTGCAAATTTTCGAAACATTCAGTAATAAATTGATCCCCGCAGTGGGTTGCCAAAGCCTGTTCCCCACCCGCGATCATGTAAGTCCCCCAAAATAGGGAGAGTTTGAGGGTTCGATGCGTAAGTCCCCCAAATGGTGCCTCGGGGGTGACGTAAGCCCCCATTATGTTTTTGTTAACAGTTTCAACCAAACGCTTAAATACGTAGGTATAGCTGTCGCCAAATTGAAATCATGCCAATAACATTAGAATGTCCCAGTGATCCTCTGTTGATATTGAAATTCGTAGTCGTAATGAGTCTTCGACAGAGCCTGCTTTGCATGTTTCCGCAATTTGCATATGATTTCATTTTGGCGACAGCTATACCGCAAGAATCTTATGTCCACCTATGCCCGCGATTTCGTACGCAATACTACGTAAAATGTCATTTCAGTACATAATAAAGCGTATCACACAAAGTCAAACCTACCAAAGGGGCTTGTGTTCCGTCTCTTGGCGGAGGAGGCGCCGTGCTGTACATGTAGTTGTACAATTTCTCCAGAATGGTCCTCGACACTCCGCCTCCTCGGTCACAAATCTGGACGAAAAGAATTTAATTAAATGTCCCATTGGTCTTACCTTGATGGACAGATCTTCGGATCCCCGCACGACGAAAACCTTGATATCCGGCAGGTCGTCGTCCACCCCGTGGTGTTCGACCGTCGCGCGCATTGCGTTCTAAAAGGTGAAAATAAAGTTAAAAATTAACACAATTTCCGATGTCGCCTGACATTTTTACCCTATGTCGTGTAACGGCAACTGACCGGACCGGCACCATATTTATGTCAAAACTCCATGGAAAATTAAAAATGTTTCCGAGGCCGGTGAGCAAGCTCTCCAAATTCTCTCGACCGGCCCATATATTGACTGGGGTGGTGCTGACAACGGTTTTACAAACATAATAGCCACAACCTTTAGCTATTGAATTCTATGAGACTATCCGCCTTATATCCCGAAAAACCAAATTTCTTGTTGCGCACCCGCCGGATCTGAACACCAATTGAAGCTAGCGATGTGCGGTACGAGTCACCCAAAGGAGAAATCCCGCTCGGCGCGACCCCCACAATCGAAAAAAATATAGTTTAAATGAAGTCATAATAACCCAAGTAACGCCAAATTCGTTGAATCACACTACCACTGTATTAAAAATTTTGGCAAGGGATGATCCAAATAGTTTACCGAAAATTTCCTTTAAACCGACCTTAAACAACTCGAACATGATGTGGTAGAGGTGGCTGGGCACAGCCACTACTGACACGGCCTTTCCCTTGTCCACGTGGTTGATCATCTCTAACTTCATGGCGGGACTAGTCAAGTAGTATCGATCGCAGAGGAAACTACAGTAATTTCGTAATTAAAATGAAATAAAAAAAACATACCGTGCATTTTCGAAAGCGTCGTAGACTACGGATTCCACGTCACAGGCGGGGTCTATGCATCCCACGTGGCGAGGACTCTCCGGAAGTACCGAGCCGAACACAACCTGAAATGACAGAGGTAGGAAGGGATACAGTAACCGGGAAGCAAGAAAGGCTAGAGTTACAGTACCCAAACGAATTGCCGGAACTAGAAACGTGATAAGTAAGAAGTAGAAATAACCTAGAAGATACGTGAGAGTTACAGTAATCCGAAATAGGAACGGTAAGGATTACGGTAACCAAAACAGGTTAAGTGAGAATTACGGTAACTAAAAACAGGGTAAATTATAATACAGTAACCCAGAACAGGTTCAATGAGAAATACAGTAAGCTAGAACAGGATAATTGGTTGGTTACAGTAACTAGGAACACAGTAATAACAGGCTACAGTAGCTAGAAACAGGGTAACTGAAGGTTACCGTATCCTGGAACAGGATAAGTTACAGTAACCTAAAACCCGGTGATGAGTACAGTAACCTAACTAGGACAAGCCAGGATTACAGTACCCAAACTGAGTAAATTACAGTTACAGTAACCTATAACATGAAAGTGGGAATACAGTAACCGAACAGTAAGTAAGGGATACAGTAACCCAATTATTTAAAACGACAGTATTCAAGGACTACAGTAACCGTAAAAAGCCAGAATGGCAGCAGTATGTTCAGAAACGGAACGAAAAAGATTACAGTAACAAACTCACCAAGTGTTGATTCTGGAGCATCCTAATGGAAATCCGGTTGATGTAGAATCGATCGAGGAAGTACTGAATGCCTTAAAATGAAAAAGTTAAAGGACTGTGAAGGGTGGCAACCCTTTTCGCTGGCAATGTCCACTCCGTCGCTCTCGCGCAGTTCGATCAGCCCCTCGGCCATCGTTTCCACCACGTGGGCGTGGCGTTTCAGGATCGACTGCAGCTTCTCGTTGAATCTGAAATGAGTACAGGTTGTTTGACCTAGATAGCACAAGGAAAATCGATAATCACGTGCATATTGCGAAAACTTATTTTTTTAAAAATCTAACTTTTTTCATAGTTTCAGTCATACATGCGCAAAAAGTTTGAGCATATAGAATATGAACCCTCCGTTTGTAGCAAATTCCACACTGCGTGGTTGGTTTACTAAATTTCGCGCCAGCCATCTGTCATGGCTGTTTTGAACCCCCCTTTATATTACAAAGTTTGCGATTACCACCCCAGGCCCCCAGGGAGCCGGCCCTCAGGGCTCTGTCATCAGCGGAGGGCCTTACACGGCCCCGGCTCCAACATAATGGGAAGTGCGGGACATACCCTAAATTGGTGGGTGCGGCTGGGTCCGGGCGGAGCCCCCCGGATTTTTTGGCGGGTCCGGTGGGCCGGCGGAACCCCCCGTTTTTACGCGTTTTCGAGGACACAATTTTTGCCCCCCTGCGGCCCCCCCCCCCCCCCCCCCCGAAAACCCCTCTCCTGACTCAGGGTCCCGATTTTTCCCGGCGCACCCCCCCGCAGATCCTTACCCCAATTTAGGGTATGGTGCGGGAATATAGAAAATTTAAGCTCTTTAGCAAATTTCAAATTTTCTCTCTTCCCGCGCTTCCCATACTGTTGAGCCCGGGGCCGTATAAAGCTTTCTGCGGACGCCGGGCATACATTGTCAAGCTCCGCTATAAGTGGGGGTAGGGCCGTCGAAATTTTAAGTTTTCCGCAAATTTTGTTGAAGAAGTGGCCCATCGCAATTTACAAAAAAAACTTTTTCGAGTAACCGTCGTAAAACTGACACCCGCAGTGAGTTGCCCAAGTATGCGCCGGGAGGGCCGGATCCCGTGCCAAAGCAACCATACTTCTGAAAATTAAAAGTCTATTCCAGTAAAGGGGGTACGGAGCCTATCCGCCCTTGATACAAGGGCAATCGATTGTTAAGGAATGGGTCCTACCACGAATATGGTATTACCCCCAAAACAACAAATATATTTTCGCGATCACAAAATCTCTCTTGTAAACAAACACCTGATACCGGTACGGTTCCTCGTTGCCCATTAATCACCCCAGAACTCGTTCCGTGTGCGTGTTGTCAAAAGTCCCCCACCTGGCGACCGGCTGCCCCTTCCGCGGCGCACGTGTTCCCCGAAAAGGAGGCCGATTAGGCACACGAGTTTAAAGGTCGCGCACCACGTGGCGTTCGGAAATAATATGATAAGGTTTTCTTGTTTGACCTTGGGTGTGTGTGGACCTGGAAGCAGCTGATAAAGCGGCAACATAGCACACTTCGCAGAGATCGGCTGTAAACGGACAGAAATAGCCATAACACAGTGTACCCAACAGGGCTTGACAGGTTTTTGTCCAATTTGTTCATGGCAACGTTAATGACTGGCAGGTCTCAAGTAATCGTAGAGACGCACATGCAGTCCTTTACATCTACGAATGTTATAGGTTCGTGTTATCCCAGAAGATCGAGGAATAATCATCAATCATATTTGCTACCATAAACGTTGACCCTCCATGTTTACGGACGTCAATTTAGTGGTACCCCAACCGAATGGTCGGTTCTATCTTCGCTCCGCCGACTATGAATCCGGCCCAGAACCTCGTCAAGGAAGGACCGTTCTCGACACCACTCCCAGTTACTGTGTGAATTTGGTCGAAAATGGCAGCAAAAAATGAAACGGGGGCTTACGCCGTCACCGAGGCACTATTTGGGGGTTAATGCATCCAGCCCCCAACGCTGCCCGTCCAGCTATGCTACATAAGCATGGGGGTCTCACCACAACCCAAGTGACAGAGTTGTACCCATGTATGGTCTAGTAACTGACATAATAACCCCATTTCCTTTAACTTATGGCTTAAAATTGGATAGGCACACTTAACTTTGGGACGCATAGTAAAGTTGGAATCGGATAAAACAAAAGTAGCTAGTATTCGCAGTGTTCACCACCCTTAACTTGGAAACATACATTAAGGGAAAGGGGGCGACAAATAGCAAAAAGGTTCGGAGTTTCAAAATGTTACACTTCAGAGGTAGTGCCAACAAAAGATCTGTCAATTACTCGTGTCTTGGCGTCTTTTACAACAATTACAGCTACTTCCGGGTGTGAACCTATTCCACTGTCGATTAAATTTGCAATCATAGAAAAACATCGACCGGAATTTTCAGTTGATTTTTTCAATTTAATCTAATTTCCTATTTGGGGGACTCGCGCCACATGTCTCATTCGCATTGTGGGCGGTTGGGCAAAACGGAACCCACGGGCAGCTTGTTCATGTACGTTTCCAATTATCGCAAGCCCAAAAAGAACCTTTAATAGTACCTAACAGTAACAAATCAGATAAATTCAACACTGTCGCCGTTTATTTCATGTCATCCCTTTTTCGGTGCCCAAAATCGTCCTTTAACTTCACAACGTAAACTTCTAATTCGCTTTGCTAATAAAGGCTTGTCAAACTCTGAATTCACAATTTTGCGCACGGAATAATGTCACCCATATCAATTCATTTGACTTTTAGCTCACGGTGGGACCCGTGAACATGGGTGATTTTTATACAATGATAGAAGAATATCGCTGTAGGACCAGTTTATAATCAGTCATTTAAAATTCTCCAGTTATTCCGTGGCTAAACCACATGTTATACTTGCAGAAAGGTAGTTTTGAAACTATTCAGGGTGAAAGAGAAAATCCCACTCACTGGCCGATATTCTCGAGGGAAGGACTGGAATTCTCAAACTCCAGAATGTCCTCGAAGCTCTCGTTGTACCACCCAGAGACCATCTTCGAACTGGGCATCTGGAGAAGCTTCGGCGGGAGCAGTGAGAACTCCTGCATGATGTTGGCCAGTCGCACGAGTAACTCGTTCTTCAGGAAGGTGTAGGAGGTGGCGGCTGTGCCTATTCGACCAAAGTCCAAGTACTGCTGAATCGTCAGGGAGGAGGGCTGGAACTGGCTGAAATTAGGCATTTTTTGGAAGCTAAAAAGGGGGTAAACCTGTAGAATTCCAGCTTCTTTGCGACAGCGCCCACAAAGGGGCCCAATACCCGTCTAGTTAGATGCATCCTAGGTCGTTTTCTGAAAATAAATTGTAAATTTAAAGGACTAAACGATTAAAAATGAATATAAATTTGCATAATAACAGTACTGGCAAAATGACATGGCCACGCCCACATTTCAAACTAGCACAGATCCAAGGGCACTCCCACTCTAATTACACCCTTTCTTGTTAGTAAAAGGAGCCATATGATCCCCTTTGAAAAAAAAAGTTGGAATTAGAATAGTAGTACCCTTGGGTCTGTTCCAATTTGAAAAAGTGGACGTGGTCAAGTCAGGAAGGCTTTTGAAATCCACACATGAAAATAGTATTTAAATGTCTAAAGTGGGAAATTGGTCTCGTGACGATGACTTCAACCGCCATTACGTTGGATAGTAAACATAGCGAAATTGCATGCCTGAGAACCTGTAGTTTGTTCATTCACACGCGGAGAATCGAAGGAGCGGAGCCGAGAAAGGGGTATCTCGTTCACGTGCTATCTCAGATTTCCAGGGACGCAGGTGGAGATTTGTCAGCATAAAAGGAACGCCCAGGGGATTGTATGTGCCGCTGTGTTAGACATTCCGGGGATTAGCCACGTGGGCTCTGCATGTGACAGGCAAAGCTGGGAGAGCATCGAACAAGTTAGAGAGAGAGAGAGAGAGAGAGAGAGAGAGAGAGAGAGAGAGTTCTGTGAAAATTCCGAACGAGATCTCCAATCTCTTCGCGTCAGAACCACGCTAGACCTTTAATAAATCAACAACAATGAAACACTCGGTGGCAACATGACCTTTAGATCATCCCACACTATGATTTCTAGTCAACAGCAGTGAAATGATTTCAACAGCGGTGAAAACTGCCACCAAAAAGCAACCATTCTGTGGAAAAGAACCGAGATTGCACGAATTGCCAGAATAAGATGTTAATGAATGCATAAGGGGCCGTTGACCGGTTAAAAGAACAGCGTTCTGGTCTTTGGCCAGCTGAATCATCGATTTCGGACAAAAAGCGAAGTACCTCGGCGGAGCAGATGCAGATTAGACTACGAAGCGGTTAGTTTCGACAGGGTGAGTTTATACTTTTAGAGCTTTAAACTGTAGTGAGACGATTAGAAGCCGAGAAAAAAGGAACGGGTTTCCGGGTAGAATGGAAAGTTTCAGTTGAACGTACAAAAAAAGAGCGCGGCGAATTTCAACACAAAATTTAAATGGCGCCAATTTGGCTCACTTATGATTCTGCCATTATACCGCACGAGGAAAAATTACGATATCTGTTTCTGTAACTGCGCTCATGTTGCACACTCACGGATTGGTATATTTCTAAATTCAGTAAAAGGAATAGCAGCAAAATGTCACTTCCGCTTTTGACGGAACTGGAGTTCTCAACTGGAACGGGTGTGGACAAGTTTCAGCGCGGATGAGCCAAGAAACTGCGCTGGAACCCTTTTTGCCGTTGAAGAACCTCATCTTTGGTTACTAAAGTGATAATATGGGGAAGTTTTAGCGGGAAATGGTGAATTTACAACAACAACAACAAAAAAGTTTTGATTGGCCCCGACACGAAAGGATCACACTTTGACCCACGTTTGTTGCAATTGTAAAAAAAAACTTTGATAACAGCTTTTCCAATAGGTAACAGGTGACCTCGGTACAAGGAAATCTAACCAACAAGAACAAAAACATGGACGGAGCATATTTTTTGCGACAAGTTTCAGTTTTCTCATCACACACTTTTTTTTTATAACAATAGGAGAAGCCGGAGTCTAAAAAATCTATCAATTTCCCCAAAAATCCACAGCTTTGACATAAAACAAAGCGATACCGCAGTATTTATTTTTTCAAAAGTGAGCCAATAGGGAGGGGCCATTGGCACCAAACTACAAACTACCATGAAGTACACCCATGGAGCGGACAAGCTGTGATATTACAAAAAATAACGATTTTCGGGAATTACAAAGTGTAATAATACGACATTTTGAGAGTTTTTTTTTTAATATTATGGGGGAAAACCGTGGTCAGTCAAGGAGAGTACGTGCGCGCGGGCGAGAGAGGACTGATAAGCAAAACAAGGAGCAGCGGTCGCAGCCGGCCGGTCAACAACGTGGCCGCGGCGTCACCGAAGGCCCGAGGGGAAAAACAAGAGATTTCAAGTGAGAAATGAGCAAAGCTAAAGAGAAATCCACAAAAACCCGAAAAAAAGGGGGGGGGCGAGAGGGCATTGGCACTACGAATTGGACCCGCTGGCGAACGAACGCACGGCAGAGGAGCAAAGAACACGCGGCGGCATCGATCACCGCACAGCCGGCAAAACACGAATTATACAGAGAAATGGGAGTGTGAATGGAGAGAGATCGAGTGCACGGAGTGTTTGAGGGCGAGTGAGAGTGATACGGAGCATCCAGTCGTGAAAAATTAACGAATTAGACGATCTTTTGGTCCCAAACACGGCGTATTTAAATACTGGGTAAAAAAAGGTAGCATTTTGTGCTACAGTGATTGAATTACTGCTAAAGGCTGCCCCGTTTGTGGTGGGACCCAAGCCGCGCAGTCCATCAACCTCCGGTAGGCGTGGCTTAGTTTTCAAGACCAACTGATGCGAAAAACAACATAACCAGGTTAAAGAGCTAAAATTGGAGTACAATAACATAACTGCAAGATCACTATATGCAAAGGTTGTCTCCAATTCGTGGTAGGGCCTAAACCCACGCAGTCCTTTAATTTTGGTAGGTGTGGCTCAGAAAAAAAAGTAAATGCGCCGAAACTGTCATAATTTGGGCTACAGTAACCAATTTACTGCTGAATTGTAGCAGAACCTGAAGCAGCACAGTCCTTTAACCTCCGGTGGGCGTGGCTTAGTTTTAAAAGATCAGTGGGCCAAAATAACCGCCAAATTTTGGAAAATAATAGCCTAAGTAGTGCCAATCATCTTTCAGGGACCTCTCACAAAACAGTCGGTTAAACTTCCGAGAAAAAAATGGGCGTGGCTTGAAGTTTCAAGCAAGAATGGGCGTGGCTTGAAAGGAAGATACTATTTTTGAGAGGGCGTGGCTTAAGTGTTCCACATACCGTGGCATTTTTTTATGCCCGACATCAAAAACCTGCACATCTAATCCAGAGATCTAGCCTATTACTTTGTTTACAAACTTGTTGTTGTCTGGCGGGCAGCTGGTGGACCACAGGTGCAGTCCTTTGAAAAAAAGAGTAAGAAAATCTCAAGAGCAATATATCGCCGAGTTTGGAAAAAGGCCAAGGAAAACTCACTTTGCATAAAGATACCCAAATACAGTAAGATTACAGTAGGAAAAGGATTTTTTAAAAGCAAGCTGGTAAGACACGAAAACCATAGTTGAAAATTCATTTTAACTGTTAAATTTACAGCAATTTAGGCGCGAAATCAAACTCCGAGCATTCGCTGCGGGGCCACTAGCTTACATTGCTTTAAAACCAACATTTTTAACCCGGCGGGACACAGAATTAAACTTTTAAAGCTCATTTTTCACGAATTTTACTGAAATTTCATTAACAACATGTGATTATTAACGATTTAAATCTATTTTTCAATACATCCACACAAAAATAATAGCTTCCAGCTCTTTTAATACGAAGGGAACAGTACGGATTGTTACGAATGTAAACCCCTTTTGCGGTGAAAACGAAGGGAAATACGACTTCTAGCATCAATGTCGCGAAACTTCGGCAAAAGAAGAGTGGAACGTGCACTTTAAAAGACGTTTCCTTCGAGTTATCACTGTCTAGATCGGTCTAATCGCCAAAAATAGCGAGAATCACGTGATTGAAGAGCACTTTCGGCGGAGATAGCGTAGAAAACGGGGATTTTCCGTGATTTCGGGCTTGGTTCCGGGCGTAGGTTCGCGAATGAACAACAAGCAAACACAGCGGAGGCGAAGGAAAAAAAAGAACACGGGGTGCGGCTACAGTGCCCCCGAGCGTTGGGTTAAAAATTGAATACGCAACAAAGATAGCATTTTTAACTGCACGATGGACTACGGTAATTTTGTTTACGTTAAGTATCCCCCCCCCCGTTTTAGTCGATAATTTTAAATTAAAATGTCACATTGTGGGTTTAGTATGCTTCTGAGCTGGTTCGACTACTAGATGGTGGCCGCTCCTCATCGCCCGATCTGCTTCTGGACAGCCAGCGATGTGGACGACTGGCTGCGCAAGCGACGGCCCAAACTCGCCCTCAAGTACTCCCTGAACTTCCTCCGACACAACATTACCGGTAGGGTTTTTTTTTTTATCGATTATTGGGGAGCTTCATACACCCAGTCCTTTAAACAATCGTTGTGGGACAGCAGGATGCAAATCGTTAAGAAATACAATCGTGCGGGACCCGTGACGCCGTCGTTTAAGAAGTCTATCGTGATGGGACCAGGCCTTTAAAAATAACAAGACTGGTACCCAAAACATACTTGGTCAACCTCCGCGAGCCGCGGCGCTGGGGGTTTCGCAATTTGACTTTAACCCAATTTTTGTAAAGGAAGGGGTCGCCGCAAATTTTAAAAAGTTGGCTGTCGCAAAATAAACCCAGCGGTAGGTTCGCCAAGTATGACCCAAAATTGATCCTTAATCGTCCCGGAAACCCTTCAGACCGGTAAGATCGTTACGGGACTCTCGCTACTCAGTCCTTCACGAAATCAATCGTTGTGGGTCCTGTCCTTCAAGATATCGATTGCTATGGGGCTCGGGCATTAAAACTTTGAACAATCGATCGTGCTGGGACCCAAATTACCCAGTTCGTTTTAAAAAAAAATCGATCCTCATGAGACAACGTAGCAGCCGATCGTGATGTGACCCAAAGTACCCAATTATTTATGAAACTTTCCTTTTCAGGCCGCGTGTTGGTGGACATCACGGACCCTGACTTGGCGGAGATCGGCATGGATTCCTCAGACGAGCGCCAGGACCTGCTGCTGGAAATTCGGAAAGAAAAGCTCTACAGCGACCTGGACGAACTGTCCAAGATGAAGAAACAACCCTAAACCCCCATGAGATCTCGCACAGAAAATGAACTTTTTCTTGTATTGTTTGGGTTTTAAGCGTACCGTGGCTTCCACCGATTACTTTTTCCCATTTTCTCTCCCAAATTTAACTGTGATTCAGATGTCTCATAAAAAGGAGATGAATTCGAGCGTCGCGTCGGAGATAGAACAGATGATGAGGGAAGCCTATGGAGACAATGTGGAGGTGAGTTTTTTGTACGTTTAAAGGTCTAAATGTGAGTTACTTTCAAATTACGGTGCTTTTTGGAGCTTTTTCTAATTAATACAGCTTTGTATACCATGGACTCCACAGCTATAGATTAGTTACAGGTCTATGTGTTGTATTTCAGGATTCCATACTCATTTTTTATGCACGTATCCGATAAAAAAGTATTTTAATGATGAATAAGTGGAAAATTTTGTTCCAACGGCCATGCGCAGAGGCGACGTCGCGGTGTTTACAGGAAAGTGTGCGCAAATCGGCAAGCTGGCACTTTGCCAAAATTTTCTTTGCAAAATTTCAAACCCGGTTTTAATTTTATCTCTAAAAAGTGTATTTTGATCGTTTTTCGTTTTTTACACTATTTAAAATAAGTACACGCTAAATAACTGCCGTAAAATATATGAAAATGCATAAATATATAGCTGGTAGCCGAGTGGGCTGTGGAAAAAGGCTCTCGGCGGCGTTTCTCGTTCTGTCTGCGTCTCTCAGCGAGAGGTTTGATCCTCGCAGCCAAATCAAATCAACAAATCCCAAAGGAGTAGTCGCGGGCAATCGTAATCGCAGGTAGTGCCGCGTTGGTTTATATTACCGTGGGGGTACTGTAGCATAAAAAGGCCCCTAACAATCCCTTTAAACGTCTGGGTAACAGAGGTCCCCACGATCGATTTCTTAAAGGTCTGGGTACCATGGATCCATACCTCGGGAGACCCGGACAAGTGACGGTCCCACCCGTAACTTTTGGGGCCACAAATGGGGTAACGCCCTGAACTCTTGGCCTTCCGAGCTGAATTCTACAACAATAACGCCTAACCCCTTATAACTTCTACGTTTTTGGGACCTATACCCCTCTAACCTGGGGCAAGCTGACTATACCCTCCCGAGGTATGCATGGGCACAATCGATTTCTTGAAGGTGTGGGTACCACTGGTCCTACAACGATCGATTTCTTAAAAGTCTGGGTTCCTAAAACGAGAGGATTACTGCTGTTTCTGGCTACCATAGGTCTCAGCACGATTGATTCTTAGCGTGCTGTGTACCATTTGTCCTACAACGATCGATTTCTTAAGGGTCTTGGTGCGAAGAGTCCCACCGCGATCGATTTGTTAAAGTCTGGGTACCATGGGTCTCGCGACGATCGATTTCTTAAAGGTCTATTTTTCAGGTTGGTGGCGACGGCGTGGTGACTACGACCATCGAGCCCAGGCGATTCGAAGACCTGCCCGTGGACATCCACCGGGACATCCTCTTGTGTCTGGCGAATGAGGGCGACTACTCCATGCCCGACGAGCCCGTGAAACCGAAGGCCGGCTGCGACAAGCGCCAGATGTCCAAGTACAGGAATAGGATGAAGAAGTGGGCCGGCGGGTTCGGACTGAAGAAGAAGGTTATGACGAGGGTGAGTCTTTTTTTTAGACCGGGCTGGCCCGTTTTATTCTCTTGAAAACTATGAAAATCCCGCGTTTTCCAGCAAGTCTGGCAGATGAGGAACGTGTGCGAGGGCTTCCGAGAGGCCTTCGATTTGGACAACGTCATGTCGCACACGGAGAAGCAGAACTTCCCCAGGCCCCCCATCGGCCTGAGGATTTCGGTGGGGCTGGAGCCAAAGACGCTGTATTAAATGGGAAATTTCAACCGAAGCCGCCTAAAACTACGCATCAGGAGAAAGATGAAATGGTGAAGGTCATCCTCAACATTTATGGAGACACGTCGAGGGACAACTTTGCTCACTGTGTCTACCCCTCGGAGATCGCCAGTATGATTTTGTAAGTGATTTTATGGCAGCAGACCTTTAAAAATCGATCGAATAAAGGGCCTTGGCAGGGGTGGGCCATTGTTTGCAATTACAAACTTTTTATGTCAAGAGGGGGTGCCGGCGGCGCAAAACCGATCGATACGCCAAAATCTATCGATTTCGCACGAAAATCATCTATATTGCTGTACTTGTCAAAATTTTACCAATGGTGGGGGGGGGGGGCTTATGGTCCATCCCTTAGCCCTGGGACCCATTCCGGTAAAAAATCAATCGTGGCGGGACCCTTAGTACCCGTTTCTTTGTTGTCAAATGGATCGTTGTAAGGCCCGCCGGGCTGATAAATTTCAGGGCCGGCCCGCGCTCGGAAACCCAATACAAAAACTGGCCCGAATTTTCACAGTACGGGCCGGCCGGGCCTTTGCTAGCTCCTAAGACCCGTGATAATCAGTCCTTTAAAAAATAGAGCGTTTTCGGGCACGTTTATTTAAGAAATCGATCGTTGTAGAACCCATATTTTCCAAATTTTTAGAAGTCGACCGTGGTACCCATACCTGTAACAATGCGATAATGTTGGGACTCTTTGTAAGACATTTAAGAAATAGTTCGTTTTAGGACCCAAAGTACCCAGTCCTTCTGAAGCTGATCGTTGTAGGACCCATGGCCTCCACTGTACTCGAGATTTATTGTCTTGAACATTAGTCATTTAAAAGATTTGCGTCGATCGTTTTGGGACCCGTGGTAGCCATTCTTTTGAGAAATTTTTTTGTTATAGGATCCATTAGACCCAACATTTTACAAGTCTGTCGTTGTAGGACCTGGGGTACACAGACCTTTGAATAGATAATCGTTGCAAGTCTCATGCATAGATTTAAGGTAACGGTCGTTTTAGGACCCTTGGTGTCCACGTATTTAAGCAATCGGCCATTTTGGGACCCATGGCACCCAGTGCTTTGAGAAATTGGTCGTTACATAACCCACATCTTTAGGGAATCTATCGTTTCCGCACCCAAGTTCACCCAAACCTTTAGAAAATCAATTCCTTTGTGGCCCGTCCGTCAGTTTTGGTTCTAGCCCTACTTTGGGGGGAGGGCTCAAATTTCAGTACCCCCCTAAATTAGTTCTTTAGCCGGATTTGCCAAAACTATCCCACCGAGTTATGTCCGCTGTACCTAAACCCTCATTTTTCCAGCCCCAGCGTGGTCACCACTCATCTCACCATCGACGGCTTCGTCGTCAGCGACGGTCTCATCGACACGCTGAAGGGTTTCGACACCTCCGTGGCAAGTTTCCGCTCTTTAAGGCCTTAAACTCCTTAGTAAGGTCGAGGAGGTCTACATCAACGACATCACGAAGGTGGATTTGGAGGAATACACCATGGAGGATCTCGTGAATCTGTTCCCCAACGCCATGGTGATCCGTTTCTTGGGAGACGCCTCGGTGACCTCGCTGAAGGACGTCTTTGTCAATATTCCCGATATGGAGATGTGAGTATTTTTTGTCTTTTGACGTACCATTGTGAGGTTACTGTATGCGGACGATTGTTGTATTCTCGTTGGGATACGGCCATCTTGGCCGCGGGCCGGCCCGTTCTATCCTGGCCGAGGGATTTTGCCCCCCCCTTATATTAATTCCCGCTGTATATTTATGGTAGACGACCCAAAACGAATTACGGTATATATTGTATAAAATACTGCGGTTTTCCCGGCGTTCTCACATGCCGGGCCGAGGGATTTTTCGGCCAGGGTATGAAAATTTAAATTTAAAATTTAGTAGAAATAGGTACATTAATTTTTTTAAACTGATCTAAATTACTTAATAATGTTTGTTACTAACATATACGTCAATATTAGTCGTACAAAAAAGAATGTCACCGACCGGGATCGAACCCTGGTCGTGTGGGTGGCAATCTGACTGGGTGGTCCAGGGTAAACGGGCCCACCAAAATTTTCCAACTGGCCCGGCCCGTGAAAACCCCGGTTTTTCCAGTATTTTTAATTTGTTTTCTTTCAGCGAGGAGTTGAACGACATCAAGACCGGTGAACTGGTCAAGCTCTACCACGCCGTCGACCCGAAGTTCTACGATCGCAACCGCTACACCCGGAACCGCAGGGTTTTCATGAGAGAGTGGGATTTCGTCCAAAATGTGTTTTATTCCCGTTTCAGGCTGAAGAATAGGAAGGATCCCCAGGAGAAGAGGGTGGGCTCGGAGAACATCATCACCTCCATCATGCGCATGCAGAAGAGACTCGACGCTGTGAGTATTTGGCAGCCGAGGGCATTCCTTCTCTTTTTAAAAGTTTTATTACAGAGGGGAATACAGGGCCCCCAACATTATGGTCTCACAGTCAGAGTTCCTCACCATGACCTAACAATATATTTTGACCATTGCGGTAAATTTCTCTTAGACATGAATATTTTTGAAAAAAAAAATATACCGAAAAAGTACTTCCTACCACCTTCTTTCGATGTCAGTGTAGATGTCAGACCTTTTTTCAAAAGCTAAGTCCTGGGCTGAGGGTGTGTTTCCATCGATCTTGACCCCCCGTTGCTAAAGGATTAATGTACTCGAAATTCCGAAAAAGTTAGCTAACACAGCCAACTTCAAAATACTAGGCTGCTGAAAGCACACGAAATTTTTATCTTGCAAGATGGTAGGCTCAAACATTGATAAGTTGGAATGAGGAAAAATTTCGGAAATAACGTTCCAGTTCAAGCAAAATTGATTTTTCTTATTACATGATTGGGTTCTATTGTTTTAGAGAGGTTCGGATAGTCTGCACTTTTTTGTAGTGAAATATCGCTCAGTCGTTTGGCGAGCACGAATTCATCTTGGTGTGCCTTTGTTATATTGTTGTAAACATACCTACTTTCATCTTGTCTTCCGTAGTCTAATAGTTATTCCCCATGCAAAACATCACCAAATTTCAGTTAATTACGAGCAGAAGGCCGATTTACTTTGAGAACTCTTGGGACCATAATTTTGGGCCACCCTGTAATACCGTCATCATACTTGGCCAACCTCCCGGAGCCGCTGCGGTGGGGGTGTCGCAATTTAACTTTTACCCAATTTTTGTCAAGGGAGGGGGCCAACCGCAAATTTTCAAAAGTTTTTCTAATAGGAGGGGATGTCGCAAAATCAACCCCTGCGGTAGGTTGCCAAGTATGACCGTCATTTAACTTTTTTGAAAGTTTTTTATGTGTAAATTTTTTTAGTGTACGCACAAACCTGTCGTGGCAGTCGTAGTTCTCATGATATGGGCCGGCCCGTTAGACAAAACGCGCCGGGCCAAAACGAGAAGTATCGGCCCGGTCGGCCCGTTTTCCTTGGACCACCCAGTCGGATTGCCAGCCACACGACCAGGGTTCGATCCCGGGCGGTGACATTCTTTTTTATACGACTAATATTGACGTATATGTTAGTAACAAACATTATTAAGCAATTTAAAACAATTTTAAAAAATTATTGTACCGATTTATACAAAATTTAATTTTTCATTACCGGGCCGTCCCAAAAAATCCCTCGGCCCGTCATTTGAGAACCCCGGTTACCTTTCAAACTATATGCTGTGTGTGTACACGGTGTTTCATAAGCAACTATGTAATAAAAATGTGCGCTCTTTTTCGCGTTGCACCTCTTTTGCAATAAGGTCGCCTGGGTGGTCTACAGTAATACCTGCCAACCGGGTGTCATTAAAGGGCCCAACCCATCAATTAACAGCCAGCTATCGCACGCTTCCTTGGTTTTCAGTTTATCACATTACTCTTTGTATTTTGGCCCGTAAACCGCGCCACTACTAACGAGAATCGTTAAAAAATCAGAGCTATTTAGTAAGATTATAATTGGAAAACGGAACTAACTATTTCAGGCACCGAAGGTGAGGAAGGAGAATGATGAAGTGGACCTCAGCGATCTCGACCTGGGCAGTGTCTCCGAGAGGATGGAACTCTAAGAACCACCAGCCTGCCCCCCATTTGGCACTCAGCCAAGCTTCATGATACGTGTCCTTTTAGCCTTATTCGGAATTTTGTTATTTTGAGGTGGTAATGAATTTATTTGACTCAACAACACGAAGACTGACAAACGGAGGATCAGAGGGACACGGAGTAGAATAAATAAGCGGGAATTAGAACTGGCGGTTGTGGTACCTGTCCACGTCGTAGTAGGAAGTGACCACAGTCCTGTTGGCGAACTTGCGACCGGTGAGGGCGGCCTGAGCCTTCTGGCAGTCCGACTTGGAGGCGAACTCGACGAACACCTTGCCAACACCGGTGACTTCCATTCCCGGCACGGGGCGAGGGATTTCCAGAGAGCGGACCACTCCGTACTTGGAACACTCCTCGCGGATGTCCTCCAGAATATCTGAAAAAGAGAAGTAAATAATAATAATAATAATAATAATAGTAACTTCGCGAAAACTACTTGGCGCGATTTGGCTTCTAGTGTTACCTGGCCTGAGTGCCTACGCACAACTTTCGGTTAGTCCTAGTCAATCATAGTTCCTACTCAAGTTCGAAAGTCAGGGTCCTCAGCGGGCCGGCCCGTGAAAACAGGTTTTTCGGGTCTAACTTTGTTCAAACTCAACTTTTTTTGTTCTGAAAAAGGATATGGGTAAACCAATTGCGCGTAGTTTGATGTTTTCAAACTTGACAATACTTGAAAAGCGTTGTCAGGAGAGCCCGCGACCAGCACGGACTCTCCTGTTTTTTTGAAAACAGTTTTTGTTTGTTTGATATATCAAACAACGCGCAAATTGCGCGGCGCAATTGGTTTACCCTTCATATTCTTT
Organism: Oscheius myriophilus; assembly: GCA_964057215.1. Taxonomy (NCBI): domain Eukaryota; kingdom Metazoa; phylum Nematoda; class Chromadorea; order Rhabditida; family Rhabditidae; genus Oscheius; species Oscheius myriophilus. Next base: position 26,381,021 of record OZ059904.1, on the reverse strand, counting down.
TTCAGAACAAAAAAAAACGTTGAGTTTGAACAAACTTAGACCCGAAAAACCTGTTTTCACGGGCCGGCCCGTTGAGAACCCCGTCCAAAGTTTTTATGCATTTCATACGTCGTAATTTCGTCACATGGCAGGTTTTGAAACACTTTAAACCACACTTCTAACACCAGCTTATTCCTATTAAATGCCCCAGGACGTCTAGGAATAGCGAGGATTACACTATATAACACTGAAACTTTGGCACGTGTCGAAAACAACGCGTAAAGGCGTTATACCTACAACTATTTGTTCATCTAGAAAGAAAAAATGCAAACAAAGAAAAAAATAAAAACCAACCTTCGTACTCCTCATCCTCCTTCAGATCGTCCTCGATGACCATGTTCATGAGACACAGGATTTCAGTGGGCTGACCAGCTCCCTGTGACAGATCGATTCCTGCAAATTGACGGGTGAAACCTGCGTAAAAAATTAATAATATTAAATTGTTTCTAAATTGCGGGCAATTGGTGTACTTACCGGAACACTGGACCATAATTTATTAGTGGAGCAACAAAATCGGATGTATATCCGACGTTTCGAAAATATTCTTTGCCGCGGCGCGCGTTGGGCCTATTTCGAAAAGACGCTGCGGCGACGGTCGAGAATATTTTCGAAATGGGAATATTCGAAAAAATGTTTCGAATATATTACTTTTGAAAGATAAACTACTACAGCTTATCGTTAAAAACACATTTAAAAATTATACTAACTACCCCGAAACTACATTTTCTCACAAAATTTGGCTCAAATTCTTAAAGTAAGCCTCTCCTATCAGTTATTTTGCTGAAAAATGTAAACTTTTGCTTTTAGAGGGTTAACCCTGTACATTCTCACTTTCGCAAACTACTGAGTACAAAAGAATTTTACCAATAAATTAGAGAAAAAAAACAAAGATACGTTTAGCTCCCCGTGATTGGGAATCTTTTTCGTCATTGGGCATGCGGTTTGCCCATTTCGAAAAGATTCTCAAGCATTTCCCCACTGACCATGGGAATCATAACGGCTATAACTTGCTTGGGCAAACTTTTAGCACGAAGGAAGGGTGCGTCAACTGTTATATGTAGTGACGCCATTTTGGTTCTTAACGACATCCGGCTGATTGGTATTACGGTACCACTCACAAAACAAAGCTACTATTACAAAAGGGGTAACAAATTCAATTCTTCGGAGGGTGATATACCGTATTTGTTGCCAAAAGCACAAATTACGTTATTAGGGCTGTTGACGCACCATCTCTTTGTAATAAAACTGTGAACAGCCAATTTATGACCCATTGTTGGACAAAACCAGGTTAAGAAGGATTGGAACCATTTTTAATAACCCCAACAAAAGTCCAATCAACTCACCAGCTATGGCCGAAGCGGCGTTGGGAGGAGGCATGGAGCGTTGATCGGCACAAGCCAGCTGGACGACGAGGTTCTTGTCTCCCAGCTGCATTCCGTTGAGACCGGCGATGGCCTAAAAACCACAACTTTGCCATTAACAAACCAAATTCTACCTGATCAGTGAGGGAAGCATCCAAGTACTCGGCGAAGGCGTAGCCCTTCGACTGTCCATTTCCATCGGCGACCAGATTGAAGGCCTTCAGCTGACCGAAAGAGCACAGAAGCTCTTTAACCTGAAAAACGGGGGTTCATAAAACGAAAATTAGTTATTTCAATGTTCTAAAAACACTCGGCGGCAGATCTCAGACGACCGAAAACCTGTGAAAATAGATGTGAAAAGGGAACCCGCCTCTCCAAGGAAAATAGCCCGGGATTTCGAGGTTCACACGCAGCGCAACACAACAAAACCACCTAAAAGAGCCTAAAATTCCTAAAAACCTGCAGAGACCAGAGCTGAAAAACTGAAATTTCGAATTGCGGGTTTTTGGCGCGATTCTGTGTCTGAAAATCGGAAAAACGCTCGAGATTTCGCGCAAGATGGGAGTGAAGTTCCAGTTCAAAGAGTGTTCGAGATCAGGCGAGTCAGCGAAAAGCTGAAACAGCCAATCATTAGTTAGTGGTGAGAAAAAAGAACGAAAAAGGTTCTGTTTGGTTCTGGTTGTTCGCTTATTATGTATTTTTTGGAGGCATACACTAAATTGGGGCCCGGGAAAGTTTCATGCCGAAAAAAATATATGAACACAGTGCCAAAATTTCGCTGTAGCATAAAGAAATTTAGTAAAGGAACCATCAGGGATATTTGTGCATTTCGCAAACCATTCCATTTAAAGCACCGCAAAGTCGGGTCAGCCCGCGGACCAGGCCATGAAGTTGTGAACTTTTGTAAACGGTTTGTAAACTTGTAAAATTGAAATTTCTTTAAATAGTTATTTTAACTTACAGCAAAATTTTAAAACCCCGCAAACATGTTTATAACAGTTATAATACATATGTAAACAAATTAAAAGTTAGCAGAATAAAGTGTCCCGACCGGGATCGAATTATGGTCGCACGGGTGATAGTTTGAGTGGATGGTTCGAGTAGACGGGCCGGCCGGGCCGAGGTTTTTTTCCAAGCTGGCCCGGCCCGTAAGAACTATTCAGGAGCATCGTTGTTTGGAGCGGTGTTGGGAAAATCCTGATTTCTTTGGAGCTGGAGATAGGAATCACTCCAATTTGGAAAACGGTCCCTGATGGGTGCCATTAATGCCAAAATTGGCAAACTTTACAGTTTTAAGCAAAAAAAGTTTTGTACATTAACCCGGGCCCAAATTCAGTTTATGCCCAGATAAAAGTCAAAAGTGAAAATAAACAGAAAAACAAAAGATTCGTGAGTGCAACGCGTACCTGATCCTCATTGAGGTAGGAGGGCAGGCCTCCGATGTAGATCTTGTTGGCCGAATCCACAACGATGTTCGAGACTGAAAAAAACAACTAACATAAAAAACACAATTAATGTTTAAAAAGTATAAAAATGAGAACAAAAAGTACCTGGCAGTCTGTAGGTAACGTCGTAGTTGGCGCTGATCGGCTGGTAGTCCCTGGGACGACGGATCTTCAGCTGCTGCCCCATGAAGTTGATTCCGTCGAAGGCCATTCCAGCGGTGGTTTCGTCGATCGAACGGAACTCGATGAAGGCAAAGTTCTTGTCCAAGTTGATCTGGCATGCCAGAACCGGGTTTCCTTGGGCCTGGGCCAATCCGCACAGGTGCATCTGAAACGGGATGCGTCGATATTTGAACTGAAACTGTATTTTCTGGTCATACTCCTCGTCACAGCAACTTCGACCGCTTTCATTGCGTATAGTTTGGGCATCTTTTATTTGAACACTAATAACAACATCGAAACATTGGCAAGATGGGCAAAGTCGTTTTTGCAACAACTAAGTCGTCTCCAAATTCCCCTCGCGTCCCATTGTTTTGCTGTCATATCTGCGCAACAAACGGTTTTGCAACAGCCTCTGTACTATCGAAAGTTTCATAAATTCGCCATGGATCTTTAACAAAATTTGCCGAAAATTTAAAAATGCGAAGGTCTACCGCCGCTTTTAGCGAAAGTAGAAAAGTGTTAAATTATCGCGTATTTAGACATAAAAAGTGTTCCACAGTAGAAAAAGATTTTCAACAACAACAAAAAACTGTCGTGTGACTAAAAAAAAATACACAATACAGCAAAACAATGGAACACCAGGGGAAACTGGGTTTTGCGAAGACTATAAAGCAACCTGCAAAACTACATCGTGCCAATGTTCAACTGTTGATACGAGTTTTAAGCCTGACACATTGGCTATCATACAAACTACGCGGTAAAATAGGACTGACGAGTACAAAATAAGTACTTTTTCTGAAATATTAGAAACTTTTTTAACAGTAAATTACCTGCTGATTGAAGAAGTCCAACATGGCCTCTTCGTTACAACCGAAGGGAATATTTCCGACGTAAAGACGGCGAGACTGACAGGTGACGGAGGGACCCACAATGGGCACAGCCGACTGGATACTGAAGCGAGGAATGGCTCCAGAAGCTGAAAAAGATAGAATTTAATACCAAAAAATGTGAAAATACAAAATATGGGTAAAATTAATCAATACCGACAAATAAATCAATAGATTCGGTTGAAATCAATTTTTAAAAAAGCGCTATTGTCAAACTACAAACTACAAAACCCACCCTGCATGGCTTTGTACTCCTTGGGCGTCAGATGCTCGAATCCCACGGGAGGAATATCCCAGAACTTGTACTTCTTCCTTGGCTCTTCGCGACGCTTCTCCCCGCGGTCGCGGTCACGATCACGGCGATCTCCACGATCACGCCTGGAAATCATAATATTGTAAGAAAAATTAGTTTTACTTTTATTTTAAAAAAAAAAAGAAAATAACGTACGATCTGCTTCTCCTCCTTTCGCGATCGCGGCTCCTGCTGCGACTGCGCTTTCTCCTCTTCCTGTCCTTGTCGTCACGGTCACGGTCACGGTCCCTCTCGCGTTCTTTCTCCTTCTCCCCTGCTTCCTCCTTTGGTCGGATCAGATCCAGCACCTTAAAACAAAGATATTACTTTTTAAGGTTAGGCACTTTTCCTTCCCACGCGCCGTACTTTAATCAGTGGCTCCTTTTGGATGTGGGTGAACTGCTTTTAAAGCATACTCATTATGATTCTTATCGGTGGTGATACATGAATACATAATGTATTGTATTTCCACAAATAAAGGTTTGAAAATTGCATTCATGATAACTAAAAAAAACCCACCTTTCCATCTCCGACTTGTTCAAGTCCTGCTTTCCTGTTAGAGATTTCCATGTAAGCCTTGGCAACATCGTCCATGTTGACGGCGTCGGCGCCACCGGCACCAGCGTTATCACCCTCCATCTGAACACAGTTTTATACAAAATAAAACCACAACTTCAACAGAAATAAGACCGCAAGATTACGGAATTGGCAACGAACAACACAAAAACGAAAGATTTACATTCTGGTTTAAGGCATGACTGGGTAAATAATGGCAATATCACACGGGTGGAGGGAATAACTAGCGGATTATAGCTTTCTTCTGTTTTCTGTCTGTCCGTCGCCCCAAAAAGCGACAGGTAAGTGAGTATTTACAGGAAAAATGGGGAGGTAGAGGGGTGTCAGCAGCCGCAAAATCCGGCGTCGTTCGTGTTTTGCTGGCCTAGTCGGAAGGCTGGGCGGTCGTTTTCCCACAATCCCGGCGTTTGAATGACCTAAAACGCGGGAAATGAGAATATAAACTGGTATAACACTCACTTTTTCGATCAATTCCTCAAAAGCGCACTGGACGCCTTCTTTGGTCTTGGCGCTGGCTTCGATGAACAGGGTGCGGTGGCGTTTGGCGAAACGGAGGCCTTCCTCGCGGGAAACTTCGCGATTAGGCTAAAAAAACGATACGCAATTTTACAAGGAAACCGTACCATGTCGATTTTGTTGGCGACGAGCATTTTAACCGCCTCTCCGCGTGTGGAGTACGTGTCAACCTCGGTCATCCAGTGGTCCAGCCGCTCGAAGGAACTACGATTTGTCACGTCGTACACTAAAAAAAGCTAAAATACAAACTTAAATGTAAAAACTACCGCAAATAACGCCTTGGGCTCCCCTGTAGTAGCTGGGAGTGAGCGTGCGAAATCGCTCCTGCCCCGCAGTGTCCCAAATGGCCAGTTTCACGCGATTTCCATCCACACTCATCGTAGTTACGCGAAAATCGACACCTGAATTTTAATTTGTACAAAAGAAAAATAACCGAACACACCTATCGTCGCCGGCTGTTCAGGATCGAAGGTGTCGTCGACGAAACGCAACATCAAGCTAAAATTAAGAAAATAACTAATTGTTAGAGAATTAAGCGATTAAACCGGATAAAATAATTACAGTAATGAACGTACCTAGATTTACCGACACCGCTTTCTCCAATGATCAGAATCTTCAGGGTGGTGATTGTCGGAGTGTCATCCTCCTTTTCGCTGAGAAACGACATTTTCTGGAAGAATGGATAAGAATACAACATTTAAAAAAAAACGTATTTAATGAACAACGACGAGCTTAAAACCGTATTGGTTTGGAGAAAAAAAATAACCAGCATCGCCGTGATCGGGCGGTATAGAACAGGAAATCAGGGGATATGGACAGAAACTTCAGAATTTAATTTTTAATTTCCATTTAAAACCAATTTTGTGAATAAAACTTGAAAAATATCATATTATAAAAATAAGAATAAACTAAGACATAAACAACGCCCGAAACCATTCGAAATGGACAATCGACCACGAGATGTGCAGTTGACACATAATGACAGCTGAATAGCAGGCTACCGTAATTGCAAGCGGTGCGGGACTAGTTGTAAACTTCCCGCGGGAAGGTCTTATATTTAAAGTTTGAACTTTCATTTTTTCAGTATTTTTTGTTAGCGGTATTTTTATAACGGTTTTTATTATTTATAACGACATAATGTTTGTAAAAGTTCCAATAAATATTTTATTGATTGTATTTAGCAACAGTAGTGCGACTTGACGGGGGAGGGGACAGGGGCCAATCGCCTGCACTGGGTGCCTTCTGACGCTGAGGCTGCCAGTCGAGAGGAGTGTGGCTGACGAAGCGACGCTTCGACATGTCCATATCCTGAAGTATGGGTTACTGTATCGTAATACGTTAAATGTCTATTGGCTACGGTAAAGATTACTGTAACGCACCACACGGCCGAGGAGCTCATTGTAGTCGGGAGGGATGATGTGGGAGAGAGGGTCGGTGAGCTTCTGATTCAACACACGGAACATGCAGGAGAGGGAAGATGGGGCCTTCGGGCTGCCGTAGTCGAGCTTCAGGAGGTCCGTTTCGGCCTTCATCTGAGCCACCTTGTCCTTGTCCTCCACGTAGCGCCAGGGCAGGGCACCGATCATGTACTCGACGGTGGCGTAGTAGATGGACCACAGGTCGTCGAACTTGGTCAGGGGCTGGAATTGAGAATTACAGGAGAGGATGGGAGCGACGCTATTGAAAAGCTAAATCAGAGCGACGCGGAAATTCTACAGCTAAGCGACGCGGCTGAGCACCTATCTCTTTGCGACGCGGCTAACGGTGGCGACTCAAGCGACGCGGCAGAGAACCTCCAACTGAGAAGGTTGAGGACATTTATCTGAACGATGCGCCAGAGAACTTGAGCCTTTGCGACGCGGCCGAGAATCCAGGTGGGAGCGACGCGGCTGAAACGCCTCTATCTGAGCAACGCAGCGAAGCACCTCGACCTTATAGTTAGCGAGGCGGCTGAACACCGAATCAGAGCGACGCGGCTGGAAATCCATATGTGAGCGACGCGGCTAAGAACCTAGACCTTGGCGACGCCGCTGAGATCCAAGACCAGAGACAAGCGTCTGAGAACCTTTATCTGAGCGACGCGGCTGAGAATCTAGACCTGAGCGACGCGGTTGATTACTGAAACCAGAGCGACGTGGCTAAGGACATATCCCTCAGCGACGCGGCTGAAAACAGACCTTGAGCGACGCGGCTGAAAACTGAAACCTTTCTTAGCGACGCGGCTGAGGATCTAAGGTGTAGCGACGCGGCTAAAGACCTAGAACTCAGCAACCCGGCTGAGAACCAAGAGCCGAGCGACGCGGCTAAGAAAACTGGACCTATGCGACTCGGCTGCAAATCGTGATGTGAGCGACGCTGCTGAGAATTCAGATATGAGCGACTCGGCTGAGAACGAAAAACAGGGCGACGCGGCTGAAAACCTGGGCCTGAGCGACTCGGCTGAGAAACGAGCGACGCGTTTGACGGCGTGGCTGAAACCCTTGATATCAGCGACGCGGCTGAGAAGATGGACCTAAACGACGCGGCTAAGATTTTAGACCTGACTATGAGCGACGCTGCTGGGGACCTAGACTTGCCCGACGCGACTGGGATCCTGAACCTTAGGCTGAGGACTGTGACTGAAGCGACGCTGCTGAAAACCTGGAAAAAAATATACCTAAGCGACGTGGTTAAGGACCTAGATCTTAGTAATACGGCTAGGAACTAAGCCCTTAGCGACGCGGCTGAAAGCCTAGAACTTAGCGACGCGGCTGGGAACCAGAAACTTAGCGACCGTGGTAAGGACGGAAACATGAGCGACACGACTGAGCGACGCGGCAAATATTCTAGAGCTAAGCGACGTAGCTGAGAACATTCAATTGAGTGACGCGGCTGATAACCGGCACTTCAGCGACGCGGCTCCGGACCAACCTTCTTCAGATGAGCGTTAGGCGAGGCGTAGCGCACAGTTCCATAGAAGTGAGACCTGGTCTTCTTGGTCTCATGCTCCACGTTGCTGAACGAACCTTCTGAATCACTGTGGATTTGACCTACCGACAGAGTCCATAGTCGATGAGGTAGAGGTGCCGCTGCTCCATCTCTCCGATGCAGAAGTTGTTCGGCTTCACATCCCTGTGGATGAACTGCAGACTGTGCAGGTACCTCACGGCCGAGATCATCTTCTCCATCAGCCACAAGGAGGTGTACATCCTGGGTTACGGTTGTTTCCACAGGGATACGGTGGGGCTTACGAGAAACGGTCGTGGGGCGTCTTCTTCTTCAGATCTCGCACGTTCGCTCCACAGCGGTCCATTATGAGGTAGCGGATGTCTTCAGTCTCTCCGTACTGGATGAAGCCGAGAACGTGGTCGTTGCGGCGGAGGGCATAGGCATCACCGGCGGCGAAGACAGCGAGTTGGCGGAGGATACTGGCTTCGTTTTCGAGCTGCGAACCGTTCTGAATGGGAGGGTTTGAGACAGTGACAGAGACAGAGACAGAGACAGAGACAGAGACAGAGACAGAGACAGAGACAGAGACAGAGACAGAGACAGAGACAGAGACAGAGACAGAGACAGAGACAGAGACAGAGACAGAGACAGAGACAGAGACAGAGACAGAGACAGAGACAGAGAGACTCACCAGACTCTTGGGCTCCACCTTGATGGCAACTCGTCTCTGCGTATTCTTGTCTACAGCCGCGAACACCTGTCCGTAGCCACCGCTGTTGATGAAGTTTTCAACTGTGAAGCGGCCGACGGTCTGTCCCACAGGAAGAAGGAGCGGAGACTTCTGGCCATGGACGGCCATATCCGGGAGAGGTCCGCGGAGAAATGAACAAGGAGGACTGAGGTCACGCAACGTCAGCTCATACCTAGCGCTTCCGTTAGGTCATGCTAATTACGCTAATTACGACCAAATTGGCTTTTTTTGGGGGTGGGGGTGAAGCAAAGCCACTGTGAAAGCTGAAAACTGTGGCAGTTCTGCGCTGTGGGTCAAGTGGAAATTTGATGCGTTACAGTATCACCAGACCTCAATTTACTCTTCTGGCGAGGGTTTTGTTGCGTTTGTCGAGATTTCTACGGGAGTGTTCATTGAATCGAATTGGAGGTCATTCCTCCGCTCCGTAATGCATCCGTGCACTCCGGTCTGCGTCACTTTCACCTCCCACGACGGTGTTATTAGTTGTTTCTAACTCTGTCTCTGTCTCTGTCTCTGTCTCTGTCTCTGTCTCTGTCTCTGTCTCTGTCTCTGTCTCTGTCTCTGTCTCTGTCTCTGTCTCTGTCTCTGTCTCTGTCTCTGTCTCTCTCTCTCTCTCTCTCTCTTCTTTTCTCTTCTTTTTATGACCGTCCTGAATCTCCCAATCCGCTTACTCCGTTCCGCTTCTCAATAGCCTTCCTGCCAGCTGGGTCACCTCCCTTTTTCTTCCTTTCTTTCTCACGGCAGAAAATCTCCGTAACCGATCGACCCGAATGGTTCCTTCCTGCCACCCGGTTGCCTTCGCCAGCTGCCAGCCGACTGTCTCTACTTTCCTTCCGATCTTTAACGCCTCCGGTCATAATCTGGGCTGCCGCCAGCCGACTGGCGCATGCAAATTCGCGGCTGGCCGGTCCCGCTCACACGATTCGCCCTGTTTGTCATGTGTTTGTACGGCGTGTGCCAGCTTCCGGTCCCTCTTCGACCCTCCGAATCGGTTGTTGCCAGTCGGCTGTCCGTGTTCCTCGATTCGGAGGAACCAAATTGACCACTTGATGACGTCACCACGTGAGGTGGCGTCTACCGGTTGGCGCCAACTCTTCTTGTCAGCCGCTGCTGTCGCCAGCCACCTGCGTGCACTAATGGTCCTGCGTGGAATGTTTTCGCCATGAACACACGCCGATTGTATTGTTTTGTAACAACGACGAAAACTTTTGTCACGAATCGCCCTGTTCGTTTTGCGAGCCAAAGTTTTTAGTCACCGCGGCCATAGCTGCCACAGCGAAATTTCTGCTACCCTCTCAGTTTTCATCGATTTCCTTAGCCTGGATACCAACGTAAGGGCTATTCAGGGCCACAGCCATTCTTTTGCAACCAATCGAAGGCCACAGTTGCCACAATAACGCTTCTTAACGTTCCACTGTTGCTCATCGATGACAACAGCTGCCTCGGTATTCTTGTCTAGGGCCACAGTTGCCACAGAATGCTATATCTTGGGTCACAGATGCCTCAATATGCTATGTTTAGGGCCACAGCTGCCACAATTTGGCTTCTTTAGAGCCACAACCGTTCCGTTGTTGCTTAACGGTGGCCACAGCTTCTGCCGTATTCTTGTCTAGGGCCACAGCTGCCACATTAGGTTGAATATTAGGCGACAGCTGCCGCATCGTGCTATATCTAGGGCCACAGCGGCAACAGTATGCAACAGTATAAGGCCACAGCTGCCTCAATTAGGCTAATTTCTGACAACAGCTAATTGATTATCGAGGACCACAGCTGCAACACATTCATATATAGAACCACAGCTGCTACATAATGTTGTTTATTGCCACAACTGCCACAGTATGATATATTTAGGGCCACGGCTGCCGCAGTATGTTTTAACTAGGGCCACAGCTGTCAAAGTATGATATATTTAGGGCCACAGGTAGGAACCGCAAACCGAAATTTTACCATTGCAATTTTAAAATTATTTTTAGCCACGGTTGTAGTCCTAAGTCGTAGCAGCAAAACTTTTTTTGAATTTTGAAATTTCGTTAACTTTGAAAGGAGAAATGACAATTTTAGTGCGGCTTTTGCGGCCGCCGTTTTCAATTGAAGTTTTCGAGGGGCGGGGCGAGATCGCAGTCTGCCGCAGGCTTTCCGCATGGCGTTAAACAGCGGGCACGCCAAGTCGGCAAATGAGTGATTTACATCGGAAAAATAAAAGAAAACCCGCGGTCTAAAAATTTAAACCGGTTTTATACCAAAAATTTGTTTTTAATTGCATTTTTCAGAGGTTAGACCTTTAAATTCCCAAAAATCACTTGCACCAGCGTGTTGCGCGTACGTTTTCACGCCATAGTCAATAGTAACATAACCAGTTTTCATAAAATTGTGCGCGCACGCCTAAAAAACCAAAATTTCTTATGGATTCGGGCTACCCGCGCCGACCCCACCTTTGCGGCGCCTAGCCACAGGTTCCACAGTTTTCTATATTTAAGATCACAGCTGCCATAGCTTGCTACATTTAGAGCCACAAATGCCACAGTATGCTATATTTAGGCCACACCTGCCACATTATTTCCTATTTATAGTCAGAGCCGTTCTATTATGGTTCATCGAAGGCCACAACAGTAAATTATCCCTAAGGCAATAGTTGCCGCAATGTCTTTATTCTAGGGCCACAGCCGCCACAGTATTCTTCTCAAAAACCACTACCGCTACAGTCTAGGACCACATTTGGCATAGTATCGTTTTTTTAGGGTCACAGCCGCTAACTGTTGGTTTATCAAAGGCCACACCTGCCACCTAATTATTTTCTAGCGCCACAGCTGCCACAGTATGGTATATCTTACATCTGTAGTAGGGCCACATCTGCCACAAATAGCTGAGACCACAGCTTTTCTATTATAGATTCTTGTCTAAACCACAGCTAATACAGTGTTCTTCTTATCTAGACAATTTATCAAAGGCCACAGCTCCCATCGTAGCTTTTTATAGGGCCACAGCATGACTCTTTTCGAGCCACAGCTGCTCCATAATTGTTTGTCAAAAACCACAGCGGCCACAGTATAGCTTTTCTAGGGCTACACGGTATTGCCAATTTATGACCACAGTTCACTCAAAATTTCTGACAAAGTGCCACATCAACAACAAAACTGAACAAATGTGGCCACATATGTCCCAAAAACAATTTCACAGGCCACAGCTTGATTATACTTCTTTAATAGGGCCACATCTGTCGTAATATTTTATGCCGGTAAGGCCACAACTGACCCAAAAATCTTTTCTAAAGCCACAGCGTTCCTAGGGCCACAGAGGCAACGTTTTTCTAGGGCCAAAGGTGCCCGAGGCTCTAATTTTTAGGCAACTCCTTTTGAAATCGCTTTTTCAAACGTCGCAGCATTTGCAGATTATCTGCCCCTACCACCCAAAGCCACATCGCTTTCTGTCAATCACCCAAAAAGCCCTCTCCTTTCAAACGAACCCCTCCCCACAGAATCACCAGTCGCTTCAAAAACCCTCTCTATCACCGTATTCCACTTAATTTTGCATGTAAATCCTGCGCAAAACTGGGTTTTTGCGCGTGACTCAATCGTACAAACACGCTCTGTTTCAGTCGATTGTGGCTGTCCTTTCCTCCCCGACTCATCATCCTGTATGTCATCGGATCATTCCAGCGACCACGACATCTACACCACACCTAACAGAGAAGAATAGATGGCCACGGTGGCCAACGGCCGAGTGCAACACGTGTCCGATACGGTGGGTTCTCTTTCAAATTACAAGAGTCAATTGGGTAACAAATCGGAGCCACAGCTGAGGCACCATGGCGCTGCTTGGGCCACAGCTGAAGCGGTACGGCGACCCCCTTCTCTCGTTTGATTTCAATAGCCTGCCTTCTGTGGCGTTGGCTATACTAAAAGCCACATTTCCAGTCGCTTGTGCACCATGTGTTTTTTCCTTTCGATAAAATGTCGGTTGTGGCTTTTCGAAGCGATAGAGCTATTTTTTACAGTCTTTTGTAACCGCAGTGGCTCAAGTTGCATCAAAGCCACAGCTGGCTGAAACAAGGCCACTTAGCTCTTTTTTCTGATCTCCCCGATGTGGCGCTTTCCCCGGTACAATTTCGCGTTTTCAGTCTCTCACCTGTGGTCCTTTCGAATTGCTTACCTGTCGGCTGTGGCCTTTGGGTAGGGACCGCAGAGGAATATTTATAAAATATTTTTCGCATTTTTAATAGCTATTGAAAGCTAGATAATGTCATAACTTAAACTTTTCTTTTTTACAGTTTGAAATTTCAACCACAACGAAGCGAGATATTCCGCTTTGAATGAGCAAAAATGAACCCGATTTTTACATTGCAGCCGTGGTTGGGCGGGCCATGTCCGGCAAGGTCCGCAAACGTGCACAGGCCCTGCTAAACAACGGACAGAGTTTTGCTTGAATGCGAAATCGCTCTTTTTGAGAAAATACATGTGTATATATGTTTTTAAATGGTTTTTCATAATTTTCTCGTATTTTTAATACCAAATTTATTTCAAAAATAATAAAAATACAGGTTTAAATTGCCTTTTTCAAAAAGTCTTCGGTTACGGTAGTTAGCATTGGAGCGCGGAAAGTCCCCAGATTTGTATTCAAATGTATTTTTAAAATAAAATTGTGAACGAGGGCGCGAATGAAAATGAGATTTTTTAGTCTTAAATGGAAGATTACCATTGTTTTGTATAATTATTTAATTCACCCGAGTGTTACAGCTTTCATTTCCCTATGTTTTGAAGGAAACTGAAAACATGCACAAAGTGATGGTTAGAAAATCGTTTGGTTTTGGATGTTTTTTAGTTTTCCGGTTGTTTTTACTTATTTGTTACGTGAGAAAACAATTTTTGAAGGTCCTTTACAGACATTTGGAGTACTGGAATGCCATACCAATCGAAATCAAGGCTGCCAAAGTAGAAAAATTGCCTTAACTTTTTTCGGCGCGAATGGATTTTTTATTTTTATGCTTTATTCAAAGTAGCTTTTACAAGCGGTTCCGGAAATATAAAAGAAAAACGTGTGATCGATTTGGCTTTGATATTATAGCCAAAAAACTGAAAAAATTGCCCTTTTCGCACACTTGTTGTTGAGATTTCGTGATTTAACTTATTCCATCGTTTTTCGCGTGTGATTTTACCTAGGATTCCATTATTAAAGTGAACAATTTCTTAATAATGGGCACGCGGTCCGCCAAAACCATATTTTCTTAGCATTTCGGACTGCCCGCGCGGAGGCCGCCTCTGCGGTCTCTACCTTTGGGTATGGTACATAGCTACTTTTAAAGTCGTTTTGCATCCGCCGTGACGTTTTTTTTCAATAACCTGTCGGCTGTGGCTTTTCACTGTGGTGGAACGCAACTTTTCCAACCACCGGCTTGACACCGCTGTGGTCCTTTCCTGTCGCTAACCGGTCCGCTGTGGCCTTTTTCTACCGTTTTCTATAGCTAATTTTCGATTGCGGTTTGACTATCACCACCGTAAAGCCACAACTAGCTGAAGCAAGGCCACTATGGCGCTGTGGCCCAGGTATTATTGTGATATAGCCACAGCTGGTTGAAATTTGGCCACTTGTATCATTTCTTTTCGATAAGATGTCCGCTGTGGCCTTATGCGATGTTACAGGTCATTTTCCAGTCGCCTGTGGCCGCTATGGCTTCAGTTGCATCATGGTGAAGCCACAGCTAACTCAAGCTAAGCCACTTCTGAATACATTTTTGTAGGCCACAGCCGACAGGCTACAACTTGTCGACTGTGGTATTTTGCTCTGCAACAAAGCCACTTTTCCCGTCGCTTGTTACCGCTGTGGTCTCTTTCTTTTGAAAACCTGTCGGCTGTTGCCTTTCGCTGTGGTGCAACACCACCTTGAGGTCCTTATGCGATCCTGCAAGGCCACTTTGTGATCGATGTGGCTTGAGTGGTACCATGTAAAGCCACAGCTCGCGAAAATTAAGCCACTTCTCTGTAGTCTTTCTCGAAACCAGCCCGCTGTTGCCATTTCCACCCCTTCAAAGCCACTTTAACAGTCGCTTGTGGCCGGTGTGCCTCAATTTGTATTAGGGTAAAACGACTTCCCCACTGTGGCTTTTTCGTCGGTACGAATTCGCGTTTCCAGTCGTTGGTTCTCTACCTTTTATGATGTTACTCTGCCCGCTGTGGCACTTTGCTCACGATAAAGCCACAGATGACTGAAAAAACGGCCACTTCTCTCTTTCATTTTTCAAAAACCTATGCGCTGTGGCCATTTGCCCGCTACCGAGCCACTTTCCCAGTCGGTTGTAACCGCTGTGGCTCAACTAGCATAATGTTAACACCAAAACTGAGGCGTTTTCGCCGGTAGACCGTCGCGTTTCCAGCTGCTTGTGCCCGATATACTAACCTGTCGGCTGTGGCCTTTTGCTGTGGTGCATATGTCCACTTTTCCGGTCGCTTGTATCCGCTGTGGCCCCACGCAGTCGCAAGGTAAACTACAGCTGACTTAAATTTGGCCACATTTCCTGGTTTTTTCCTCGATTACCTGCCTGCTGTGGCCTTTTGCTCTACAACAAAGCCACTTTTCCAGTCGCATAACCATATCTTAAGCTACGCTGTTGTCCTACGCGCTGTGGCCCTAGGCTTTAGAGAAGTCCCGCGCCGTGGTTTATAAAAAGCAGTTGACTTGCGAGTGGCCCATGACAGCCTAGCACTGTGGCCACTGTGGCACTGAAGATCGAAACGCTGTGGCCACTGTGACTCAAAAAGCTTCTAGCGCTGTGGGTGCTGTGGCCCGAAAAACCGTAACAGTTGTGGCCCAAAAAGCCCCTCAGCACTACTATAGCCACTTTCAATTCAATTCAATTCAAACGGTTTATTCTCTAGGGATCTACCCTGAACCGCCAGAATGAATCACAGTTGTCATCTTCAATCCGACTCAAATCTTCAATCCCATTCTCCATTGTTTCGGCTTCAATTGCCTCCTGGCCAAGTTGCTGGTACAGCTCTCCTTGGGGGAAGCAGCGTCTTCTCTGGTTCCTGAGACGGTCGGGGTACTGTAGACGACTTCTGTGATCCATTTGGTTGGAGCTACGTCCTCACGGGGGTCCACTCCGGCTTGAGGACGGGCAATCCAGGCCCGGTTGGGAGAGCGGCGAAGGGACCGACCGCACGGCCGCGCGAGACGCGAGAAAGTCCGTGACCGCTGTGGTCCTCTATTGTCGGTTGTAGCCTTTCGCTGTCGTCCATATCGTCTTTTCCAGGGACTTGTATCCGCGACTGTGGCCTTACAACGCCATTTTTCCAGCCACTTGTAACCGCTGTGGCCTTTTCCATTCGCTAACCTGTCGGCTGTGGCCTTTCAATGTGGTGCATACCCACTTTTATAGATGCCTGTGGCCTCTGTGGCCCATATTCTTACCATTGTAAAGCCACAGCTGCGTGAAACTGGGCCACTTCTCCCTTCTCCTTTCGGTTACCTATTGAAAGAGAAACCTCTCCGAAAGGCTAATTATTCTCCCCGTGGGTGGCGCGTACTCGTTCGTACTGTCTGTTTGCGAAGACATCGATCACAGCGTGGTGGCGGGGGAGAACTCGTTCCCCGGCGGAAGTTCTCTCATTCCTCCCTCCCTCGTGGATGTTTCTTTCAATTGCCTTGGATTTGTGAGCGGGTGGCCGCCGTCGAATCCACGCACGGCTACCAGTTCTCTCCATTCACGGCCCGTAAACTTCTTTTTCCACACACGCACGCTTTATTCGCAAATGGATGGCGCCGTTACAGGTGAGGTATATGAGAAATCCCGCAAGCGACGACACGTTGGGACAAACAGGCAGTGCTTATCAAGGACCCATTCCCAGGATTAGGACACACAAGCAACAGGAACCGGTGAGGTTTTGTCTCATTTTTGTCTCTTTTCCTCTTTTCCACATCTCTGCCTCTTTTCTATCTCTGCCTCTTTTTCACCTCTGTGCCTTGTGTTCTCTCTATGCCTCTTTTTACCCCTATGTCTCTATTTCTTTGGTGTCTGTTTTCAACCTCTCCACCTCTTTTCTACGGTTGTACCCTCTTTTCCACATCTCTGTCTCTTTCTTTCTCATTACCCCCTTTCTGTCTCATTTCTACCTCTCTAACTCTCATTTATCTCTCTGCCTCTTTTTAGTTCCTGCCTCTATTTTACCTCTCCGAGTGTTCTCTTTTCTACCTCTTTGCCTCTTTTATTTCTTTCTGCCTCTTTTTCTATCTCTTCATCTCTATTCTACGTATTTGCCTCTTTCCTACCCCTTTGATGCATTTCTACCTCATTTCTACTTCTATCTCTCTTTTTCACCATTCTGCCTCTTTTCTCCCTCTCTGCATTAGTTCCAAGTCTTAGCTTCTTTTCCTTTTTCTCCTAACTCTCAACCGTTTTTCTATTATTCTGACTCTTTTTTTTTGTTTCTGTCTCTTTTCTGCCTCTCCGCCTCACATTTTTTCTCCCTCTTTTCTCTGCCTCTTTTCTATCTCTGCCTCTTTTTCACCTCTGTGCCTGTCTCTATCTCTTCTCTCATTTTTCTTTTTTCCCCGTTTATAACCCGCCTGCCTCTTTCCTACGTCTCTTTTGTATATCTCCGCTGCATTTACGCTCTCTGCCTCTTTTCCTCGCTCTCTGCCTCCTCTCTCTCTCTCTCTCTCTCTCTCTCTCTTTCTCAAACACCCTCTTTCAGAAACCCTTGCGCCGCTTTGACACCTTCGGAGAGAATGCTATAGAAACGGTATAATTTTCTCCGCTCCCTTTTTTTTTAAACCTCATATTCAGATTTAC
The DNA here is from genome assembly GCA_964057215.1 of Oscheius myriophilus. NCBI lineage: Eukaryota > Metazoa > Nematoda > Chromadorea > Rhabditida > Rhabditidae > Oscheius > Oscheius myriophilus. The sequence continues at coordinate 26,363,279 of OZ059904.1, read as the reverse complement.
GACGAGTTCCGCTTTCTCGATGAACCGGACGCGCCTTCCCCAGCCTCCACAGGGCAGCCATTCTTTCAGAAAGCTAGGTTGTTTTCGTTTCTTTGCACTTTTAATGTTAAAATTTAGGAAACGCAAGCTGACTTCATCCCTAGTGGCCTATTCTGTTCTTTCCATCCTTCAGTTACTATGTTCAGCCGCTTTGTTAGTACTTTCGGCTTTCCGATTTTGGAACACTTTTAAACAGAGGACAACGGCTGTTGACTTTGATCGGCCGGAAGATCTGGATTTGTTACAACCTGAAGGTTCGTCTCTCTCTCTCTCTCTCTCTCTCTCTCTCTCTCTCTCTCTCTAACTCTCCTTGTTTTAAGGTCTCCGTCTATTGAGCCAACACTCAGCCGCCTCCGTCTTTCTGCCCTCATTTTTCCAACTCATCGCTTCCATTTTCGGGTTATGGCCCCTTGTCACGAAGTGTCATCGGCCCATGCAGGTTCGTTTCATGTTTTACCCCAAATGTATCTTTTTCCAGGTCCTTCAGCTCATATTTTCATTAATTGCCGTTCTTTTGTGGCTACGGGCGGCTGAAGTCGTGAGTATGGAGCTAAATGTGCAATTGGTGCAGTTGCACTTTGGAAACGAGTAAGAATGTGGTTTTTCCTCATTTTGAGGTGGTTTTTAGCTCAACTTTGCCTCTCTACACCTTGGCTCTGGCGGTCGGGTGTTTCGAAACCATTGTTCTGCCTTCTCTTTCGGTTGGGATGATTGGAAATCATATGTTTGGACATAGGAGGCACTCTAGGGTGAGTCATTCCCCTCACACCCACTCACTCTCTCACTCACTCACTCACTCACTCACTCACACACCCACTCTTTTCAGGCCTTCCTCTCCATCTGCCTCTCTATCGGAACCGCTCTAGTCGCCGCAGCCGCCGTCTGTTTCTCCTCCTTCGCCACCTCTCGAACTCTCTCAATTCTGTAAGCCTCTCCCTCTCTCCTCATAGTGAGATTTTCGCCTCAGCTCCTCTCCTCCCAATGGCTCTCGCCAATCCGTCTTCTTTGCCTTCGGCCTCCGCGAACTCATCTCCTCCGGTCACACGCTCCTCTGTGCCATTTTCGCCTTCTTCACCGCTCTCCACGGAGACGTCGGGTTGTCCATCGCTGCAGCAGCGTTACAAATGTAAGTTCACTTCAAAAATTATGTAAACTTCTATTTAGAACGAATATTATTTCGTTGTCGACAACGTTGTTCATCGGTGGGCGGTTGACTGCCGTCGTGGCCAACAGCTCGCTCTTGTCGGCCGGCGGTGGACCTATTGCCTTCCCAAAGTAAGAGAGAGAGAGAGAGAGAGAGAGAGAGAGCGACGTGATGCAGGCGCAGCTGTGTATGTTTACCACGCGGCGGGCGCTACGCCACGTGTCCTCGGTAGTATAGTGGTGAGTATCCGCGTCTGTCACATGCGAGACCCGGGTTCAATTCCCGGCCGGGGAGAATTTTTTGCTTTTTCTTCATTTTAAACAAAAATCAAGTTTTCAATTATAATACTTTTTTTGTTTCAGTGTGGTACTGCTTTACGGGCTGTTGCTGTCGTTGTTGTTTTTGCTCACCTGTCAGATCACTGCCACTATTTTCTCCGTGCGCGACAAAGAGAAACCCGGGAAGCCGCCGCCAGCCGCCCCCGGTGGCGAGCGAACCTCCTTCTGAAAACAAAGGAAATAAAGATTTTACGAAAATTACAATTTAAATTACGAAAATGACGAAAATTCCATGAAACCACCGAAAATATTGCGTGTTTTCACAAGGCCAAAATGCAATTGTCCGTTGTTTAACAGACTGGCACTTGGCGAATTTTCAAACGGAGCGATATTTGCTCTCTTGTATTAATTTTTTGATATTTTTAAAAATATTTTTTTTTCATAAAATTTGGGCAATACAATTTAAAATTATGTTTAAAAGTGTAAAAAGATTTGTAAATAAGTTAAATGTTGTGTGTTGAGACAAAAGCCCACGGTGAATCCCAAGCATTGCTCGGCGGCAGTTGGGATGCACTTGCAGGTATCCTTGGCATCGTGCCCAGAATCTGGAGAATTCCTCCGTGAAACCAAAAATGTGCCCAGGCGGCAATTAAAATTTCTTAAATTCCATTGGGTTTTTACGCCATTTCCTGCCTATTTTATATAATATCGACTTAAAAATCCCTTAATTTTTCAAAATTTAAGATCAAAATTAGAAAAATAGCAGGAAATGATGTAAAAACCTAAGGAAATTTTAAAAATTTCAATTCCCGCCCGACCACATTTTTGGTTTCACGGAGGAAATCTCCAGATTCTGGCACGGTGCCAAGGATGTCCGCAACTGCCGTCCGGGACACATCGTGAAGCCGCGGCTGCTTGGTGTCTCGTCGTCTGCGTCTCGCAGCGATAGATTCGCGTACTGTTGCCAGACCAACGCAACGCCTCCCGGAAAGGAAGTCCTTCGCTGTGCGTCACACGTTGCATTTCAATGGTGCAAATCGTTCGAATTTATTTAGGGGACGGAAAAACGTACCTGATGGTCCCTTTAAGCCGCAGTGTGCCTGCATAAGGTGTGAAAGGCTATTTCCTGTTGCAATTTGCATAGTTTTACGTGGAATATTGTGTTTTGCCCTTTTACCTCCCACCTCGCCTCTTTCTTTCTCCATCTTCCCTTCCCGGCGGTTGGTCCCTTCTCCAGCATGCCGGAGAGCAACCAGCCGACTCCAACCTCCACAAAGCCGGACACCAAGTGCAAAAAATGCAAGCATCAGAAGATGGAGGGAAAGGAGAAGGCTTCGTTGAAGAAGCGGCTGCAACGCCTTCCCAAAGTATTCATCGGAGTCGCCATTGTAAGGTTTTGTTGGTTTGAAATTCAAATTGCAATCTAGGGCCCGGTTCTGGCGCAGATTCTCTGCGCAGGCATCGCCCTGACGACGCCTCTAGAAGGCAACGAGAAGTGGAGCATCTCGCTGAAAGTCAGTCTGGGCTCTTTGTTGTTGATCAACTGCATTCTGGTGGCGTTGATGTTTCTGCTGCTCCTCATTGGGTCTAGAAGAAATTCGGTGTGTTTTATAAAGAGGCAAAGAGGGAAAGGGCTAGAGGAGATAGACAGAGACAGAGACAGAGACAGAGACAAAGACAGAGACAGAGACAGAGACAAAGACAAAGACAGAGACAGAGACTTTTCTTTTAGTACCGAATGCAAAGTTCCACCCTCCTCCTTGGTCAGGGCGCGGTGCTCTTCCTCAGCCTCTTTCCAATGATGACATCCAGAGAAGACCACTTCGTTTTTTCCAGCCCTCTCCTCACCCTTCTCGTAAGCTTTTCCTAATGAAACCAAAAGTTAAATGTTTCTTTAGATCGTCATTGTTGTGTCCATTCCTGTACACACCGCTCTGATCATCTACGTCGCCGTCTACTTCACCCGTTATAAGAAAAAGTGCAAGTGTCCCCCCGAGGAGCAGCCGAAAGTGGAGGTCACGACTACCACATTGGAACCCAGTTTGATGGCTAACCCGACGAAAACAACGAAAACCAGCACTACGACCACCAGGGTGGAAAAGAGTCCGGCGCAGCTTAAATCGAAGCCAAAGAAGGTTGGAATGACACTGCCTCAAGGCATGGTCCAGCAGATCTCTCCCACCTCTTCCGCGAGAGAGATGAAAAAGTTGTCTCCGTTGGAACTGGCGGATGTGCAAGGATCTCTGGCTGAGCTGAATGAAGAGGAGGAAAAAGAGGAGAAAGAGAAGCGAAAGAGAAAGAAAAATAAGAGAAAGAAGAGGGAGACCGAGTCGGAGATGAGCGAAGTGGACCAGGAGAAGTCGTCAAAAGCGCCGTCGGAGAAGGAGGTGGAGATGCCGATAAGTCGCATGGAGGCGAGCATGAACAGCAAAGTGGAGCAGGTCCTGCCGGACAAGATCAAGAATTCGCAGAAGACGGCGCAGAGGAGGAAGAAGACGGTTAGCATCGAGAAGACGCAGTAGTTCTCACCCTAAAGAGATAAATAGGATGTAAAATGTGTGCACGTGTGTGTCTGCGTGTGCGTGCGTGTTCGTGTGCGTGTGTGTGTTTGTGTGCATGTGTGTGTTTGTGTGTGTGTGTTTGTTTATTCTGTTTTTCTGTTGTGTATGTGTTTGCATCTCTGTGTGGTGTTTGTTTATTGAGAGAGGGAGAGGGAGAGTGAAAGACAGAGAGAGAAAGAGTGAGAGAGAGAGAGAGAGAGGAGCTGATGCCAATTTTAGGCCGTATTGACCACAGTTAAGTCCACAGCAAACACACAAAGCGGCCACGCCCTATTCCATGGCCACAGCAGCGGTTAGTCATTTTCAAAGAGCCACAGCAACAAAACGACGATCTGTTCTTAAAGGCCACAGCGGCCGTTCGCCTTTCCCAAGGCCACGACTGTTGGTAGTTCCTCCAAAGGCCCCAGCGGTCATGCCCCTTATGCAAAGCCACAGCGACAATTCACTTTTTTACGGCCACAGCGGCCACGCCCCGATCTCAAAGGCCACAGCGGTCACGCTACGTTCTGAAAAGCCACAACGGCACTTCGTCCCTCAAAAAGCTCCAAAGGCAACGACGGCATTTTCTGAAGGCCGCAGTGGCGACTGCTCCCCAGTCTAAATGACCACGCCCCTTCTCCAAGCCACATCGGCTATTTCTCATTCTAAAAGACCATAGCGGTACTTTGTCTTTCTGAAGGCCACATCAGCCACCCCTCTCAAAAACCAGAGCAAATCACCTGCCTTTTGTTAAGGGCCACAGCTTGGGTCTTTTCCGCTTGGCCACGGCGGCTACGCCCCATTATCAAAGGCCACAACTGTTCCATGCCTTCCTTGTCAAGGGCCACAGCAGGCTTCTCCAAAGGCCACAGCGGACCACAACATCTTCTCAAAGGCCACAACGGCTTCTCCTCATTCTTCAATGTTACACCAGTTGCATTCCCGCTATAGGCAACAACAGCATTTCGCCCTAAATGGCACGCCCCTCCCCCTCTCTCCATCAGTTACACCATAATATATCTTTATTCAATAAGCGTAAATATGTATTTGTAGATCATATTTTTCAAAATTTATAGAATAGAATCATGGGCCGGGTCGGGAACAACCCTTGAGAATCTTCTCCTCCTGCACCTCATTTTCTCCGAGAGAACTCCCAACACTCCGGCTGTGTCGAAAACCTGTGTAATGACATCTTGAGCCTCATCCTGCGACTTTGACATCAGATTCAGTTGAGCCTTCAGAAGCCTAAACATTTTCCTTATTTACACTCTAAGGCCTTAGGTACCTTAAGTTCCATGTGAAATTTTCAGCAGCCCTCGTTGCTTTTTGGCCTTTTAAGCCACTTTCGGCGCAGAGAAGACTCAGCTGCTCGTGACTATTTGAGATTCTTTGGATTGACTCTTCGATCTAAAAACGTGCCATTGTTTCGCTGTTGTATAAGGGTACCTTGGCCAAAAGGTTGTCGGCTTGTTGAAGGGTAGCGACGCAATGACCAATCAATACTTTCAGTTTGTGGAAAGAGCGTTGGAGTTGTTCAGGGACGGTTCCCGACACGACAACCACCGGGTACTGTAATCGATTTTTGAGGGTGGAAAGGTTACGGCAACTCACATTTTGGTCATCACTGTCGATACAGAAAGATGGCCACTCGTGGGAGTTTCCATTTGAGGAGGAGGGGGAACTGGGAGGGGAGGCTGAAATGGAGGGTGTCTCAGTGGCTATGTCTCTCTCTATCTCTCTCTATCTCTCTCTCTCATTCTCTCTCTCTTTATCACTTTGTCATAACTCACAGTTATTGGCAAGAGTGATCATTCTGGAGTGCACCAGTCGCAGCCCTTGCCTAATGGTACCAGCTGGTCCCAAACCGCACTCCTCCTGCCACTCCACCATGGCTGCCTCTAATTTGCTTCTCATAGCTATTGAGTCTGCCAAAGGAGCAACGGCTGACTTGAATTGCTCATCCACACAGCGGATTCCAACTTGCTTCATCCCTGAAGAAGAGTGTGAGTGTGAGTGTGTGAGTGTGAGTGTGAGTGTGAGTGTGAGTGTGAGTGTGAGTGTGAGTGTGAGTGTGAGTGTGAGTGTGAGTGTGAGTGTGAGTGTGAGTGAGAGTGTGAGTGTGAGTGTGAGTGTGAGTGTGAGTGTGAGTGTGAGTGTGAGTGTGAGAGTGTGAGTGTGAGTGTGTGAGTGTGAGTGTGAGTGTGAGAGTGTGAGTGTGAGTGTGAGTGTGAGTGTGAGGGTGAGTGAATGCAAAAAAAGCGACTGGCCTGTGTTGACGCGTGAATTCCTGCGTTTGACGGACATTCCTCGCTTTTTAGCCTTCTGAAACACGATTAGTCAGGACGTTCGCCGGTCAACACTGTTAGCAAGGTTACTGTAGTTTAACTGCATTTGCAAAAGGAACTCTGGAGATCACCTCTCTCTCTCTCTCTCTCTCTCTCTCTCTCTCTCTCTCTCTCTCTGTGACTCACCCCTCCTCCTCTCCTGTTTGTAATCGCAATGTGGACAAACAAAGTCGCTCCATCAAGAGGGTCTCCCTCGCTGTTCAACAGAGCCACGTGTCGGTACCCAGGCTGAAGACAGTCAAAGGGTACGGTATATTGACCAATGAAGTCATCTCCAATGAAGTCGTCATCAAGGACCAGGAATCTGAAATTTGCATATTGAACTTCAGAAGGCAGAGGTGTAACTCACCTTACGAGAGCTAGCTCGGGTACGGTAACTTGGAACTGGAAGGATTCATCGAAGCAGGGGTTTTGGCTGTCGTTTCGGACAGTTTTCGTCCTTTCTTCGGCACAGTCGGCTGGGAGGCCGAAGACTTCAACCACAACGAAGGGGTCGGAGGAGTCGCCTTTGGCGTTGGAGCCGCGGGGACGGGGCAACTGCTGACCGGAGAGGACTTTGAGGTGGAGGATCTGAAATGAGGAGGTCTCAATGACTCAATGACTCACTCTCTCATTCTCACTCACACTCACACTCACCTGAATCTCTCTCTCTCTCTCACCTGAGGAGCAACGGGGATCTTCTCTCCCGGACAGAAAAGTGCATCTTTCATAATCTCCGGCTTCAGCACATACCCACATCCCCCATTTTCCGAGAACCTCCCCTCCTAAAACTCAATTTCGCCTCTTTTCGTTATTTTCTCACCTGTAAATCCATCATTAAACCCGGTGTCTGATAATTCAATGACACCATTTGAACCCCATGATTCCAAAATTCTTGCGGATTCAGATTCGAAGAATCTTTTCTGGAAGAATTTGGCGTAGACCTGAAAATGTGTGGTTCCAACCGGAAAATCCCCCATTTTCCCTACCTAACTATGTAATCCCGGGCTGTCTGTGCAAACTCCGCCGTGTAATTATGCATTAGTCGCAGACAGGTAGACTCAGAAATGGCTGGCACGTTATTTCTCGGATTCACTGAATAAATATTCATATTGGGCATATTTTAGGGACAAACTTGTGTTGGAATTCGGAGCCGTGGAGAGTAAATCACTCAACTGTTTCACTTGGAAGAATGATGGGACGAGGTCTGAGAGCTCGCGGACAAGGGTGATCCTAAATTTGTTTAAAAATAAATTTAAAAACAATTGCAAAAGAGTCAGAACGGAGTTTGTCAACATATAAGCTTTATGAGCCCAGTGTTCCGTGAATAGTCATCATGCTCGCAGGAGGGTTCGAACCGCGGTGAGGCGGGCGGGGCGCGCCGCTCCACCCCGCAGCCACGGTTGCATTACAAGGTTCCGCGTAGGAGACGCTTATCAACACTTGGCGCCGCCACGACATCTCTCTCTCTCTCTCTCTCTCTCTCTCTCGTCACGTTTTTCCCTTCTTCCTCGGAGCTATACTCCCAATCGTTATCTCTTCATCCTCAGTGACCTCTCCTTCCTCCTCTCCTGGGGCGATTTTCCGTCCCTAAACTCATTTTTCCGCCTGTTTTTCATGTCTCTCTCACCAGAATCAGTATTTTCTGCATGAAATCGCCAGGACTGGCCACTTCTTTTCTCCAATCCGTTGGATCCGAGGCCGGGAGGTAGAGTTTTCCTCCCAAATGGCTCACAATCAAGGTGGCGGCCACTTTCTGCCAGTCGGTGGAACAGTGCACAGAAATGTATAAAATCAAAGGAAATCTGGAAAAAGAGGGTTTTCCAATGAAAAATGGCAGTTTTCACCTGCTTCTCTCAAAAGCCGTCTCTCGGATGCCTTTCAAAGCGAGACTGAGGGCAACTCGGTTCATTTTCCCTCCGAGAAGGCCATTTCTGACCATCGGTTCCGTTTCTTTGTACTTTTCTTGTGGGTCATAGATGTCCATCTGAAAATATGAATTACACGGTTTGATTTGTTGTGGCCCGCTGTGTCCTGCTGTGGCCTCGCTGTGGCGCCCACAGTGGCATTAAGGGTCAGCTGCTGCGTTTTACAGACTTCAACTTCTTTTGTTTGTTTTGGATCAGTTGACTACGCTATGGTATGGGAATGATAAAGTAGCTGCGATGTGGCCCCGGTGTGGACCCACTTGTGGCCTCCATGTGGCTCTGACTAGGGAATGTTCCAAGGGTCCCCCAGCAGATCCGGATGAGGCCCATACATATCGATAGAGAATTCAATGCTGAATAAGCCTGTGAAGTTCGTTTGTGCTTAATGGCGTTAGTTTTCGTGTAATGATCGATTTTGTCTGTGGCGTCGCCGACCAGAAGCCTTATGCGGCCTTAAAAGCCCGCAATTGGTGAATGCAAACATGACTTGGCGGCGTGTTGGTAGAGTCCTTGCTTCATAAGAAAAAGGTCACGGGTTCGATACCCCTATGCTAATTTTTTTGTTGCTTTTTTTAAAAGCTAACAGTTTCAAATTCGAGTAGGGGAGCTTTTACAATTTTTAGTTATAAAAACCAATTTCACAAGAAAACCCACCTTGACAAAATTTTCGACTTTTTGCAATTTCTTGGGCAGCCTCTGGTAAGAGCTCCCCTAATCGCATTTGAACCTATTAGCTTTTAAAAAAAGAAAAAATTAAAAATTAGATTAGGATAGGGGTGCCGAACCCGTGACCTTCTTCTTATGAAGCGAGGAGTCTACCAATACGCCGCCAAGTCACGTTTACATTCACCAATTGCGGGCTTTTCAGGCTGCATAAGGCTTCTGGTCGACGACGCCACAGACAAAATCGATCATTACACGAAAACTAACGCCATTAAGCAAAAACGAACTTCACAGGCTTATTCAGCATTGAATTCTCTATTGATATGTATGGGCCTCATCCGGATCTGCTGGGGGACCCTTGGGAACATTCCCTAGTGAGATGGTAGCACTCCCGCGCTTTGAAATCGTCCCACTGTGGTCCGCTGTGGCCTCCCACTGTGGCGTTGGAGTGCAGCTATCGCGCTTTACAGTCATGCAATGCTGACTAATTTCCAACTATGACCTTGTTGGAATCAATTGACTGTGAAGGTCGGGGTGGACCCACTGTGGCCTTGCTGTGGCCTCACTGCGCATTACAAAATTTGAATTTCAAAATAATTATATTTCTGTTCCGATTAAAATTGGCTGTTGTCTGTGAATATTTAAATCGCAGCGCTGTGGCCGCACTGTGGCTCGCTGTGGCTATGCGGCGGGGTTGGGTGAAACTCCTGTGTCCTGTAGCTGCTAATGAAGTCGGTTTGGCCTGTTGTGGCCTGCTGTGGCACCGCTGTGGCCTCTTGTGGCTCCCTAACTGGTCTCAAGTGATTCAGTCGACCACAATATGACGCGAAAGCAGTTTTGTTTGGTGCACTATGGTTAATTCTCCCTGTGGTTATTTGGTTTTTGCGGCTACTGAGGCACTGTGCCCTTTATGATGTGGTCCTTACCTCAATCAGTCTGCAATTCCTCTTCAAAGCTGAAACATAGCCGTCGGCTGAGGCAGGTCCCAGCTGGTCCTCCACAAGGTAGGTCTTGTGAGATGAGGCGATGAAGTAACGAGAGAAGGGCTGAAAATGGCTCATTTACTATGCCTCAGTCTCTCTCTCTATCTCGCCTCTATCTCGCCTCTATCTCATCTCTCTCTCTTTCTCTCTGCCTCACACACACAGACACCGACACAGACGCGCACACACACACACACACACACACACACACACACACACACACACACACACACACACACACACACACACACACACACACACACACACACACACACACACACACACACACACACACACACACACACACACACACACACACACACACACACACACACACACACACACACACACACACACACACACACACACACACACACACACACACACACACACACACACACACACACACACACACACACACACACACACACACACACACACACACACACACACACACACACACACACACACACACACACACACACACACACACACACACACACACACACACACACACACACACACACACACACACACACACACACACACACACACACACACACACACACACACACACACACACACACACACACACACACACACACACACACACACACACACACACACACACACACACACACACACACACACACACACACACACACACACACACACACACACACACACACACACACACACACACACACACACACACACACACACACACACACACACACACACACACACACACACACACACACACACACACACACACACACACACACACACACACACACACACACACACACACACACACACACACACACACACACACACACACACACACACACACACACACACACACACACACACACACACACACACACACACACACACACACACACACACACACACCTGTTTCATATCCATCCAAACGGTCGAATGCATCGGGTCAAAGGCCAAACAATCTTGTGACGTCAGAAAATTGGTGAATCCATCGACCGTCATGAAATTGTTATTCTTCGCTTCAGAAGCCGGTTCATATTGCTCTATGAGGTTCTCACAGAACTCAATTGTCACTCCAGTCATCTGAAAAATTCATTTCCCCTTCCCTCCAGTTGCTTACCCCTTGTTCCGTTTCTAAAAATAGCTGCAAATCATGGCACGACAAGTAATCTTTGTTTGCGTAGCGAACCATCAGGAAGTAAACTTCAGGCCGGGTTGAGATCTCCTGAAAAAATATTTGAATAACAGCGATATCATAAACTGGTACTAATGAAGGTTAGTGTGATATGCAAAAAAAAGGCAAAAGAGTAGGGGGCACCCGGAGTTGAACCGGGGACCTCTCGATCTGCAGTCGAATGCTCTGCCACTGAGCTATACCCCCACTGCTGCGTTGGTCAGCGCGCCACATGATAACAATCGCAATCCGCTGGGGGTTACGGAATGACGCAATCTGAACATTGGTCATTAACTAATTAATTGTGTCTATTCTGCAATTAACCTTTTTTATAATTAGATTCTGTATTCATCCCCGATAAGAGAAAGAAAAGAAACCTTGTACAACTCCACAAAGTGGTTCTTGAACACCTTCCCCCTGTCTTCCTCTTCTGGTGAATTAGCTGCCTCCTGAAAACTTCCAATTATCTTTTTTTTTCAAGGAAACCTTACCTTAACCTTAGCTAAGACCCTATTTAAAGATAATCGCTGATTGATCTGTCTGATTAGGCGAACAGCGGTCGCTTCACTCACAAAACCGCGGCCATCGGGGTCTCCTTCGTCAAAAACCGATTCCAACCACCTAAAGTGAGAAATTGGGGCCTTAAATTGAACTTTTGATTTTGTGCTGACCGGTGGCTAAGTGCAAAGAGTCTAGTGCCTAAAACTACGGGTAAGGGTTCGGTTAAAACTACCAAAAAACTTTGCTTTTTTTGGGACTACTAATGAGAAAAAACACTTTACAAAGCAAAATATGTCATGTTATAAGTTTTTACGACATATGGGCGAAATGGCGCAGTGCGAAGTGGGCATTTTCAAACAAAAGATCGGAGGTTCGATCCACTTCGGTGCAAATAAACAAAACTAAGCTTTTTATGCGATGTAATGTGATTTTATCGATTTTCTGGGGTGTCAGCGCACAATTCAGAAGATCACCACTGATGGCGCAGTGCGGTGGGGCGCACACAGGACAAAAGACCATGGTTCGAGTCCCCGAGGCTCAATTTTTTTTGTTCATCTCTCTAGATGCTATCCTGACTTACTGTAACCTCTAGTTTCCCTGTTGATGCCAAATTTTTCTTTTAGCGGATTTTTTTCTCCAAAACCCACCTTTCCCTAATCGTAGCCCAGGCTGAACTGCTCGGCCGGCACTCGTCTGCAAATCCTGGATCACCTCGTTGTTTTCCCGAAAACCCACGTTTGTTGGTGGTTAGAGCCATTAGTCCGGTCACCCAAACATTCGAATCTTCTGCTGTTGCTGCAACCAAGTCCAGCGATTCGTAATTGTCTCCGTAGATGATGGAAAACACGCATTCCTCCTGCAAAACAAGAATGTTTCGAAAATTAAACGCTTGGAATTGTGAGGAAATCGCCTTTCAAAAGGATTTCCTGGCTATTGTGAAGTGGCAAAAGAGATTTGGAGGTATGGGGAATTGAACCCCAGACTTCTCGCATGCGAAGCGAGCGCTCTACCCCTGAGCTATACCCCCGCGTCGACTACATCAGCCGCCACCATTGAAAAGGGCGCGCCCACCTGCAGGTCAACGAGAACGTTTTCCGAAGTCCTCAGAAGGTCTCCATTCTTTCCCAATCGGACCTCTCGAATGTCATCAACGGCTACTAAAAGTTCACATGTACTTTTTATTTAATAAATCGGCACTCACTCCGCGCTTTGTGTGGTTTTTTGTTCGTCGGAGTCCAACGAATGTGCGACAAATCGGCGTCCAAACTGAAAATTTGCTTTAAACACGTGGTCTCGAAAGGGGAAAAAACCTGAAAAATCGACGAAATTGTCTGCTGGTTCCACGGAGTTTTACGAATTCACAACCGGCTTGCATCAAATTCCAGCAGTCGCTAACTAAAAAAAGGGGATTTTGGTGTAAATTTGGGCAAAAAATGAAATTGTCATGCTTTGGGGACGAACTAAAGAGTTTTATAGGAATAAGAGGTTTTTACTGGTCAAAAGCAAAAAGAAAAACACCGGTCGGGATTGAACCCCTGACCTCGCGGGCAAAATGTAGGCACGCTACCGCCTGAGCCATGCGCGCACTACATTGTTACAATAGTCCGCGGTCAAGTACAGAGCACCACATGCCAGAATCATTGCGGGCTAAAAACCCCGAAATTTTTACCAACTCACCATTGGAAACCTTTTTATCCTCATTCTTCGACGAAAACGAAACAGTTTTGCGCCCGGCCGGCGATCGGTGCCGGCCGCCGTGCTTGATCAGCGACGAGCGCAGGGCTTTTCTGAAATTTGAGACATTTCCTCCAGAGTGGACGGTGATATTTTCGGGTAAACGGGCGATTCCTTGGCCACGGGCGGCTCCGAAGAGGATAATTGAATAATTACAACAGGGAAACGCCCCTCTCCACCCCTCGGCCCCCACGTCAGAGCCATTAGCAAAAGAGATTGTGCAGAGCAGCGCAGATTTCGGATATGGAAAGGGGAAACGTGGCAATTTACACTTTTCCCTGCACTTTCGGAGGTTTAGTTTTCAGAGAGAAGCCGGATTAAGCCCGCTAGGGTGAGAGCGAGAAGAGAGGAGGCAGAACGGCTCTTTCAGACAACTTTTTCGGAGGCAAACAAGTTGGTGGAGGGGAAATTCGGATTAGGAATGCAGAGTTCGTGAAATTAAACTTTCGAGGGTACTGAAAAAATGTTTTCCATGTTTTGGTTGAAGGCCACAGCTAAGGCCACAGCGAGTACAGAGGCCACAGGTAAACCACAGCGCGGACCCCACTCATGTAAAAGTGGCAACAATTTCATCCTGTCAATGGAAATGTGAAGGGATTCCTGAACAGAGTCACACCAGTCATAGCTACGGCCACTGCTAAAGCCACAGCTGCCACAGCTAGCAACTGGTCGCGGCCACAGCGGGGGCAGTAGAACATTTGGCCATAGAAATTGTCCAAAACCCTGGGCATTGGTGTTAGGAGAGCTTTTTTCTTGCAAATTTTGGCCGCAGCTAAGGTCACAGTTAAAGCCACAGCGCCTCTAGGTCACAGAAACCAAAAGTTTAGAGCTAAGGCCACAACGACCCGGAGCCCACAGCAAAGGCCACTATGTCCCAAATGGAACATCTGAGGAAATAAATACCCTGAAGCCAGCCACAGCTAAGGCCCCAGACAAAAAGCCACAGCTAAGGCCACAACTGACAAGAAGCCACATCAAAGGCTACATCAACCCAGATCCCATAGTTAAGGCCACAACGACTAACAGTCCACAGCCAAGGCCACTGACCGAAAGGTTACAACTAAGACTACTACGGAACAGTAGCCACAGGTAAAGCCACAGCGACTAAGAGGCCACAGCTAGAACACAGCGGCCCACAGGACAAGTTAAGGCCACAAGAACCCTGCAACCACAGCTAAAGCCCTACTACCCATTGACCACCGCTGAGGCCACAACTGCCCAGATGCCACAGCTAAAGCCACAACGGCGCGAAGACCACAGCTAAGGCCACGACGACCGCGATGCCACAGCTGAGGCCACAACTGCCCAGATGCCACAGCTGAAGCCACATCAACCCAGTAACAACAGCTAAGGCTACAACGGCGCGAAGACCACAGCTAAGACCACAACGATATTAAGGTCACAGCTAAACAACGTCAACCGAGGGGCCACAGCTAAGGCCATAACTACCGACAGGTGAAACCTTAGTTAAAAAAGACGCCACAGCAAAGGCCACAGCAACTCAGAAGCCACAGCCACGGCTCCAAAGAACCATTGACCACCGTGAAGGCCACAACGACCCAAAGCTCATAGTGGTGACTACAATTATCCAGTGGCCACAGCTGAGGCCACAGCTTAGGCCACAGCAGCGGCACTGCAAACACAACTTGGGCCACAGCTAAGACCACAGCACATTAGGCATCCCCTCCCCAACCAGAGCTAAACCCACAGCAATCACGATTGCTCTGAGGCCACAGTGGAACATCTATGCCACTCCCTGGATATCACAGCTAAAACCACAACGACACAACGGCCGCAGCTAAGGCCACGGCTACCCAAATGCCACAGCTAAGGCCACAGTTAAGGCCATTGGTCACACCTACTCCGCTATTTTCCACCATTTCTGCAAAATTTGCAAGATTCACGACATTTTTTCAGGGCATTGCAAATGTGTAAGAATAGCTGTGGGCGTAATCGAAAAACGTGCTCTCTTCGTTAACGCCACAGGTAATTGCAATCTGGAAAAAAGCTGCTTCTCGATTTCCGCCGCCCGCACACACTCCTCCCCTCCATGATGGGCTCCGAGGCCATTCATTTCCCGGGGTACTCTTTTGGTTTCGGAGGGGAGGGAGGGAGATTTATACCCGCGGAGGTCACAACAACTACCCCATAAGGCCGAACAACCTTTGGGAAACTTATGGAGAGAGAGGGGGAGACGATTCAGAATTCCCTTGCTCATGGCATTGTTGTCCGGACTGCCCTTTGCCCGAAATGTGACTGGATGTGGGAACGGAGTTCCTTTTATAAACAACAAGGGCACAGAGACCTCAGAAACGGATTTGTATCGATGGTGAGACGGCTGATGAGCTGGTTGAGGGAGAGAGAGAGAGAGAGAGAGAGAGAGAGAGAGAGAGAGAGAGAAAGAAAGAAAGAAAGAAAGAAAGAGACAGAGATACAGAGAGACATAGATACATAAATACAGAGAGACAGAGAAACATAGACAGAGACAGAGAAACAGAGACAGAGAGACAGAGAGACACAGAGACACAGAGACACAGAGACACAGAGACACAGACACAGAGACACAGAAACACAGAGACACAGAGACACAGAGACACAGAGACACAGAGACACAGAGACACAGAGACACAGAGACACAGAGACACAGAGACACAGAGACACAGAGACACAGAGACACAGAGACACAGAGACACAGAGACACAGAGACACAGAGACACAGAGACACAGAGACACAGAGACACAGAGACACAGAGACACAGAGACACAGAGACACAGAGACACAGAGACACAGAGACACAGAGACACAGAGACACAGAGACACAGAGACACAGAGACACAGAGACACAGAAACACAGAGACACAGATATACAGATATACAGATACACAGAGACACAGAGACAGAGTGTTAGACATAGACATACAGAAAGAGAGAGAGAGAGACAGAGAGAGAGAAAGAGAGAGATCAGACAGTTAGAATAAAAGTTGCGTTTACCCAAAAAAAAAAAGCAAGAACATCACATGTCTCCGTAATCTCCGGTCCACGTGTTGTTTTCCCTCCCAAAAGAGAAGAAGTCACTCACATGAAGGCGTCGGTCATGTCGCTCGCTTGTTTGTGCTTCGAAATGTAAACTGGGCTCAGCGCCCGCATAAAACGCCCTCCGGGGGCAGGCGGTTGTCGTTAGAAGGACCGCCTTGGCTTATTCTATGCTAATTAGGAGGCGATTGAAAAGGACACCCGCGGGTATCTTCGTGTTTTCGCGGAAGAATCGACGATGTTCCGCCCAAGTACGCGGGTGCTTACAAGGAACAGAGTTAGGAATTCTGGAAACTTCTGGCTATCGTTTGAAATTCTGCAGATTTTTGCAGCTGTGGCTCGTTTTTGGCTGTGACTTTCAGCGATGAGGGTCAAAATGCCGAAATCCTTTGTTTGAAGCTGAAACAGCGGAGACTCAAGGACCACGGCGGAAACACGGTGGCCACAGCGAAAACTAAAGAGACTAAAGTGGCCACAAGTGGTCACCGCGGAAACCCAGAGCCACAGCGGCCACTCTAGGGTCACAGCGAAAACTCAAGGGAGACAGCGGAATCTTAAAGGGACCATCAGGCTCCTTTTTAAATTTTTTTTATTAAATTAATTTAATTTAGTTGATAAATTATTTATTTATCATTTTCAACTCCTTTTTCCTAAAAAGCCGTAATTTCAAATCAAAACTCAAAATTAATTTTTTCCAACGGGCTCCAGCGTACGTTTTTTCACATCATCTGCCCGCTGTCCAAGTTGAAAACCGCTGGGGATAAAGACCACGCGGCGCTGAACTTCCATCGACCTCATAGCCAACTGGTTAGCGCCGGTAGCTGGTAACCTAATGGTCCCGGGTTCGGTTCCACTCTCGTGAAAATGGTTTTGCTGGCAAAAAGAAAACTGCTAAAATCGCACTGTTGTATTCTGACGTTGGTTTAAAATGTAGAAAAAAGATCCCTTATGGTCCCTTTAAGGGCCACAGCTGGAAAACAGGAGCCACTCCGGAAGTTCAAGGATGCCACAGCGAAAGTTAGAATGCCACTGAGGGTTCAAAGTGGCAGAACGAAACCTGTATATCCACAGCAAACACCACAGCGGGAAGCAAAATAAGTGGCCTCGGCGGAAACACAGAGGCCACAGCGAAAATATAAGGGCCACAACTGGAACACAAAAGCCACAGCGGGACCAACATGGCCACAATGGAGACTTGAAGGACCACAGTGAAAACTCAAGGGACCACAGCGGGAAAACAGGGCGAAAGTGGGAACACAAAGTCACAGCGGATACTTAAGGGCCAAAGAAAAACCTTGCCTCCAACGCGGATAAACAGTAACCACAGCGGAACCTAAAGAAGGACCACAGTGGGAACTTAAGGGCCGCTGTGGATAATCCACAGTGGATACTGCAGCGGAAAATTCAAAATAACAACAAAACTCAAGGGCCACTGCAGAAATTCGAGGGCCATAGCGGGGCCACAGCAAAACCGTGTCTCCACGGCGGTACTTAGCGTAAACTCAAGGGCAACAGCTGCAACTCAAGGGGCATAGCGCAATCTTAAAGACCACAGCGTGGCCACAGCGCGATCAAAGTAGCCCTGCTAAAACTCAAGGGCTACAGCAACACCCTGTTCCACGATGTGACTTTTCCTGTGACTTTTAGTCTCCAGCTGTGGTTTTTTAAAAGCGCTTTATAAAAGCTGTGGCCTGTGAACGAAATTTTATGTTGCGGTTGATGTCATACAGCTGTGGCTGTGGCAACGCTGCAATCTGCGTATGTGGTTTTTGAAAAGAAGCCAATATCAGAGACTTCAGCGAGCTGTGGCTCTTCGATAAAGGGTGTGGCAGCTGTGGCCTTAAGGGGACCATCAGGGTCCTTTTTGAAGTTTATTTTAATTAATTAATTTAATTTAGTTGATCAATTATCCACTTATCATTTTCAACTCCTTTTTCCTAAAAAGCCGTAATTTCAAATCAAAACTCAAAATTAATTTTTTCCAACGGGCTCCAGCTTACGTTTTTTCACACCATCTGCCCGCTGTCCAAGGTGAAAGCCGCAGGGGATAAGGATCACGCGGCGCTGAACTTACATCGACCTCATAGCCAACTGGTTAGCGCCGGTAGCTGGTAACCTAATGGTCCCGGGTTCGGTTCCACTCTCGCGCAAATGGTTTTTGCTGACAAAGGAAAAAGTAACTGATAAAGTCGTACTGTTGTATTCTGACGTTGGTTTTAATTGTAGAAAAAAGGTCCCTGATGGTCCCTTTAAGGGGAAGGGAGTCAACGACCTCTTTCTAATTCTAATTCTGACCTTGCATTTCTAAACTCACGCCTTTATTCACCTGTAGCTTTGGGTGATAATGATTCGCTTTAATGTTGCAGATGTGGCCTTGGAGCATGTTTTACGAAAGGTTTTGATGTGCCCTTACCTTGTGGCATATTACAATTAGCTGAAATTAGCCACAGCTAGTTTTAGCTTTGACGACGGTGAGTTTTAGCTGTGGCCTTTGATGCAAGACTACTGGGGCAGGGGCAGCTGTGGCCGCTTTGCATATACCACAAAAGACCAACCGCAAAATGGGGTATTTGTTGTGACCTTTGTTGTGGCCTTTGTTGTGGCCTTAACTGTGGCCAAGAGAAAAAGTGTTTTGGAGCTTATAGAATCGAGAATCAGCTATGGTAAAGGTCAAAGACAGATGTGGCACCGAAATTTCAGTTGTCGGTCTCACAGAAAAGAATTGTGTTGAGACTGGGCAAAGAAAAACCAGAATCGTTCCAAAAATAGAACAAAAGGCACAGTAATATTGATTGATGCGGTCATCGAGGCCACAGCTGTGGCAACAACACCACAAGCTGTGGCTTTATACACCACTTGTTTGACCTACCTCTCTGGTGCAGGCCGCATCTTTGCATTGCCTCGATTGGCCAAATCTCATTTTTGGGAGTTTGATCGTAGGTCAGAAGCCGTCTCCGCCTCTCACTTTAACTCGCTCTCTAGCGCCGACGCGCCCTCTGCTGTCCTAATGAAGACGGATTCGAATTTCGCGTCAAATTGCATCAAAAAGCCAAGGAGTTGCAGGATCATCACATAAAAAGACGACGAGGAAGTCAACAATACGGAAGAGAGGGGCGAACTGAGTGAGTGAGTGAGTGAGTGAGTGAGTGAGTGAGTGAGTGAGTGAGTGAGTGAGTGAGTGAGTGAGTGAGTGAGTGAGTGAGTGAGTGAGTGAGTGAGTGAGTGAGTGAGTGAGTGAGTGAGTGAGTGAGTGAGTGAGTGAGTGAGTGAGTGAGTGAGTGAGTGAGTGAGTGAGTGAGTGAGTGAGTGAGTGAGTGAGTGAGTGAGTGAGTGAGTGAGTGAGTGAGTGAGTGAGTGAGTGAGTGAGTGAGTGAGTGAGTGAGTGAGTGAGTGAGTGAGTGAGTGAGTGAGTGAGTGAGTGAGTGAGTGAGTGAGTGAGTGAGTGAGTGAGTGAGTGAGTGAGTGAGTGAGTGAGTGAGTGAGTGAGTGAGTGAGTGAGTGAGTGAGTGAGTGAGTGAGTGAGTGAGTGAGTGAGTGAGTGAGTGAGTGAGTGAGTGAGTGAGTGAGTGAGTGAGTGAGTGAGTGAGTGAGTGAGTGAGTGAGTGAGTGAGTGAGTGAGTGAGTGAGTGAGTGAGTGAGTGAGTGAGTGAGTGAGTGAGTGAGTGAGTGAGTGAGTGAGTGAGTGAGTGAGTGAGTGAGTGAGTGAGTGAGTGAGTGAGTGAGTGAGTGAGTGAGTGAGTGAGTGAGTGAGTGAGTGAGTGAGTGAGTGAGTGAGTGAGTGAGTGAGTGAGTGAGTGAGTGA
Organism: Oscheius myriophilus; assembly: GCA_964057215.1. Taxonomy (NCBI): domain Eukaryota; kingdom Metazoa; phylum Nematoda; class Chromadorea; order Rhabditida; family Rhabditidae; genus Oscheius; species Oscheius myriophilus. The sequence continues at coordinate 26,343,129 of OZ059904.1, read as the reverse complement.
GTGAGTGAGTGAGTGAGTGAGTGAGTGAGTGAGTGAGTGAGTGAGTGAGTGAGTGAGTGAGTGAGTGAGTGAGTGAGTGAGTGAGTGAGTGAGTGAGTGAGTGAGTGAGTGAGTGAGTGAGTGAGTGAGTGAGTGAGTGAGTGAGTGAGTGAGTGAGTGAGTGAGTGAGTGAGTGAGTGAGTGAGTGAGTGAGTGAGTGAGTGAGTGAGTGAGTGAGTGAGTGAGTGAGTGAGTGAGTGAGTGAGTGAGTGAGTGAGTGAGTGAGTGAGTGAGTGAGTGAGTGAGTGAGTGAGTGAGTGAGTGAGTGAGTGAGTGAGTGAGTGAGTGAGTGAGTGAGTGAGTGAGTGAGTGAGTGAGTGAGTGAGTGAGTGAGTGAGTGAGTGAGTGAGTGAGTGAGTGAGTGAGTGAGTGAGTGAGTGAGTGAGTGAGTGAGTGAGTGTCTCTCCCTAGGTTTCCTAAATGTCTCACCAACCTGTTGGCAAAAGGCACGTGAAGGTTCCTTGGGCTGACGTCATCCGAATCACTTTCGGTCATTTCCTGAAAAATAGTGTTCATTTCGTGGAGGGTCCAGAAGGTCAGAGAAAGAAATCCTGCAAGATGAAAAAGGCGGATGGGCGATATCCTAATCGAGATTGCCGGATGATGAGACTACGTCAAGCGGTGTTCTGCGGATGAGGGCAAAGAATGAACCTCTCAGAGAGAGAGAGAGAGAGAGAGAGAGAGAGAGAGAGAGAGTGAGAGAGAGAGGCAGTCAGACAGAGAGACCTTCGGTCAACAAACAAATCAGAAACAAATTGCCACCGCTCACAGGGGAAAACAAATTTTGGACTCCTCTTTAGCCACCGGTCATAAATCTGGCTCTCCCTTCTCAAAGTCTTCTATTTCGGGGGTTTTGTGAATTGGATTTCACAATCAAGGTTGAAAAATTGAGGCACGGGAGGGAGTGAAATGAGATCCGCTTGTGAGTCGTTCTGATTATCCGGGCGGATTAATCTGGCAAAGCACAAATTTCGTTCTCTGCGTCTCTTTCACTCTCACAATCTCTATGTCTCTCTAATCGTCTCTGTCTCTTTAACTGTATCTGTCTCTTTCTGATCTCACCGCTCAAAATAGAAGGGAAAGTGAAACCAATTGCTCGGATCAAATTGAAAACCAAGCCCGGTGGGAAAATGAACATTTGTCACGAAAGGTTTCAAATTTTCCCAGAATATTGTTGAACTATGACGCAAAATCGCCCTGAGGTTGCCAGAAATCCATAAAGCGGAGCATAAATCGAGGCGCGGCTCAAACGATCCATCTGCATTTGTGGCTAAGTGGTAGCGCAGCAGCTCGCCACGCGAAAAGTCGCGGGTTCGATCCCGACTGGTGCACTCAACTTTTTTTTTGTTATTCGCTTTTTAGTGGCGTTTGTGTGGCTATTTTTACCACTTGGTCTTTTTAAAGGACCAGCAAAGCCCTCGGAATCCGCGAAAGTCGTTGTGAAAGCCGGAACGCGCGAATAGCTGAGTGGCTGTTTATGGGGTTATTCGCCCCGGGGGAGGAAGAAGAACTTACGCTCTCTTGTGTTTCGAACATCAATACTGAAAGTTACCCAGAGTTTCGCGAGAAAAAACAGAAAGATCAAGCAATTTCGGAAATTGGCGGGGTGAATGGGGAAAACGAATCGGGCTCTCTCCCGTGACGTATTGCCGCTGAAGGGTCCTTGGACGGGATGGAAAAAAGGGCTCTAATTGAGGCAATGGACTGATTTCGGATAATTAGAATAACGGTGATCGATGAGTGGCAGGCTCAGTCCGCTTTTGAAGAACAAAAGCGAACTAAAAACTTGGGGAAACTTCTGCTGCGATTGTGATTGGAATATGGATAGGCACGTAGACAAACGCAGCGTCGCCCGGTAAGCTCAGTCGGTAGAGCACCAGACTCTTAATCTGACTGTCGCGGGTTCGAGCCCCGCATCGGGCTTTACTTTTTGCTCACCTTCAAAAAAAAGAAAATTGTTTTTAAAAACAAAATAGAGAAGTTTTTAGCTTTTGCTTACAGTTTTGAGGAGCTTTGTAAATCGTGTTTTGTGTTCCTGATGTCATTTTCCCTTTCTAATTCAAGGGAAAACCAAATTTGTTCTTGGCATTTCTTTGTAAGGCTCGGCGGAAGCTGTTACATGAGAGATTAACGCGATTAACATTTCATTAATGCAATCATTCGCATGACTTGAACGAAACATTGACGTTAAAAAACTGCTTAAAAGGCAGGTGATTGCAATTGCAGGCTTAAAAGGTAAATTGACATATCAGGAGCAACGCAGCGAAAACGCGCGGCGCCCGGTTAGCTCAGTCGGTAGAGCACCAGACTCTTAATCTGGCTGTCGCGGGTTCGAGCCCCGCATCGGGCTTTAAATTTTGTTTCCTGCAGTAGAAAGAAAGTGTTGTTTCAATTTTTTAAAAGAGAATATGTTGGTTAGTGATTTGCAGCGGATTGGGGAAGTGAGAACGGCTGGCGGCATTTTGACACTCGGATGGGCTGACGGATGACACCGAGGGGGGAACCCACGCGAGATAGAAAGGACTTTGAACACTCTCTCTCCCTCTTTCACTCTCTCCCTCTTTCACTCACTCACTCATTCACTCACTGACTATTTCACTGGAAGGAAATCTCTCCATTAGAAAAGGAAGATCTTTGAGTTGTCAAGGGAGTTGAAAAACACCCCCCCCCCCATTCAATTTATTCTATTTTCTAAATTTTATTCAGTCCCGAATCTGTAAAATGACTCTCAACTTCGGAATGGCACAGAAAATAGAAAGAGGAGACCTACGTGGATATGGGAAATGCGATTTTTGGGGCTTTTAGGAGGATGTGGTCGGGGAATCTCATTAGTCGCAGCTCAGAAGACACAGGTGGCGGACGCAAAGAACAAGCTCCATGACGCAAAAAAACCACGAAAGAAGATAATTTATTGGCAACCTGTGCAAAAAAAAAGTTTGCCATTTTCTGTCTGGGATTGAACCAGGGAGCTTTGGTGCGGCAGGGGAGGCGCTAACCAGCTGCGCCGCGGGGCGTGAACTTTTCAAGCAGTGAATCATGAAGTGCAAAGTTTCGCAGACAATTGAAATTTACGTGAAATTCAAAATCTAATTGTTTTGGCGTTTTAACGAAAGTTGTTTTCCTGCTAACCGAATTTCGGCAGAGTGTCTACAGCAAACACGATAGGGACAATGCAAAGCACAATGAAGGCCCGGAAAGAGGCTCGAAAACAAAAGACAACAAACGGAATTGAGAAAAAGGTGTTTGTTTGTGGAAAATGTGAACCATAGCGGCCACAGGGAACGGGAAAAGGCCACAGCGGCCACAGTAACTGGGGGAGCCCCAACGCGCACTCGAGCTAGAAGAAAGGCAGAACGGCTACCCGGTCATGGAAAGGGAAACCCAAGCTAAAGTGGTCATGGAAGCCACAGCAGTCACAATAGCCACAGCGGTTAAAAAAGCCACAGTAGATTCAAGAGCCACAGCGGTCACCGGAGCCATAGCGAACACAGGAGCCACATCGGTTATAGAAGCCACAGCGGTAGCAATTGCCACAGAAAGCCACAGCGGCCACAGAAACTACAGCCGTCATAGAAACCACATCGCCACAGAGCCACAGCGGAAACAAAAATCCAAGCTGTCACCAGAGCCACAACAGCCTCAGAAACAACAGCGGTCATTCAAGCAAAATAGGCCACAGAAGCCACAGCGGGAACAGAAGCCGCAATGGATTGAAGAACCACAGTGGCCACATTTGAGAAGCCACATCACTGCGGTAACCGAGCCACAGCTGCCTGGAAGGCCACAGCGGTCACAAATGCCACAGGGGCCACAGGAGCCGCAGCGGTAACGGGATCCACTGCGGTGAAGCCACATTGGGTCATAACAACGGGGTCATGCAAGCCACAGCGCTCTCACGGCGGTCATCGGAGCCACTGCGAGCCTCAATGGCCACTGCGAGCCACATCGATCACAAAATCCACAACAGCCACAGAAGCCACTTCACAAGATCACAATAGATACAGCGGCCACGGGAGGCACAGTGGTCACGGGAACAACAAGCAACAGCGGTCGTAAAAGCCAAAGAGGGCACTCTCATAGAGCCACAGCGATTACGAAAGCCACAGCGGGAAATAAGCCACAGCGGTCAGAGAAGCCACAGCGGCCACGTGAACTAAAGCGGTATTAGAAGCCACAGCCGTGACAGACGCCACAGTGGCAGTAGGAATTACAGCAACCACGAGAGCCACAGCGGTCTCAGCGGCCATGGGAGGCCACAGCGGCGACAACAGCGACAACAGCCGCAGCAGACATGCAACGTTTAAAAAAGCAAGACAATATCAGTTTTTGTCGTTAGGTGGATCAGTTTGGTGAGTAAATAACAACATTTTCAATTCAAAACGCCACAGCGGCCACAATAGCCACATGAAAATGTTGCAACATTCGCACATGCACGTAAACACACATGTTGCACGATTACAAAGCAGCAGCGTAAGCAATCTCGTGTTTCCATTGAGTCAACGCACTCGGTTGTTGATCTAAGAGTGCTGCGAGGCGGAAAATTCTCATGCCGAGTGGAAAGACGACGTTTCGGAGGCGCTGGAGAAGAAGGAACGAAGAAGGAGATGGAAAGGAAGGGTGTTGTGGGGCGGACACCCAAGAGCGCCGCTCCTCAATCTGACATCGCTGTTTTCGGCTGGGCTTGAATTAGGATGGGTGATGTCAGATAGGGCTAGAATATTCCACCCTCACTCGCTAAAAAGGGCAAGGGGCATAACAATTATGCATATTCAGAGAGAAATGTCAAGTGATTCTGACAGGAAAGAGACGGAAAATAGTTTTGAGCCACTGTGGTCACAGGAGCCAGCTCAAGGCCACTGCAGCCACAGGATCTAGGAATAGTCCGCAGCGGCCAAAGGGCCTGGGAAAATTCCCCAGTGGCCACAGGGCATGAGAAAACGCCACAGTGGCCACAGGGCCTTGGAAAAGAGTGGCCACGGGGCCTGACAAAAGGCCACAGTGGCCACAAAGCCGGACAAAAGGTCACAGCGGCCACAGGACCTGGGCGAAAGGCCACAGTGGCCACAGGGCATGGGAAAACGCCACAGCGGCACGTCACAAGAGAAAGCTAAAGGCTATAGTGGCCACAGCACCAGACAAATGCCACAGCTGCCACAGGAACAGATAACGGCCACAGCGGCCATATGACCTGGGGGGAAATGCCACAGCAGCCACAGGACCACCTAAAAACCACTTCCACTGTGCCTTCCTGTGGCCTCACTGCCCCCAACCAGTCCTTCTCCAATTTAGGACGGATGTGGCCCCTTTCGCAAGACGCATTGTTGTGGGGGTCTTGCGCTGTGGCGTCCCGTTGAAGTGCCACAAAAGAGATTGAAGGCCATAATTATCAATACGACGGGCCCCGCAAGAGGACACATTTAATCGGAAAACCGTAGCTCTCCCAGGCAGAATGAGGCGACAAGAAACCACAGCAGAAGGCCACATGAAGGCCAATAATGCTACCGTAATCAGACTGCTAAGCCTGTCGACGCCAAAGCAAATAGTATAGCAAAAGGCCACAGATTAGTCTTGGCATGTGGTAGTAAGAAGACACAGAAAGCTACATCGAATAAAAGAACGCCATAGCTGTGCTATTTCACAGTGTAAGGCCACAACAACGCAGAGGGCGCTAGGATTCAGACCACAACCGTGTCAAAAGGCCACGGGTGTAGCTACAGTTGTCCAGCAAGTCTGGTGGTGTCACAGGACACCTCAGCGAAATGCCACAGCTGATCGAGCAAGGCAACAGCTACCATACTGAACAGCTATTCAAGAGGCCACAGAAACACCGAAAGTTGTCTGCAAAGCCACAGTTAAGGCCACAGCGTTCAATTACTACGCTCATTGTTCACGGTAAAGGCAGTGTATTGGTCCTGTGGCCCAAACTGGACCACAAAATGCCAACAGGAAACGGATGTAGGATAAAAAGAGATTACAAGCTCTGAGGGTGGCTTAACCGGAAGGAACTCAGACTGGGTGGCGACCCGGCAATCTCAGCAGATTATCTCTGCACGCGGGCTTCGGATATTGAAGATGACTTCAGAGAAGCGCATGGTGCAAGGAGATTATCAACGAAAAGAGGGCGCAAAACAGCCGAATTGAAAAAGGAGAAAACAATTATGGCGCGGACAGGAGACGTCGCCGAGGGGCGGGGCACTATCTTGAAATCACTATGAGTGAGTGAGTGAGTGAGTGAGTGAGTGAGTGAGTGAGTGAGTGAGTGAGTGAGTGAGTGAGTGAGTGAGTGAGTGAGTGAGTGAGTGAGTGAGTGAGTGAGTGAGTGAGTGAGTGAGTGAGTGAGTGAGTGAGTGAGTGAGTGAGTGAGGGAGTGAGTGAGTGAGTGAGTGAGTGAGTGAGTGAGTGAGTGAGTGAGTGAGTGAGTGAGTGAGTGAGTGAGTGAGTGAGTGAGTGAGTGAGTGAGTGAGTGAGTGAGTGAGTGAGTGAATGAGTGAGTGAGATAGTGAGTGAGACTAAAGTGAGACATAGTACTCCAAAAGACTAAACAACAGAAAATGTTGTTTCAATGTTTCGGAGAGAGCTGAATAGCCGGGGGGAAACGACTCCTCAGGGGCCTTGAACTATGCTCACCGATTCCCACAACTTGAAATTCTACCTCCCCTCAATAATAAAACAATAGTCGCATTTCCGGGTTGGTTCTATTAATCTCAATAACAAAAATAGTTTAATTTCCGCGTTGATACATTAATCCCATTTTTTAAATTATTATTCTCAGCGAGAGAATAGAAAAGTGAGGCATTTTAAAGCGAGTGGTTGAGAAAACTTGGAGGACAACTCGTTAAAAATGGCTGAAAGTCGATTCTCTCTAGCGTGACTTCTGTCCTCTCTGACGATTTTTCGAAAAAGGGGAAGTGAAACCAACTCGCTTGATTTGGAAACGTCTCCGGGCCACGAGAACTTGAATGGCTCATCAGGGCTTGGAGGAAGGACTGATTGACACAAAAAGTTAGGCACAAAAGAGGAAGAGGATGTGGGAACTCTGACGTAGGTCTGGTGATCGAGAATCTCTCTCCCTCTTTCTCTCTCTCTCTCTCTCTCTCTTTATCTGTCTCTCTCTCTCTCTCTGAGAATACTATCTGGGTGGCTAAAATTGTCAAAACATAGTGAAGACGGTGTTGACAAAGGCAGATAATGATATGTATAAAATGCTAAGTGGCTGCAATTGGCGTCGTCGCGCCATACTGTTGACTGTCACCGAGGAGAGGAGAGAGAGAGAGAGAGAGAGAGGGAGATGGAGAGAGAGATGGAGAGAGAGAGAGAGAAAGAGACCTAGAGGGAGGAGGCAAATCAGTAATGAGATAAAACGCGAATGCTGAAAAAGCGGTGGGTGGGGGAGTACAGAGAAGCCCTCCAGAACAAAAGCCTCTGGTTGCAGATATCGAGAAAAAGCTGAAACACGGGGCTAGAAAAGCGTAATTGACCTATTTTTTCACGTGAACTCCCGCCTCATCGTTCATTTCTACTAATTTTTCACCGGACTACGGTTGTCTTCCTTTATTTTCTACCAAAATGCCAACAGGTAAGTTACAAAAACGCAAAAAGGGGCCATTTGAGAAGTTACAAAGGATGGATTTAGAAGAGTTAACGAGAGAGATATAGTTAGAGAGAGAGAGAGATTGAGAGAGAGATAGTGAGAGACAGAGACATAAAAAGTTTCATTAACATTTACATTTTTGCCGTTACATTTCAATTTAGACGGATGTATTTCGAAATAAGGCGTAATGGCGCGAAATGGGGATTTTCAAACATAATACTTTAATTTAAAAATTGTTTTTTTTAAAATTATTTTTTAATCTTGCATTTTTACAACAGTTCTTTATATAATAGCGTCCAGTTCGCTTCAAGACCTGCAATTTTCAAATATTTGTAACTTGTAATTATGTAATTTATTGAATTAACGTCTTTTTTTTCAAGCTTCACCTGTTTTAAAACATTTTACATAACTTTTTGATATTTGCATTGCGAAATTGTAGAAGAAAACACGCTTTTTTAAAGTAAAACTATTAGTTTTGTATCGATTGTTTCATCTTATTTTGTAGAAAGCCATCTAGTTCGAACTTTTCCGTAGTCACCGTTGAAATATGTGAATTTTCTCCTATTTTTCACGTATTTTCCTTCTTAAAACCTCATTATCAGGTATACTCCTCACTGAACGATGTATTTCCATTATTCGTCCAAGAAGCCTGTCAAAACCGAGCCTGACAGTATGCCAAGTCACCGGCCCCATCGCCCCGCCGCTGCTGAACCGGAAGAAAGTGGGGTTAGTCGTTTTAAAAGCTACTTTCTAATTATTTCTTTTTTTAGGAATATATCGTCGGTAACAGACCGGTCAAAACTGACCCTGAAATTATGCAAAGTCAGCCTGCTAGACCGGAAAAAAGCGAGGTGAGTCGTTTTAAAACCAGTTTAATAATTCTTTATTTTCAGGAATTGATCGTGAATAACAACATCATCCAGCCGATCCACAGGACTCCAACCAGTGCCGGGCCCGCAGTCAGCAGCCGTCGCTATTTTTCGACGGAAGCCGCTCCGACGAAGGTACGTTCGGTGAATATTTGAGCTATATCTGTATCGATTGCTCGGGCTAGCCCGGTGCTTGACAAAAACGATATTAACGCTTAAACCCCCGTTATTACGATGTTAAAGCTGGATTGCCCCACCTAACAGTCACATGCAAACAACTGCTCGCCATTTTTAACTTGTATAACCACGGTCCAGAAAATAAAACTTCAAAGATGCGAACCGTTAAAGGATGGTTTCGATGTTGATCTCGCAGCGAATGCTCATTTTGAGAAGTTAGCCTTGTTTCTAAGAAAGATTTAGTATACTATGGTTTAAAATTTGGCTGTTGTTGAATTCAAACCCAGTCCTTTAACTGGGCTCTCATATTTATGGCACCCGTACCCATCCTTTGTTTCATTTTGTTTTGTAGAGGAACACGGTAGCCCAGAATTTGACTGTAACGCATTGTTATTGTCGAATCAACGTGGTTATTGACAACCGGCTGGTAGTAAGAATGATCGCCGTTGTTACCGAGCTCTCCAGCCATGGGTCATACTTTTTCAACTGTTTATTACACGAAGGATGAGCCAAAGGTCATAATATCGCAATGGTGTGCCCTATTGACACCCGGCTGGCAAGGAGTACGGTACACCACCTAAGAAGTAACAAAGTAATGTTGTGGGCTCGAGTAATCGGCAAAAAACACAGCAAAGTGGCAATAAACATTTACATTGAGCTGTAGTTTTTTGATAAGATTTTTGTTGAACAGGTTGATTAAATCGAAAACATACCGGTAGCTGTGGCCTTTGTAGCCTTTTTGCGGCCTATATGCTCAATTCATCCACATGTCGCCCTTTCTGTGGCTTTTTGGACCGTAACCCGAATTAACGCGAGTTTAAGGCTTTGTTAAGAGTGAGGGGATCGAACTTTTCTCGAGTGTGTTGCAATTTTGCTGGGTGGTCTAAGGTAGACGGGCCGAGCGATCATTATTGTCAAACAGGCACGACCCCCCTTCGGCCCTGGCTGGACAGGTAGCGTTTGGGGGGGGGGGGGGGGGCAATGTCCACCTGTGGATGCGGCCCATGAGAACCCCCAAGTGCAGTTCGGTCAAAACCCAATATAGTTATGCATGGGTAAGCTACCCAACACTTTACCTTGTATAATTGAACAACCTCGAGCCCGGGCCGGCCCGTTGGACTTTGGTCCCAGCACGAAATCCCCGATCATTGAAATGCCAGAGGTCGTTATTCCGAATATGACCGCCATTGTCCTTTTTACAACGCCCGTTGGCGTCCTCGCGTTATTCTCCCCAACAGTGCAATTTTGCAGAATTCTATATTATTCCTCCATTGGTGTTCGGCCTTTTCCATCCCTTTTTCAATTTTTCAATTGGAAATCGGGCATAATCTCTGGAAATACTTTGAAACTCGCCGTGGAATACTAAAAATACAAAGTTGTTTTCCACAAAAACCTTTATTGCAACTATAATTTCTCCGCCGCTTGTAAACTACAAATTCGATTAAAGAAAAGGGAAAACTTCATTTTGAGGCAGGCGGCTGGCTCTTGGAACAAATTTTGTCTTCTGTTTTCTTCATTGTTCCGGCTAGGAAATTGAACTTTCGTTGTGTGAACGGCAGTTTCTGTATTCGACACGTTCTGGCCTACAATTAAAAAAAGGAAATTTATACATTTACATCAGGCTTTAAAATTTTAATTGGTGTCTTGCTTGGAAATTTTTGTCAGAACAGCCTTTTTTTCCGAGAATTCCTACCCATCCATGGACTATACCTTGTTTTTTTTCTTTTTTCAATTTTTCTTTCTAAAGGAGGGACGTTAGCTTCATTATGACGCTATTTTGGGCCCTATTGACACCCGGTTGGTGTGAAATACGGTAGACTATGACGTTATGCCGTTCATACCCATAAGGTGATCGCCGGAATGCAAAGGGTCAGCCCTAAAATTAGCTTCATTCAATTGAAATTGGGTACGGCAGTATTGGAGTAGCCGCATGTAGTTTGATACCTCTGAGTCCCTCTTCGTGCTGAAACTCATGGCATAATTTGAGAAAATTTGTCACATTTTGGCAAAGTTATTCTCGAACACCCCGTACCGCCTTATTCATTTGAAAAAGTTTGCATTCACAAACTATGGATCAAACTAACAGTCCCGAAAAAATCATAGTTTTCGAGAAATTTGTGAAAAAAGGGAACCACTCGCAAATTTTCGAAACTTTCACTGAAAGGAGAGAGGAGCTATAAAAAATTGACCCTCTTGCACTTTGAAAAGATTGTAATTACGAGCTTTTCGCTCATCTCTGGTCGCTTTTTGGTGGAACTGGCATATTTCTGGCGAGTAACCGGTAATGTAGCCACAATTAACCTTCGGAGCCCAAAATTGCGCAATCCCGGTTAATCTTGGACAGTTGAGCCGGATGTGACAAAAATAGCCCATAATATCCGTAACAATCCGTTTTATAGCGTCTACCCCCTTAACCTGGTACAATGGTTGAAATGGGGCTGGTCAATCCAGGGATTTGAGAACCTTGGGTTCAGATGAATTTCGATAGTTTAAATCGATTATCCCAACGAAATTTCTCGTGGGCTAGGCATTTCACACTTTATACAAATCGCATTGTGTGAAGAGCAGAGAAAATGACACTTTTTCCTTGTTGCCCTTGAGCTCTTCCGTTGCTCCCCGCGCGACCCCTTGAGCTGGCCCCCCGCCGGGCAAGGGGTCGCGCGCAGTGTGGTGTGTGGCCCGTGGTGCCCCCATTGCCGCCTCTAATGTACATTGGAGGCGATCGATGCGGCATATTCTTTATTCGACCTTTCGTCACCAGCGCGAAGGGTAGTAAAGGGCCGGCGCACGGGCCAATGCGAAGCGCAAAAATCGAGAGGACTACAAACAGCAAAAACCAATTCCGCGCGGAAGTGTGAAAGGGAATTCTAAAAATAGGAGAATTTTCATGAAATCGTCTCAGGAATTTGGTGAAGAAGTGACGAATGGTTGGGGGGAAATGCCACCAACGAATCATCGGCGAAGATTTCAGCGTTGATTCAAACGAAAATGTCGTGAAAGGGCGATGTTTAAAGAAGTTGTCACGTAGTTATGTGTTTTGTTGTTTTTCTTCCACAATAGAGACGTTCTAAACCCAGTTTGTCCTATAATATTGCCCCTTAGCCGGCAACTTCCGGATAGCTATTCTGTCAAACCACGAAGACCATTTTTGGGTAGCACAGAGAGATTTTAAACCTCGATAATTTTCAAGGTCTTTTTCTCGCCCGGGGCGAGAAAATTTGTGGGAGCGGGCCGACCCGGTGCCGTTGTCGTAGGTGGAAGTGAGGTTCTTGTGGTACCTACGTATTTCGGCGCTCGGTTGAAGATGATAACCACAAAATGAAGTTACATTGCCTCCGAGGTACCATTTGGGGCCTTACATACCGAGACCCCCAAACGTTTCCTGTCCAGCCCTGGCCCTAGTTGCTACCAAGAAATGTTTAGTTTGAGGGCATTGGGTAGCCTATGAATTCTTGTGTTCATAGCTGGACATGGAAAGTTAAAGGGATTCCACCCGTAAGTCCCCTCCCCCCCCCCCCCCCCAAAAAAAAAAAAAAAAAACTAGGACGCAAAGTAAGCCCCGGTGAATTTTTTTGCTACCATTTTCAGCCAAATTCCGAAATACGTAGGTACCACAAGGACCTTGCGCCCAGCTTTGCTTGTGTCGTGTCATTGAAGCTCGTTTCCTAGATTTCGCCAAGTTTAAAGAAAGCAGTCATCTTTTCTCCTGAAATGTGCACTTTTACCAAGTTACTCGGCAGATTTTGGTTGAAACTTTTCGTCTTGCCAAATGGCAGTTGTTATCTTACCAAATGTGTCAAATGTTGAAAAAACATTCTAGGCGGGCGATGTACTGCCAAAACTCACCGAACCATGGTACACTCAATTTTCAATGTTGGCTGGATTTTCAAGAACAAGAATACAATTATACCTAAATGGTGATTTCCGAAATTCACCAAACAGTAAAAAACTGACAACAGTGCAACAAACCTTTTTCAATAATTGTGCGTTGTGCGCTACTTTGTCGGAGTAATTGTGTAATTCTTGTATTCATACATTTTTTTTATTTATGGCTCCCGGTAAAAAAGGAAATGTTCATTGGTGAGGATTATTTAATCACAAATCGGATTACGTTTCATATTTTGCAGAATAAAAGATTATCAGTGCGCAGGAAGTTATAACTAAAAGTGTATTTTTACAAGCGGTCCCGTTAAAACCCCAAAAAAACCAAACACGCACTTTCACAGCTCTTGGTGGGTTTATATGCCCTTAAATGGTTTTTTAAATCAAATATGTGAAAATCCAGTCTTCCAAACATTTTCGTTTAAGAATTTTCTACTCGCGGGCCAGCCCGCATGTCACACCCAATGATGAACGATTTCTACACACTAAAAACGTAGTTTTTCAATGTTTGCGGGTTTAAATTAACTTTAAAGGCTTAAAATGGCCCTTCTGAATAAACCAAGTGAAAATCCTTTCTTATCAACGTCACCGTAATTGCTGAAAGTCTTCTTTTCGATATTCGGGTTCAGAATCGAGTTTTCACGGGCCAGCCCGTTTATAAGAATCGCTGTCTAAGGCGCCAAAGTCTGCCTTTGTTTCCCTCGGTTCCTCCATTTGGAGGTCATTCGGTGCTGGCCTGCACCCAGCGTGCGTTATAGCCTTTGTAAATACAAATGGCCCTCAGCCGCCCCTTTAGCCAATATAATTTATGTTTAGCCGGCCGTGGCGCCCACCCGCTCCCCCACCAGCCGACCAACACCCCGCCGAAATCACAATGAATAATTGTTGAAGCGCAGAGGTGTGGTGAGGTTACAAAACCTGGCGATTCACTGGGAAACCTGTTTTTTTTCACGGAATAGGCAATGAAACATTGAAACACTGGGAAGTGCTTCTTTAATCGGACTAACGTCATGCGCCCCGCATCCTTGAACAGGGCGCATGTCATGTTGATGTCGACCGGGAAGTAATGTGCATTATCCCGAGTCTTGAGTTTGAGCTTTGATCCGAGGTTTTATGCCAAAAAAAGTTGTCGAAAGGGTAACTGGAGAGAGCAAATTGAGAAAAAGCTACGAAGAAGCTAAAGGAACACTGTTTCTTAAGCTGTGTAGCTGTCACCAGGCTAATTGTGAGTGGGTGTCCGTTCAGACCAAGTTGCGCAAAATTTGGAGCTAGTCCGGGCCGAGAAAGGTTTAAGAGCGAGCCGAGCCGTTGATGGTTCAGACGGGCCTATACAACGTAAGAATAAAACCACAAAGCTAAAGAAGCACATGCTACGTGAAAAGATTGAAAAGATACTGGTGGGGTTCGTTTTGCGCGACCCCCCCCCCTCAATTCTATATGTGCCGTGTGGCACGACTCCCAAGTCAAAAATCTAGCTTGGTGCGAGCTTCAACAGAAAACTATGCTTTTCTATGATAAGTCCCAAAGTTTGGAGTTTGGAAAGGATGATTTGTGACTCTGCTGTGACCCGGCTAACTACGTACATCTGTAGCCAAATTGGAATCGTGCCAATAAATCAGAATGTTCTAGTCGTGCGCTGTTGAAATTTAATTTTCGTAGTTAAATCATGCAACAATTAGAATCGGAATCGGACCCCTTCCACGAAGAAACACCCACTCCCAAAAACCAGCAAGTACCAATTTTCCAGCCGTGTTTCTAGGATGACCACAAAAAGAAGTCTTGTCTATTCAGCTTGTGAAGTAAAATTCGCCGTCTTTTTTGACTCTCGACTTCGATAGGAAGAAGATACATTACGATATGAACATTTTGATAGGATTTCCTTTATAATAGGCGACTCGGATGTGAACCTGCTCAAAAGGGACTCTTTGGGCTAAAAAAGTCGCTATTTTTCTCGTTGGACCCCTATTTTATTCGATTTGAAGAATTGATCGCAGATGGGATAAATGAAGACCATTTCAGTTTCATTACACAGTGGTTGAAAAGGCGGAGCGCCACAAACGCTATGACGGCACGCCAGACTTGAAAAATGTCAAATCGGACCTACATCTTATTAAAATGTTCGTGAGCCACTGTCAATTCCTGGGTATCGCCCAAATACTGTGGCTACGACACCCTTTCATTTCGTTTAACCCCAATGTGCTTCGAGCCTTCAGCCTCTTTTCCTGAAAAGCGTAAACGCACATAGATTCTTCTGAGCGACGGGCCCAAACGCGGCTGAAAAGGGTTCTCTTTGTCCATTTGACCCCTATTCATACAAGGTAGTCTTCGCTTCGAAGCGCCTCATTCCCTAAAAGGGTAACCGGAGAGAGCAGTCTCTGCTGCTGATTCATTACGCGCCCTTCATACTCGGGCCCCGTCTGGGTTCTGTTTGTGTGTGCATACACATGAATTTCGTGATCGATATTCGCGGTGTAAATATAGAGGAGACCACAATGCGAAAATGGCAAATAAGCAATGAAATGCGAGATATGGCTTTCCATAACACATAAACTGGCAGAGCGCCGGACGCACAGACTGCAGTCCCAAAAGTGCCCGAAAGGGCAGCGACCACTCGGCTGCCAGTCGTTAACCTTACCAGTCTTTTTGTGACTCATGAATGAGTGAGGCAAGGATTTACGAATGAAGGAAGTGGTCTGGTTACACCTTTAAATTACCCTACAATGGTCAATGAGCAGAAATCGGAAAATCAAACGGATTTCCGGCAGTATCAGTGAACATGAACTTGGAAGTTAGCGCATATGGGCTGAAAATAGAATTTTCTTTTTCAAAAGTTCTGCGGCTCATAATGTCCAAGTCGGGCCGGCCGTAAAACCCCTACTTCTGGGTGTGAGTACCCCTCCACTATGTGGTGGGCCATAAATTTGTAGTTCAATTCTACTGCACATATTGGTACAATTTTGGCGAAGATTGGAATTTCGATTGATTCATATATAGGTCAATTTTGTGGTATCGATCGATGCTTTGGATCGCCGTCACCTACTGTTGTAGTTTGAACCTTCGCTTTTCAAATTGGAAATGACAAAATACTTGGGCACAGCGTGCCAAGCGTGCCAGTGTTTTGAAGTTTTACGTAGAGTTTTGCCTTCTAAATTGGATACTCAGGCTGTGTACGCAACCAAATCAGCCGAAGTATCTGTGGCGACCAGTATATCAATATCGATTGATTTTTCCGCGATATCAATGGATTTGAATGATTGGCAGCCCGTGCCTACGACCAAAAGTTCAGCGAGACGAAAGAAAATCGTCGTTTCCCTTTTCTTGTTACGTCTAGGCTTGCGTGGCAGACCGGGAAGATGACAAGCGCTCTGAGTCACTTAGTGAATAAGGAATTATGCGAAAACATGGGAAAATTCTGATCACTGGCGTCGTCGTAACATTGCCGTTTTTGGCGAATTTCGTCCCATTTTTCTCGAAATGACGATGTGAATGATACTTACCTAAGTCGGTTGCAGCGGAAATAGAATATCTCGAGAAGTCACCAATTCGACGTTTTGTGCTTATTTCTTGCTTTGGTGGGGCTCGTTTTGTGGGACCCCCATTTAATGTAACACCCCTCCCAAAATGAGCCCCCCAAATGAGAAATCCAGCTGGGCACGACTCCCTCCCACAACCGAAAATGGGGTTGGGGCATGTATTCGTCATAGGTGGAAGTTCGTGGGGGCTCGCGTTGCTTTCGCGGTACCTTTTGGGGACTTACCAATCGAGTCCCCCAATGCTGCCTGACCTGACATGGTTTGTGTGACCCCCACACAATTTACATAGGGCGTGTTTTCGAGCACCCCCAATGAGAAATTCGCCCCCCACAACGGGGGGAACGAGAAATCCGATCCCTCCCCCGCCACCCCCACAATGGGGGATTAACGTTTTCGAATAATCGATATGCGCCAAAGTTTGGCAGTTGATAGAGGCAACTTCGAAAAGTCTGACTTCTGCTTAGAATTTCACAATTTCCTTCCCCTTTCGCTTGGAACCAGTGCATCCATAACGTATAAACTTGTGCAGTGTGCACTTTGGGATTTATTCATGAGCAGAGAACGCAAAGTGCATTTTTCTGGCTCTTTGAACCTATAGTTAATCTCTGCAAATCCCTGCTGAAGTCTTAACCACTCTGCTGTTTTCAATAGCCAGGACCCCCAGATTTGGTTAGCAAAATAAGATGGGATTTCTAAATTGCTTTCCTCTTTCTCTATTACCAGAGGAGGAGGGTCATTTGTGTGTGCTGCTCTGGTGCGGGTCACTGCGTCTCTTCTGTTTGTCGCCGGCCGGCTTTTACTGCTCCTCCCCTCTCTCCACTTATCCAATTTCTTCTGCTTGTAATTTTATTCTGGCAGCTGGTGTGGCGCGGGGGGAGGACATTTCCAAAACCCCCCTTTAATATGATCGGGCGGAGAGCGGGTGCATAATTCACGAGACCATCTGTGCTCTCCTCTCGACCCCTCTATTTTAATCCGCGCACATAGGCCCCGGCAATTGGCCGAGAGTAATTGACGTTTCTGCCTTTTGGTGCGGGATTTATAACTATTTCTCGAGAGTTTTTGGTCTCTCTCTCTATCTCTCTCTCTCTCTCTCTCTCTCTCAAATAAGACATTGGAGGGAGTAGGAGAGACTCGAGGTGATACAAAACGGAATTCAAGACGAGCGGTGAGACAAACTCTTTCTCTCTCTCTCTCTCTCTCTCTCTCTCTCTCTCTCTTTCTCCCTCCAATGAGCCAGAGTCTCTCTTTTCCTCCCTCGCCCCCACTCAAAGAAAGAATGGACAGCATACCCTCCCGAGATATGCGAAGAGGATTTCAAGAGGAGGTGTGAGGCAGAATAATCTCTCTCACCGTATCTCTCTCTCTTTCTCTCTCTCTCCCTCCGTCAAATGAGGTTGTGAGAAACCCGAGGCAAAGAGGCAATCCTGAGGAGTGGTAATGTAGATTTTCTATCTATATCTCTCTCCTTTTCTCTCCCTCTCCCTCTCCCCCCCTCTCTCTCTCTCTCTCTCTCTCTCTATTTTCCTTTACCTCAAAAGAGGCACTGAGGTGTTTTTGTGTGTGTCTCTGTGACGTTTAGGTACACACAGAATGACCCGCGCGTGACCATTTATTCACACCTCTTTTGTTGTTCCTTCATCGAGGCCCACCACCCTCCCCTCCGCTCATTTTATTGTGTAAATGACACTCGAATTATTGATTTCTATACTACTTCTCTCCCCATAAGAAAATGAGTTTTTTCTCCAGTGAAGAAGGGAGAATTCTTATTCGTCTGAGCAAGGAGGGGGGCGGGTGTGGAGGATTTAGAAATAGGCCATTTGGAGCGAGCGACACCAGATGTCACAACTGCGGACACAATTTGCGTCTAGCGACCCGTTCTGCCGCCGGATTAGTTGAATTCTAAAACGGAACAACTCGCACACATAAACATACTTCCTCCACGGTTTACTTCTTGAAGCATCTGAATTTTCTGAAGTATTTGGAGGCTGTCACAACAGATTATAGGGATTGTCAGGGACTTTTTGGGAATCTGAGTGACTCATACTCCCTAAATTAACTCGCCTAATTGAGTTGGAACTTTTTTTCCCCCAACGCCTCTCCAAACAACGGTTGAAAGTGTCTGAATCAACCTAAAATTTGAAAGTGGCCCTGAGAGTGCCTTCAAGCCGAACTTCCCCGATTTGTCATCAAATATGTCTTAAAATGAGAAATTCCTCAGCAAATCAAGAACAACAGTTCGAATTTGCATCATTTTTTGATGGAAAATCCAATTATGTTCGAGTAAACAGCTGTTTTTGGGCGAATCATCCCCTTTTTGGCGTTATCATCGACTTGTGATAGTTCGATTTTCGGAACCCTGTCGAAAGCATTACAAGACACGAAATGTCTAGGTTTCGTTGTAAAACCTTTGGTTTCCAGACCTTTAAGGGTCTTGCCTTTGTTTGGATAACGATCGTGTTGGGACCACTTTGCATACATGAACAAGCTTTGGGGGGGGGGGTTATCTTGCACAAGTCCCACAAATAAGAATAACGAACCCCTGAACTCAAAATTACAGACGAAGTTTTCTAGGATACCCGCTCACTTTTGTTTAATTTAGAAAGCTAGCCAGCATTTTGGAGTACGTAATCTCTGCTTCATAGCGACAGTCCTTTAATAATGGCATTTAGAAGCCGTTATTAACGGCATCGAGCACGTCATTCTCTTTTGTTGGAACCGCCTCTAGAATGTCGGCGAGAGTCCTTTGAAAATTTCTGATGATTTTCGCTGTGGGACCCTTGAAAGTCATCCGATTTTCGTTGTGGGACCTTCGTAAACCATCCGATGTTCCGCAAAGGTTGAAGATTATTAGAAACCATGGGCGGAGATCGGCCTCGGAGGTCTCAGCAATTCACCAACTCTGCGAAAAGTGGCGACCTGCGAAATGATCTAGTGAAATCGTCTTTTATATACCTCTGGGCCCCTACGCCGTGATTTTTGGGCTGAATCCCATGTATTTTAGAGACTAAAGAACAAAGAGAGATTCAGGATGAGTGGTGAGGCCGAAAATCTCTCTTCCTCTCTGTCTCTCTGTCTCTCTCTTTCTCTCTCTCTCTTTCCGCTTCCTCTTCCTGTTCCCCGCCCTCTCTGCCCGTGTTTGTAGCCTGCAGCTTGGTGCAGAGAGTGCGCGTGTTGTCTGCGCTGGTTGGCCGTCCGGTTGATAGCCGCTGCCGGCCGTCGGCGGCCCCGCCCCCTGACCCCTACTATTTATAATGTAATACCCGAATATCGATCGCTCGCCGACGAGAGGAGAGAGGGCACAAGCCATTATTTGAATTAGGACTCACTGCGCACCTCTCTTTTTACAATATCTCTCTTTTTCCTCTCTCTTTCTCTCTCTCCCTCCCTTCCTCTTCCCCTAGGCAGCAGCCGTAGCATCAGCGCTGGTGCGCGTCATAAATTGTTCATGTGCAATTACATTGATGTAAAAACTAGTTTCGGCGCTGAAACGAAAACATTTCCAAAGCACAATTTTCTATAGTGCGTTCCGCGATGCCAGTCTTTTTCTCTTCCACAACGGAATGTGGAGAAACGTGTGACCCCGTTTTGGGGATTCATTTCAACCGCCCAGCATATATTGCACCGATAACGTTCTCCTACGTCTCTTTGTCACACCCAAAGGTCAGAAACTGCAATGTTTTGGAAATGGGTCCCGCAACGATTTCACCCTCTTTCAGTAAAACTGAATGCCCTGAACTTAAGGCCTTAAAGGACTGCATGTCAGCCGGTTTAATCAGTTTAAAGGAAAGTAAAACCTACCTGCAAGGTATGGGTACCGCCTTTAAAGGACTGAAAAAAACCTTTAAAGGACTGGGGCTCCTAGCTTAAAGCCTAGGTTAAAGGGGGACGATACTTACCTTAAAGGACTGGAAACTACCCTTAAAGGCCTAAATACTATCTTTAAAGGATTGGTCCCTTTAAAGAACTGAACAGCCTACCTTAAAGGACGGAAATCAACCTGAAAGGTCTGGGTACCACTTTTAAATGGTTGTTTAATAGGTTAGAATCCTGTCTTAAAGGTCGGATTTCTACTCTTAAAGGACTGAAAAGCTTACCTTTAAGGACTGGAAAGCCAACGGTCTGACTATCGTCTTTAAAGGACTGGCAACCATTTTTATTGTTTGGTCTGGTTCCCACCTTTAAAGACTGGAAAAACCACCTTAAAGATGTCGAAGACGTCCATCCTTAAAGGCATGCTCACCAATCTCACGGGGTCAAACATATATAGCGCAGATAACGTTTTTCTTCGTCTCATTGTCACCCAGGCAGTGGTCATTGCGGCTGCTGACCTCGCTATTTCTAATTAGACATTGTGCGGCGGGTGGGAGGGGAGGGGGTCGACCTTGCCTACCCACGCCATTCTCTCACCCGCAATAACTTTATTCCTTTTCTCTCTCTTTCTTACTCTTTGTGTCCAAATCGAGAGACTCCCGCTGTGGTTGTGGTGTGGAGGCTTTGTAGACAAACAAATCTGCGCTAATCAACAGACACATTTTGGAAAACATTTTTGAAAGGCACGACGCACTATTTACACATTTGCTCATCGCCCCTCTGTAAATATACGATCAAATGGTATTTACAGTTGGCCGCCCCTCTCAGCCATCGGGCTAAGAAAGGACAATGTGGTTACGAGAGTACCTTGTGGGACCGGAGGGTCCATTTTATGGGCCTGGTCCTTTTAAGCTCGTTTTTTTTCTACACTTTTGAGACGACAATTGAAAACTACATTTCACTATTGAAAATTTCGATTATATATTGCCAAAACAACAAAATTTCGCCGACCAACGGCGTTATGGCCTCCTGTTGGACCCTTGCCAAACCAACACCGCCAAATTTGCTGATATCGTTGCCTGAGTATCCCACGACGTAATAAAACCATGCAGACTTTTATGTACAACACTGAAACTTTGGAACTGTGTCAAACTTTTTTTTACTACCCTGTCAATCATTCGGACCACCCAGTCGGATCTCTGGAAACATTTTGGACCACCCAGTTAACCCTTTGGACCACCCAGTTAACCCATTGGACCACCCAGTCAATTTTTTGGACCACCCAGTATCCCATGCAAATAAGCCTGCGTATCCCATGCAAACCACGCAACAGCATATTTAACACGGAAACTTTTGCACGTTGTCGGAAATCCATATGAATTAGGTTAGACCATAACTGTAACTTTAGCTATTTAGTGGTCGTAGAAAGTTGTAAAAGTGTTTCAATTTTTCGAAATTGTTTATTCAGGCATGGGCGGGGTTCAAAAATCAGCCTGGCTCGTAATTTTCCTTTTTCAAATAGCGAGAGACTCATAAATTTATAGTTTTTCGATCTTTGCTTCTTTCCCTGCTTTAATGAATTCTGTGACTCGACTGATGCCTGCTTCCTAGAAAAGTACAAACCGAATTAGCAGCTGAACTTTTGATTTTTGCTAGTTGCTTGTTGCTTGGAGAGGAGAGAGAGAGAGAGAGAGAGAGAGAGAGAGAGAGAGAGAGAGAGAGAGAGAGAGGCACTCGCTTATGCATTGGTTGGACTTCGTCTCCTGCACTTTCCCCTTCTATTGCATATGAGCGCCTCTTTAATGGATGTTCCATAATGAAACACGACCTATTCTCTCTTTAATTAATCATATTCGTCTGCCAGCGAACCTTCCTTTTCTCTTCTCGGGAGAAGAGAATCCGATTTCTTCTTCCTCCCTCGTCTCTCTCTCTCTCTCTCTCTCTCTCTCTCTCTCTCTCTCTCTCTCTCTCTCTCTCTAAGAGGAACCACATTTCCCCTCCTTCGTCTCTCTGCGCTCTCTAATTTTTGCAAAAAGCTCGAATCGATGGCAATATCGTTTAGAATGTGGGGCGCGGGCCCCAGGCATAATAAATTTTATTTTGCCTTCCGCGGCTCTATTTTATAAACACACACATCGGAGTCAACAACGGGGGAGACATCCTACACTCTGCCCGTCCCTTCACGAGAGAGAGTTTTAAACCAGTATTTCTCGCTTAAATCAATTCAATTTAAAACAGCGCGCCCGACGAGTTACCCTTTTTGCGCACTCTTTCGCACACGAACAACCGTTTTGTTCTTATAGGACGCACTCGCATTGGTCCCGCAGGGAACAATGACAATTAAAACACCAAGGGGCTTATTTTCTAGAGAATGGAGTTCTTTTCTTTGGAAATGGGTCCCACACCGATTTCAATATTTTTGCAGAATGTCCTTTCTTCACTGAAGGTTTTAAAGGACTGTGGGCAAAATGGTATGGAAATCATCATCAAAGGACTGGAAACCGACCTTAAAGGACTGGATGCCTTCTTTAAAGGTCTAAGCCTCACCGTTAAAGTACTGGAAATCTGCCTCAATTGGAGCTGTTTCATTGAAAATAGCGCCTTAACTTGGAGCTTTTGGCGCTAAGACCTAAATGGGTAATTCGAACGAGTTGAATGACCTTGGGTACCGCGACGAATCCCTTCGCGATTTTTCAAAACCTAAGCTCAATTGGGGCAATTTTGATTCAATCTAGCTCCCTAAAATTTAAGGAACTGTAACCAAAGTTCGCAACTTTCGGAGTCTTCAACAGAGTTAAAGGACGGATTCGTTGGGTCCTTTGCCCCATACGAAGGGTAATTCTGACTTTGTTTTAGAGTTTTCTAAAACCTCAAATTTTCGCGCTTTCGAGGCTCTTGGGGCCCACTTTCGATGCCAGAGCAATTCCAGTTGAAGAAAAAGTTGAAAAACTGGTCCATTTCGTCCCGCGACGAAATGTGACCAGAAACCCACAGTGATTTGATCACCTTAGAGAGTCGCTCGTTTAATTTCTCGCGGACTTTCCCCAGCGATTGGAATAGCCTTTTGGAAAAAAAATTCCCATTTGGTGGGCTATTTTTACTTTATTGAGCGATATTTGCGTGCTTTTCTAACAGTTACTCACTCCACATATTCATTCGGAGCGCGTTTGCTAACAATGAATGAATTACGCGCCCGTCGCCAACTATATGGCTACCGGGCGTCACCAGCGCCGACGACGAACCAGTTTCTGTCCTTTTGGAAATTCCGAATTTCCAGGGAACAAACGAAACAACGAGTTTTTCGGTATTTGGTAATAGAAACGCGCCCCCTCTGTGAATTGTTTAATGCGATCACAGCGCCCGGGGATTTTGGCTGGTTTTATGTTACATTCAGCGGCTATTTTTACACCGGCGGGAGAGAGAGGTTTGCTGCCGGGACAATCACGTGCTTTGGAACCGCTGACACGCCGAGCACAGTTCTTTATCGTCCAGAAACCTCTGTCTACAAGGGCGAGGAACTCCTCAGGAAATGATAAGAAGGTGGAAATTTTGGGAGGGTTTCAGGGAAAACTTCCCGAATTTCCAGAATTTCCCCGGGCTTAAAGCGGCTGACGATAGCTTTGTTGCTCATGTTTGAGTTACAAAAACGTGATAGTTTCAGTTAACCTTGTGCCCAAGAATCGCTATATTAAGAAACGCCGTTTGTGTTTAAAACAAACCGGTTAGCGAGGCCTCGAATTCCGAAAACCAATTACGATGTTTGTGGTTTCATAACGAAGGCAATCGTTTTTCCACATTTTCATTAAAGGACTGAAAACTCTTGGTCCCACAACGAAAGGGTGAAATTTGTAATTGTGCCGGTAGCACAATTCTTAAATTACTGGGCTTTGATGTGAATCAAGTTTTTAAAAGACGGCATTCTGGGTCCCACAGCGAAAGAAGGAATGACCAGTTATCGGCACCGATGTTGGTGTTTCGGTCCCACAGCGAAAAGAAAACTTCTTCGAATTCAGCCAATTTCCAAAGAAATTGCTATTAATAAAGTTAAAGAACCGGTTCTGAAGGTCCCACAACGAAAACCTTTTTTTTGCTTCTTGGGACTCCTGGGTCTCACAGCGAAGAGACAATTTGGCAAATTTCTGAAGAAATGGCAAAGAATCGACTTGGAGAACCGGCTGAGTAGGTCTCACAACGAAAAAGGAATATCATTTGTGAAATTACAAAGAGTTCTGTTAAAGGACTGGTGCAGTGCTTGTTTTGGATTACCGTAGTCCAAATTTAGCATTCTGCCAGTTTTTACCTTTTATGGTTAAAACTGGCATGTTGCCAAAAGTTTTGCGAATTCAGCCCTCCATTTTCCAAATCCAAGACCAAAGAATCGGTGTAGCGTGGTCGGCCAACCTGTCAGTTGAGCATTATTAATGCGCCCTGCGCTGCCTTGGCTACTCTCGATCTTTGATTCCAGGATGGAGTGGGAATTCAGTACCGGAGCTTCTGAAGTTCAACTTCTGAAGCTTTGAAACTTCGGCTGGCTGTGAATCGATATTTGTGTTTTGTTATCAGCACTCACACAATGTATATATCCGATTCCCCACCACCGGCGCCCGGCCGTTATTAATATTTGCTCGCTTTAATAATTCTTATCGCGGCGCAGCACAACGCTAGATAGCTAAGCACCATTTGATACGCACCGGCGACGCGGCACCCCTGTTATTTTTGTTTTTTCTTCTCTTCTTGTGTCCGTCGGGCAATTGAAGAAGTGTAGCTATTGTTCACGCCCTCCATCATCTATCTACACAGCGCTGCAAGTCTTTTTCCCCACAACGAAAACGATTTACGGGCGCGCATTTTATCAAATATCGCATTAAATGCAGATGTAAGAGACGAGTGGTTTTGCACGGCGCGCCTTATGCATAACGGCGCTGAGTTCCCAGGTTTGCGTCAGCGAACGCTAACTAAGCACGCGATTCACAGCGATTCATCACGAAGCGGCCTCTTTTTGAGAAATGTTACAAACGAGGGGGAAGAGGAATTCTGGTATCAATTCTGGAGGTTCTTGGGTACCTGTGAACCCAGAACGATGTAAAGTGAAGGAATGTGCGAGCGACGGTCTCAATAGCGAATTGAAAATAAAATTTGAGACGAAAAAAGGTGATGGATTGGTCGCATTCGAAGAATACGTGGGCGTTACTCCGTCATTGACTGTGGTGAGTCTCACTTTGGGGGGCTTCGCTGGGTACCCCCATAAGCTATAGTTCAAAGCAGGGCTGAAGCCGGCCCGCAATATGAAAATTGGGCCCCTTCAAATTTGCCCCAATTTGGATTTGTTTTCCGAGAGGGCCAGCCCGTTTCCGAAAAATCGGGTCTTATAAACTATCTGTGCCAATTGGCAGATTTTGGTATTTTTGTATGCCACAGTTACCGAAATGCCCAAACTGGGATTTATTTACCGGCTGGAAACCACCCAAGTTGGAAACATGCCGAACTAACGCAAGAACTGAAAACTGTCTGTGTTACTTCCGATGGTGAAAATCTCTCGTATAAAAATTAAAAACAACGTGAAAAAACGGTATGGGCTTTTCTAATAAAGAAAACGGCCATTGACTGGATTTAAGGTTCTATTGACATAAAAACACATAGAAATTTTTTGAATAACTTTTAGAAGAGAGATAGAATTTCCTATACTGGATCTTCTAACGCTAAAAGCGTCTTTTTTTTACAAGTTAACAAATGCGGAGCAGTCACGAGTCGAACCTGAATACTGTTTTACAAAGTCACGGTCATACGTATGTCACTTTGGTACTTATTGACATCCGGCTGATATGAATTACGGTAGGCTACACGCGAAGTTATGCGTTTATTGCAAATGAGGGGGTGCGCATACTTTCCAAAATTGGCATACCTCCCGTAGTTCGGGGCAGCGACGGTGAGTATGTGTGTGTGTGTGTGAGAGTGAGAGAGAGAGAGAGAGAGAGAGAGAGAGAAACCTTCTCTAAAACACATTTCGCAACTTCCTTCCGCAACATCTTGTAATTATAGTTTACTTCTCGAAATCTCTTCCCACCCCCAGTCATTCTCCAACCGAATCGATCTCCCTTTTCGTTTTTTCCCGGCCACCTTGAAGTTGTAACTCGACCTATGATCATTTTTTCATTCGGAAATAGCTCGAAAGAATCCTATTAAGATTAATCACACACGCGTCGTCGTGGAGAGAAACTCGTTTGTATTCGAAAAAAGACGCCATGGTGATTTGAGCGGTGTGCGTCTCATCTCCTCCTCTGTTTAGTTTATGCTCCGTGACTCTTTCATTTCCCGCGCGCTGACATTCTCTTTTCATATGTTGCGCTCGAAATATTCTCCCGCGGTTCCTGTTTCAGTGCGCCGCACTTTCAATATAGCAAATGAAAGGGATCTTTGTTTCCTTTCGGATAGTTTTTTGATCCCTCGCCTGCTTCCTTTTCCTTTAATGAATGCTGACTCGACTGATGTCTGTTCCCTCTGGCAAAGTACAAATATATGCATCAGATGGACTTTCAATTTTGCAAAGAGCAAAGAAACGAAGGAAGTGAGACATTTCTGAAAGCTACTGACACCGATTTGGCTGCTAGCTTGCCTGAGTATGCTACATACATCGCGACCCACCGAAATAATGAGATGATGCGACAAAGTGTATGACGAAATGACCAATCACATGGGGCGGATTTCCGTCTTTTTCGGGTCGGCGACATCCCACCCTTTTGATTTGGAGGAACCAAATGAAACCCCCTTCTTATGGTATTCCTCATAATCGACCCCCCACAAAATGGTCCATACGTCCATACTTGCGCAAACATGAAGACGATGTCACATATCACTTTCAAATCAAATGATTGTTAAGTTAAGCCCCCACTCTTGTTTGGTTCCCCAATCAAAGCGAATTTTTGAATGTTCGAAGTTTGGGGGGGGGGGGGGTGTTTATCTGAATTTGTTCCCCCGCAATGAAATGGGGGGTCAACTAATGTAACCCCCCGCTTAATTCAGTTGTGCCACTCATAAAAAAATTCAATTAGGAAAGTCGAGATGAAAAAAAAATTGTTTCAACCCAGACCCAGGCAAATTCGGTTTCCTGAAATGAGGAGTATACATGACTGGACACGAAACGTGTTGGCGGCTTGATACGTAAGCCTCCTAAATGGTGCCTCGGAGGCAACTGGTAAGCCCCCTTTACTTTTTGGTTACTATTTTCAACCAAAAACTGAATTACGTCGGTACCACAGCACCCAACGCCCACCTATGGGAGTAGAAAGAGAAAGGGTATACTTGAGAGGGAGAGAGAGATTATACGAAAGAACAAAAGAAACCGCTTTTGGCGAAATTATAGGACAGGGTACGCCCCCTGATCCCGGAAAGAATGATGACAAATGATCTTTTGGCGGCCTGTTCCCCGTGTGATACTCGTGTGTTTCATCTTGAACTTTGGGTGGCGTCATTTGTCGCAGACGCACACCTGCAGGATATGTCTCTCTTCACCCCCTTGTCTCTTTTTCCTCTTTCCTCCTTCGGCTCCTCCTCTTCTCCCGCTGTCACTGTCTCTCTTCTTTCTTCCTCCTTGTCAAATACTAGAATTTGGCCTCCCAACCGAAGAATTCCTCAATCTCGTTGAATAATGCGTCATAATTGCCACTTTCTCTCGATTCCCCGGCGCCGAGCAGACTAGATTCAAGAAGTCTCCCTCCTCCTCAGCTTCTAGGAGTTATCCTGTGTCTAAGCGCTTGGTCGTAGTGGTTTTAGTATGCGCGGCGCTCGTCCTATAGATTTATTTAATTTGTATGTGCACGGGGCTAAAACCGGCCTTCGCAGAATCGCAATGATCAAACATCTCGTTTTTCCACCCATCTACATGTTCTATTTGCCCATTGATCTGTATTTTCGCGCAAGAGATCTCTCCGGAAAAGTGCAGCCCGTGCACTTCTGGTGTCTGTGTCGCTGCATCAGCAGCAGCAGCGGGAGCATAGTGAACAACATCTCGTCTTTTATTAAAATCGAATAAAAGGACGGCGGGCGGAGTTTATTCGCGGTGGGACCAATTGTGCCCCCACCCACCCACCTACACGGGCCACCTCGTTAACTGTAAATTGTGCTTTATAATTAATTCTGTTTTCATTATTGGACTGAGTAGATCAAGTCTCTCACAGCGACACCTCGTCAAGTTAACATGTAGATAACTGGATTTTTAAAAAAATGATTTTTAATAGTCTAACTGACGTGGTATCCCGCGAAGAAATTTTAAAGGACTAGAGCGCTTAAGGGTCCCACCACGAAAAGCTAACTCCGAGAAAAATCTTTATTTCTTTAGAGGACTGGCTAGTTGAAATCTCCCACAGCGAAACATCGGCACGTTAACATAGGAAAAGCCGTTTTTGTTAGAGGTCTAACCCAATGACATAGAAATTGCCCCCACGAATTTTAAAGGACTGGCATACCACCACCCACCACGAAAACTTCTGCAGAATTGCGGCCGCTTACTAAATATTACAATGTTTACTTTGAAATGTTTAATGCAGTCATCTAGAATACCCTTTTTAAAGGACTTTTTAAAGGGTTGCAGAATTGGGCTGTAGGCTTGCAAAATATTCCACAAAATTTTCTTTTTTCAAAGGATTTTTTTTGGTTGGAAATTTTCAATTTAAAGAACTGGTACTTATAGGTCCCGCAACGAAAATGCTGTAATTGACAAAACTGAACTGATTTTGCTGAAAAGTTTCCCTTCGCCTCTAAATCAGAATAAGCCTCTAAATAAGCAAAACTCAATATTTTTATCTCAAATAAGGCATCGAGCAAAATTTGTTACGTGCGGTGTGCCAAAGTTTATCTGTTGTTTATTAATCGTTAGTTTTCTCTATTTACTCCTCTTTGTTTATTTTTGCGGTGGGGCAATTGTGCTCCCCACGCGGGTAACCTCTCGCCGAAAAATCTCACTGGTCAGTGGCAGCGGCGGACACTGGCGACAGGTCGCACCGCCTCCCGCCCATTTTTTTCGGCACGCACCCACCCACTTTCACTCGATCGGCGCCAATTTCGCATTTTCAAATGAATTTTTCCGTTGTTCAGTCCTGAAAAAAAACCCGAGCTGTCATTGATCTTTCCGTTTTATCACCGCGTTTAATACTATTTCCGCCCCGCCGTCTCTCCCACATTCAGCGGTTGAATCTGACTCATAGAACCTCATTTCGTGAATGTAATATCGCGTGTATTATTTCGTTTCGTCGCGTTGGATTTCGTAATTTCTTCCTTCCTCTCCGCGGCGGCAAAGACTGGTTCCTGGCCCCGTTGTTCAAAAAGTTGGCAAGGCGCCGGAGGCAATTTAGAGAAAGGGAGAGTTGATCAATCTGCGCTGTGTAAAGTTGCAATTGGAACTCTCACTCTCTCGGCTAGGACAACAAAAAATGTGCTTTGGACAACGGAAAATAGCCTTGTCACTGGAATTTGAGTTTTGAGAACGCTGAGAGATCGGGTGAGAGGGAAGAAAAGAAGGCAAGTGAGAGATTTGCGAATCTCTCTCTCTCTCTTTGTGGAGAACTCCTCCTCCTCCTTTTCCTCCAAGACTCGAAATGATTTTTCCCAACACCGCTTTCCACGAAACGGTTGTTCAGCATATTCTTTGTATGAAATTCGAAAAATCCCTGACGGTTCATTTAACTAATTAGGCATAATTTACGATTTGTGCTGTAATAATAAACTTAATTAGTTTTTTTTCTGTAAAGGACTGGCGATTAAGTCTCCTCCCACAGCGGGAACTCGAATTTTCTGGCACGTTAACTTATAAATAACCGGATTTCTAATCGATCTTGCTGATGCTGATTTAAAGGTCTAACCCAAGGACGTACGAATTCCCCCACGCTGAATTTTTTTTTAAAGGACTAGATGGGTTCTACCACGAAAAAAAAACAAGCAAAATTGGGCTTTTGCCTTGGAAATTTTTTCTCATAGTTCGGCTCATTTAAAGGATGACATTAGGGTCCCGCAACGATTTTATAACAAAGTTGTTTGGAAAACACATTATTTAAAGGTCTGTGTTTTCCGATCTTGTCGCGATAAACTCGTGTACCATATACAACTTTTCATTTAATAAAATAAATATTTTTTTTTGTTTCAAATAGAATATTTTTGGCAAAAAGTACGGGCGGAAAGGCCTAAAATCGAGTGAGAGTCAATATTTTTATGCTTACCCAACATTTTTATTTGTGGTTTGTGCCAAAGTTTGTCTGTTGTTTGGTTTTTTTCTGTTTTCCCTCGAAAGAAAACTTTATCTTTTGACGGTTTTCAATCAGGTGTTTTGTACGGTGTGCCAAAGTTTCTCTGTTGTTATGTTCTTTCTCTCTCTCTCTCTCTCTCTCTCTCTCTCTCTCTCTCTCCCTCCCTCTAAAATAACTTTATTTCTTGGCCGTTGCGTGTCCATTGGGCTTGTATCTAGCGCGCGGCTGCTAGAAATTATTGATATTTGTGGGTTCTTTAGCGAATTGATGAAAGTAAATATGCCAAGATGTGGAGGGACGGAGGGGGCTCTCGAATTTCACCACTAATTTAACCCCAACCCGTCCGGCGAACTCGTTTTATTTAATTTTTATTACTACTTATCCGGAATTCTTCGTTTAATTATCCTCTTTTAATTACAGCCTGCGAATTCATTTAATTTCATCCCTTTTCATTTCAGATGTTCGAAGAGGCAGATCTTCATCTTCGGACGCAGTTACCGCCCACGGTCACCATGGTACAACCGAATGGAACCCTCGCGCACATCACGGACAGCGACCGACAGAGCAGCGCCGACCGCAGCATTTCAGCCACGCCTTCGCAGAATGGAGAGGATCAGGTATGCGTGAAGAGATTTAGGGCTTAATTGCCCTAATTATGTTCAATTAACCCGGAATTTTTGAGATTTTCCTAGCCACATGGTCTCGCAACGAAAGCTCGCAACTATAATATAGCGATCTTTCGTTGCGGGACCCTGGGGCTTCCCAGCTCTATAAACTGCCTAATTTAAAAAAAAAATTAGCGCTTATATTGTACAGATGCGGAGTCTTATGCTCCTAAATACGTGCAATTCACCCAGAAAAGTTTAGGGGTCCCGCAACGAAACCTCAGAATTTCGTAAATTTTCTCCTGAAACGCAGAAAATTAGAGATTTTCAAAGGACTAGATAGCCCTGGGGTCCCGTAACGAAAACTTGCTTGAAATTTTGTTAATTTAGTGATTTCCTGATTTTCTAACCCGTAATTTTGCCTAGAAATGATCGGAGGGTCCCACCACGAAATCTCAGATTTTTAAATTTTGACAAAATTCGTGGCTATAAAGGTCTAACCACTAAAGTAGTTATCCCCCCCCCCCCCAAGGTTTAAAGGACTATTTCACGAAGTTTAACCAAATATTCATTAAATCTTGATTTTTAATCGCTACCCAGAATTGTCCTCTCATATGCTGCCCCAAAGTTTTCCAGGGTTCGATCCGTTTAACGGCCTTAGTTATGTAACTTTTTGGCTTTTGGTAACTTTAACGGCATAAGTGATGGAATTTTCGTTTTATGTGGGTCGGCCCGGGTATTTTTGGGGATTTACATAAATGTCACAATGTCTGTGATTTTGTGCCAAAGTTTCCGTGTCGTGCCGGAGGTGTGAATATTCGCCTCTGAACCTTTGCTCTAATTCCTCGTGCGCCTCAGAGTTCAGTGTCTAAAAGACCAGACATCTCACTTCATTAGAGCGGGCTAATTTCGCAAGTACAATGTCATTTTGCGGCGGGGTTTTTTTTCGCAATTTTTTCTTCTTCCGCCCGGATACATTTTTAATCCTATTACACCGGGCCTGGCGCCTTCTTTTCGCCTGCCGTGACGTCTCTGCTGTGACCCTGAGATGAAAGATAAAATTTAAACAATGGCGAGGAGCGGGCGCTGTGTCTTTTAATTGATTTTCCGCGCCCAGAGTTTACTTTGCAACGAATTGCTAAAGAAGAGAGAGGGAGATCGATGAACTCGACTGGGAGAGTGAGCAAAATGGGAATGACGGAGGGAGGAATCGAACCAACAACTATTTTCTCAAAGAAAGGAGACAAAAACTACTGCGCCATCGGGCAATTAGTTGCTCAAATTTGGGCACAATCGGGCCGGCCCGGAAAAAAAAATAAGCACCGAAAGGAATCGAACCAGAGACCTTTTTCTCAAGGAAATGCGCTACCCGAAAGCAAATTTTAGTCCGAATTTGAGTTAAAATCGGGCCGGCCCGGAAAAAATCGAATTATAGTTTGAATTCTTTCGTGGTGGGACCAAAAGTGATACCGGACGTTTAAGAATCAAACACAATTTTGTTATCTCTCCGTTGTAAAAAGAGACTATCAGGGAATGTCTTGAAATGAAGGGAATTAAAGGGGTTTGACAGGGAAAATTCGGGCTTTCACGTCGAGTTTAAGAATTAATTTTTCGCTAATTTTATATTTTCAACGGTTTTTTCCTCAAAAATTTTTTCCGGTTTCTTACTCAAAATTTTATGGCTTAACGGGAAATTTTAAGTTTAAAAAACGGTTATTCGGGCGATTGCAGCATGGGCGGAGCTAATTTTATCATGTTGAACAAGTGTTTTTAAAATTTTATAATTTGGCGGGACCTATATTCAGCTTAGAAAAGTTTTTCAGAGTTTTAAAATGGGTGGAGCCTTATTATTGCTTGGTAAAAGATTTTTCAGAAGTCAAAAGTGGGCGGAGCCTAGTTAGTATGTTGATAAAAATATCAAAGGTATGAACTAATTTATTCAGCTTCCAAAATTTTACTTTTCTTTATTCATTAACTTTCCGTTTTGCCTAATTTTATAAGTAAAAGTTACCACAGTTCATGGTGAAAATCAACCAGTCCTTTAAAAACGCTTTTTTCGTGATCAAATTATGTTTTGTTTTAAAAAAATGTTTTCAAGTTAATTTTTAGAGATATCGTGGAGACACCCACTTACCCAGTCCTTTAAAAAACATGTATCGTTGCAAGGAAATTTCTCCCTTTCGCTCCCAAACATTTAAAAATTCTTCCCAAGGATCATAGTTTTTGTGTCCTTGAAGTGTGATATCTCCTGATTCCTTATGACCAAAAAGCCCATCTTGTGACAAAAAGACGCTGGCAAATATTACAAAATCATTGTTTGCTCGACGTGGGGCGATTCTTTGAGCGATCTTTTTGCTTTATCGATCATTTCGCGCCAGTCGGTACGATCTCGAAAAAAAATTGAGCAAATGAAACGCGGAGGAGATGTCACTGAATTCTTCGCCTTTCCCGATTTAGCCGCGAAGAATACCCGCTTTTACATTAAATATTCAGTTTTCGTTCTAAACTATCGCTGTGTTTTCATAACCGCATTTTTGGCGAATTCGTTATTGAAGGGGGGCTCATTTTCAAATGCAAAACATTTGCTTTCGGGCGCGCTTTTCCTTCTCTTTTGCGTTTGGCCTTACATTAATACCTGAGCAATCGTTGGAGGTTTTGGAAGGGTGAAGGGGGAAATTGTAGTTTATTTTTTTCTCGGAAGGGGGCTTATTTTTAATCAAATTGTCATACATAGATTCTTTTTTGTGGTCTGACAGTAGTGTTTTTCGGGCTAGCCCGCCTGAAACAACTTTTAAAATTGGTCGGCGTGAGAGCCGAAAATTTAAAAAAAAAATCTTTAAACAACTCTCTTCGGGTTACGGTATTTTCGGTTTAAAGGTCTAAATGGGTGCTGTAACTTTGAGGGTTACTGTATTCAGGCTCAATCCTTTAAAACGACAGAGCCCGATTATGTGAATGAAATAAGGTTTTTTTAAAGATGATATTTTACTTTTCCACAGAATTACGGTCATAGCTGGACGTGAGGTGCTTGCGGTACCTACGTAATTCCGCATTTGGTTGAAAATGGCAACAAAAAATGAAAGGGGGGCTTACGTTGCCTCCGATGCACTGTTTGGGGGACTTACGTAAAAAGCCCCCAAACGCTCCTTGTCCAGCCATGATTACGGTATTTTAAACTCAGTTGAACCTTAAAGATTTTGCCGTAGGAAATGCAACGCAGTCCTTTAAACATCACAACTCGCCTTTTTTCGTTCAAAGGTCTAAATGGATTCGATTTTGAAGGTCTACATGGTTACTGTAACTTTAGTGCTGCAGTAAGACATCTGAAAATCTTGCAGTCCTTTTAAAAAATGGCGAACAACTTGAATAGTTAGGTGTTGGTTCTACGGGCCAGCCCGGAACGGTTTTAGATTATTGGGGTCCTTACACTAGATTATGCTAATTACGGGCTGTCCCGATGAAGCGAGTTGGTAATTTCGAAGTGGGCTGGCCCATGAAACCCGGTGACTTGGTCCAAATCAATGACCACTTCGATTTTTTATTTTCTTTTTTTTCTGTTATCAGGCCTCTCGCCGGTCTGTCGGTTGGGGACCTGGGGCTGCGTTAACATTTAATTTTTCTCTTATCTTTGTTCTACACGTTTTGTAATCGGGGGCCTCGTTGGGAAATCGATTGAGCCTATTTCAATAGTTTGTATCCGCGAAATGCAGCAGCGGCGAACGTGGTTTGATCAAAGTGCAAAGCGACCTGCACTTTACATTTTGTCAAAAACCCAAACGGCGACGTTTATTTGCTCGCGCACACGGGCACGGCCAGCCGCGCGCGCGAAGCCTCGATTTCACTTTTTCCACAATCTCTACAAGGAAAATGTCATCTTAAAACCTAGAAAGTTTAGATTTTCCCTAGATTTCGAAGTTTTGGGCTCACTGGGCGGCCCGGGCAGACCCGCCACTCCGAAAAATAAACGGGCCGGCCCGGAATTTTTAGCCCGACCCGAAAATTCGGAAAAATTTGCAATATTGATTGATTTTTGGGGGGTTATCGCGTCCCCTCTCGGCTTTTGTCAGGCTATGGGGTTCGTCTCGGGCCGGCCCGTTTCAGAGACCAAACATGATGTAATCTAATGCCGTATAACGTCATTTTCCGCCCTTTAAACCTATAAAAAGAGGAAATCTTTAGAAGCCGTTCTCCTCTTGCTCTATGGGTTCTGTGGACTCGTTGCACTTCCTGCTTGGCGTCCCCGGCCGGCGCTCTTTTGATCCCGCCCCCTTCTTGCTTATGCGCTCATGTGAGGCACTGCTTAAGGGGAGGGATCGGGTTTTATGTAAACTATAAACCGAAAATATGTTTAAAATGCATTTAAAAATACAAACCCACTACAAGGCAGTTGTAGCATCGCGTTTGTAGTTTGATCCCCAGGCAGTCGTGGGCCATAACCTGCCATTTTCAAACTTAATTATTAAGGGTTAGTGACGTCATTCTGGGTCCTATTGGCATCGAGCTGGCACGAAATACGGTAGACCTGTCGCGAAGTAGTGTACATTTTTTTCCACAAAAAGCGTGGTGAAAGCCTAAAAATTTAGCTCATTTTGCCTGTTCCCAGACATGCCCTTTACAATACAGACAATCGTTTTTTTTTTCGTCTCATTTGAAAATGGCCCCTCTTCTTCTTTGTCCGAAAGTCGTGCGCCCATCTCGTAAAAGACCATTACGAGGCGGGAAATTATCCGAACGCCCCAGTTACAATAGTCGTTCGTTTGACAATAAGGACGACGCGGATATCATGACGAATGGGCCTACTTTAGGGTAAATAGGGGAAGAATTGAAAAAAAAACTTATTTTTGTTGAAAATTAAACTGGAAAAAGAATTTCTGCTCCGTTGTACTGAAAAATTTTTGTCGTGCCAGAAACTTTTAAAAAATATTGTATTTAATAAATATATGGTTAAAAGACTAGTTAGGCCTGTCGTTGTGTGACCCAGAATTTTTTTTAAAGACAAATTAAAGCTTATCAAATTATTTCCGCGACTTTTTAAAGGACCCGGTTAGAACTGGTCCCAGCACGAAAATATTGAAAAATACTTTACGCTCATCATGACAACGGGCCGGCCCGTTCCAAAAAAATTTCTTGGCTCTGCCTGGTGCCCAAATTCAATGCAAAAATCAAAAATAACCAAAAAATATTTTCTTGACGGGCCAAAAAATATTTTCTTGACTTGAGTTTAATAAATAATTTGTTTTACAAATGTGAAGGGAACGAAAAATAAAAACAACAAATGCAGTGACTGAGATCGAACCCCGGTCGTTTGATTAGTGTATCACCCAAATCAACAATTTCCCTAATTTACTTTAATTAACACTTATTTTTCTTATTGAATTTTATATATTGTTAATGTTTTTCGTTTCAGGACCTGGAGGACGAGGCTCTCGGCGTCGTTTCGGCAGTGCTGCCCCAGGCGGCCGCCTCGGCGGACCTCAGCCGCGAGGTTTCCGATCTGAAGAACAGCTTCATCTACGTCAGCCACCAGGTACGGGCTGTGTTTATAGTGTAGTCCTTCCGCATTTTGTTGTTTGTCGCGTTGTGGCGGGGGGACTCTTTAAATATGAGGCGAAATGGAGCTGTTGACCACGGCGGGTGCGATTCGCGACTGGATTTTGCGCGCGGCGCGCCCTTCCCACAGCCTGGCAAAAAGTGGATTCAATTTGGCAGAAAATGAAGCAAGCGGCCGCTCTTTGGTGGACGCGGTGACGTCATGTGGGAGAATGGCTTCCGGCCGAACGCGCGCCCTGGCAAGGGGCCAAAAATCGAAGCACACCGGAGAAGTTTTGCACCTAATTGATCGCCAAGTGGTCCCACCACGAAAACTTCGAATTTCAAAATTTTGCGGCTTCGTGGCAGGAGTTCAAAAAAACTAGTCCCTGGGGAAAGGTTGTAAATGTTTTATTTTACAGCAGTCGTTTTATCGATTTATTGTGCTCCTTAAAGGACTAAGTTTTATGGGGTTCCCCACGAAAGCCAATTTTTAAAAGGACTAGTGCCATGATAATTTCGCTTTGGGACCCAACAAGGCAGTCCTTTAAAACGGTATTTCGAAGGCAAGGGGTAAAAAATCATCGAAGGGTACCCACCTGATAACACGCCAAGGGGTCCTACTATGAAAGAAAGACAATTAAAGGTTGGGCTTCGTTGCGGGGCCCAGAGAACATTTCTTTGAAAATGGTGAACGACGTTCGTTTAATGGCTGGGTTGTTGTTGGTTCCACAACGAAAGAGAAGTTTTGGGGCTTCGCTCTGGGAATCCGAAAAACAGTCATTTAAGAATGGAACAAAAATTTGCTGCTTTTAAAGAATAAAAAGTTGGGCTATTTTGTGGTTCTCCAAAAACTATATTTCATGTGGCCACCACGACAACTTGAAACCTAGGCCGCATGAATTCCATAGTGCATTCGTTTTGGGGCCTTAGCAGTCCTTTAAACGAAAATTAAATGCTGTTCTTTGGGATTTAAAGGACTGGGTCCGTATTGGTCCCGCAACGAAATGTTTCTTAAAGGACTGTAGTTTTCGTATACTGTACATGATTCCTGGCATAAACCAGTTCTTTTAAAAATCGCTGTCACCTGGGGCAATTGAGTATTACAGACTCCATTGTCCA
The DNA here is from genome assembly GCA_964057215.1 of Oscheius myriophilus. Taxonomy (NCBI): domain Eukaryota; kingdom Metazoa; phylum Nematoda; class Chromadorea; order Rhabditida; family Rhabditidae; genus Oscheius; species Oscheius myriophilus. Next base: position 26,305,734 of record OZ059904.1, on the reverse strand, counting down.
TTTTTTAATGGCACCAGGTGCGGATTTTCCGCTCTCCGGATTTCAAACGCTCTCCCATTTTTCCTCATCACGCGCGCGCGACACATGTCCTTTTTGCTCTCTTTTTTCCTCGCTCCATTGCGCGGCTGCGGCGGCCGGCTACAATTATTCCACCAGCCGTACCGGGTAATAAATCAATTGTTTTAGAATTGTATCGCAGCGACCTTGGTTTGAAATGAAACTGCGACAGCCGCGCACACACACAGGGGGCGATAATTGTATAGTTGGTGGCACATGAATGGCAGACGAGGGGTTAAAGGACTGTTTTTGAATGGAACTAGGTAGGATACGTTAGTTACAGAGGGAATATTGAGTACCGTAGTACATTTGGTTGCGAGGGTTACGGTAAATAAGAGACAGGTTTCACGCGTTGCGGGTATACTGTAGTATAAAAGTGGAGTGGTAGTTTTTATAATGGCGACTTAAATGCCACCCCGCATCGATGAGAAATGTTTAAGAACTGTAAAAGCCTACAGTAACACTTTTTGCGTATTCGGAGTACTGTAATTTACCGATTTTGTCTACTTTTTTTCGTGGTACCAAGGTTGACCAGTCCTTTAATCGCTATACGGTAGCTCGTCTGGTAGTCCAAGATTACGGTAATTCTTTCAATGAACCACCGGTCCTTTAAAACACGGTTATTTAAAGGAATACCGTGGTTACGGTAGCTCTTCAAGCGGGCTATCGGTCCTTTAAAACCGGCTTCTTTCTTACTTTAACTCTTACGGCCGGATAGTCCTTTAAAATTTTGTTTTGAAGGATTGCCGGTCGGGTTACGGTAATTTGTCAGCCCTTTAAATGACGGATCCGATCCGAACGGATAGGAGTCGATCCAACGACCATTTTGACACTAATAAGGCCGGATATTTTAGCCGAGTTACGGCACTACGGCAATCTTTCTTATACCCGTTTTACGCACCGGGCCAGCCCGGGGGGGGGGGGGGTGGAAACGGTCCAGAAATTGCAAAACGGTTTCGACTGGGATTGAACCTTGGTTGTTTTTCTGATAGAGCCTCACGGGCCGGCCCGGTTTTGAAGATGAAGACCCGGATTTTCCATCCCTTCTGACACCAAAAACACATGAAGGATATTAAAGCCTTCCAATATTTTTCTCCGCCATATTTTTGCGTGTTATTATGGCAGCCGGGATTGTTTAGAGTAGAGCCCAACCCTCTCTCTCCTAGTCATTGTGAAAAGCATTTTGTGAATGTACACAATATGTGGGAGGGACAACAACTGGCGTGTGCTGTGTTACAGCGGCTTAATAAACGAGTATCGATTCTCGTTCGTGGCTTTACACCCCACACACGAAAGAAAACATTTTCGACGAGGGGTCGTTTTTACGCGAAATGAAATGAGGGAGAGCTTCTGGTGACAAGGGGCACAAGTTGCGGAATCGCTTTGGGACCAGGTGGAGGCAGTCTTTTAAACCAGTCATTGAGGTTACCCATTGACCCTAAAGGGGCTTTTAAAGGCCTGGGTACGGATGGTCCCGTCTGGAATTCCTAATCCGAAATGTCGCCCTTTAAAGAATTCTGAAATGGCTTTGAACCCTGACGATTAAGTCCTTTAAACCACCCGTTAACGTCCTCACCCATTGGCCCAAAAGGAGGTTCTTAAAGGGCGGACCACGGTTGGTCCCAACTGGAAAAGACTGAATATTTTTGGGTACGAAGGCCACAAGTTGAGCCGCTACCGTCCTTTAATTCACCCTTTGAGGTAGTGCCGTTCATTGGTCCCGAAACGAAAATATACGGGGTTTCTGAGATTTGACCATTTTCATTGCCAATTATTGGTGAAATCGATTATTTCATCGTTGGCCGTTTCGTAAAAGTCATTTTGTGCCCTATTGACATCGGAGTGGCACGGATTACGGTTGATCATCCACGGAGCAATGCATGAATTACAAAAGGGAGGAAGGGCTGTTCGGTCAAAAAATGAACAGATTTTTTCAAATAGCGCCGAATTTTCGTTATATATTTCTTAATCATGATCTTATTTTTCAGTTGAACCGGATAATGAAAGCCCTGCACGTGCCTGCCTGCCAGTGCCAGCCGTGCCTCGTGCGCCACGCTCAGATGAACGTCCCCCGTCCGGCAGCGGTCAGTTGTTTGTACTTTGTTTACGCCACCCTTATCATCCTCTCTCTCCTTTGTTTACAACGCATTTCGTCCGGGCGGCGGTTAATTTTTTGTTTTCCGCCCGGTCTCACTAATGTTTTTGTGAGTCTCAAAAAAGAGGGGGTTGAAAACTGGAGAAAAAATTAATTTTTTTGTCAAAAAATGAAAATTATTTAGGAGAATCCGGTCGCAGCCATCGCCAACATCTTCCCCAACGCCACCCCTCAGCAGCTCAGCGCTTTGACTGACATGGCTAGGATACAGAAGCCGAACGGACCGGCTCAGATGGGACAGAGCTACGCCGGACATCAGGGAGGAGGGAAGATCGTGCCGGGACCCGCTGAGAGGAAGATGATCGCGGAGTACGCCAGGGTGCACGGAGCAGTCGCTGCCGCCAAGAAGTGGGTTTTAGGGGAGGAATGGGGGGTTTAAAGGTCTAATATACGGCCACAGCACGTCGCTGGGCTCAAGTTGGGTGGGCCACAGCGGAATCGATTGGTAGGAGGGCCACAGCAAGGCATTTCTTGCGAATTATGGCCAGCAATTTCACCACAGCATGGGAGCCACCACAAGGCACAACGCGGTGTATATAACAATTTTTTGGCCACAGGAAACTGTAAAAACAGGAAAAAAGGCCACAGTCAGTCGCTTCTTGCGGATTATTGGCCACGGCGAGCAGTTTTGTAGCGTAGTATAGGTCACAGCGAATGAAGTCGTGCCAATTAATAGCCACAGTCGCTTTTTTCCATGTAAAGGTCACAGCAAATCACTTCTTAGCAAACTAAGGCCACATCAAGTCGCTTTGTGCCGAATAAAGGCCACAGCGAGCGGGGAAATGCCACAGCAAATCACTTCTTAGAATATTAAGGCCACGACAAGTCGGTTCGGGCTGAATAAGAGCCACATCGCGCATAGAAAGGGCACAGCAATTTGCATCTTATCAATTTAAGACCACAACCAGTCGCTTTTTGCAGAATAATGGCCACAGCCAGTCGCTTTTAATCTAACAAAGGCCACGACGAACAAACAAAGGCGATTCCCAGTCGCTTCTTGCAGGAAGAAGCCACAACAGTCGCTTAAAAATGGCCACATCCAGCCATTTAATTCCCACTAAACTGTCATTTTTCAGGTTCGGCGTGCCTCCCCCGGTCTCTACCTATTACCAACGCAAGGATAGCAACAATTGTAAGTGTTTTCAGAATAAAACTTTTAAATTTCTATTTTTAGCTATGATCGCTGCCCAGTTGAACACGCAGTTCGGTAGTCCGATGAACACGCAGCAGGCGATGGGACAGAACCAGCAGTCGCAGCAGCCTCAGGTGCCTCTGACTCCGACCACCCCTGTGCTCACATCGGCCGTCACCGGATCGCCGGGGCCTTCTTCTGAAGGGGAGAACGACGGCGCGTCGCAGCCGATGGTGGAGACACCCACCCAGCAGTCGCAGGGGCTTCAGATGCCCGTGTTGAAGCAGGAAACGGGAGGACATCAGGTAAGCAGATAGAAAAGGGTACTGTAGCAATGGAGCACCTTTACAGACGCCGCAGTCGGTGCCTCAGTCGCCCATGTTCCCTCCGGGCATGATGGACATGCTCAAGATGAACGCCGCCCACTCGACCGGATCTCCCGGCTTCCTCCGAGGCCGCGGACGTGGAAGGCCGAAACTTATCGGTGAGTTGGGATTCAAATTTGCTGTTTTGGCGCTTAAAGTCCAATTGTAGTGTTTTTTTTTCGCCTAGAGCTCGATTTTAGTACTTTTTTGCCGCTCAAAACCGATTTTAATACCTTTTTAACGCTTAAAGCTCGATATCAATACCTTTTTTGGACTCTTAAAGGCCGATTTTAATAAATTTTTGACGCTTAAAGCTTGATTTTCGTACATTTTTAGACCTTTAAGCCAGATTGTAGTGCGTTTTTTGACGCCTAAAGCCCTTTTAGAATACTTAAGAAATACTCAATTTTAGAGCATTTTTATGGCATAAACTTCGATTTCAGTACATTTGTGCGGGCCTAAATGTCGATTTTAATATTATATTTTTTAAGGTCTATAGCCCGATTTTTGTACTTTTTTGGCGCCTGATGCACTCGTTTAGTACATGGCATGTAGTGGCTGATTTTAACACATTTTGGCCCCTAAATCTTGCTTTTAGTACATTTTCGTGTCTGAAGCCCGATTTTAGTTCGTTTTTGGCATTATTACATTTATGGGGGCCTAAAGCCCAATTTTAGTAGAAATTGAAAATTTCCCATTTTCAGGCGACGAACTGGACGCCGACCTCGTCGACTACATGGTCACTGTGAAACAGGCCGACCCTCACGGTCATCTCACCGCGTCGCAGGCTCTCGCCATCGCCAAGCAGTACATTCTGGAGAAGGCTCCCGGACTTCTGGAGGAGCACGGAGGACATGTGAAGCTGAAGCTCACCTGGGCCATGAAGCTGGTTTCAAGGATAGCCGAGAGGCAGAAGGTGAGAAAGAGAGAATGAGAATGAACCCAAATTTTTCAGGAGATCGAGCTCGGCCTTCCTCCTGGCAGCCTGTCGAACATGGGCCGCGCCCACCTGAACAACCTGCCTGGAGGCAACTTCATGGCCGACATGGTGGCGCAGAACATCCTCTCCCAGCACATGATGATGGGCATCAATGGCAGCAACGGCACCTCTTCCAACGGAGAACACTCGACCACGCAGGAGAATGAGGAGCCCGGTGAGTTGAATGAGCAATAGCCTTAAGTTTAAGGGCTTTAAGGATGATCAGCTCTAATTGAAAGCACTAAACTTAGGTCTTAAAATTAAAGCACGAAAATTAAAGCAAGAGCGTTAATGACACCGCCATAAGATTAAATTAAAATGACCATGTGGGTCGTTTACTGCAGCTTCGGGTGTAAGTTCAGTTTTTTTGAGTCTTAAGGCTAACAGCTAAAAATTTAAAATGTGTTAGAACCTTAACTTAATAAACCTAAAGGAGTTAAGTAAAAGGGATGCTTTACTTAAGATTCTAAGGACGTTAAATTTAAGATTAGGTTAAGGTTTTTTTAGGTATTAAAGGGACAATGAGGCGGGTTTTACAACATAGGCTAAATAAAGAGAGAAAAATTCGCTGATCATGAAAATATATATGACTATGGGTCGCAATCTTGCCGTTTTCGATAGAGCCTGCTTCAAATCGTGCAAAAACGGCCGACCATCCGCAGATTGTGCGGATGGCCAGTACGCCCTGCGTGTCCGGCTTTTACAAGGCATGCTAATGAAGTGAATTTCATTCTAATTGAATGAGCCAGTTCTGGAAATGAGGAGGGCGCGAGGCAATTTAGCATAGTTGATATGCAAAATTTCCGACCGTATCCGATCGAAAATGAAATGAAAAGCCGCTATACTACTCCTTTAAGTTAAGTTAAGGTACTGTGAGATTTAAGAGAAAATTTAGGGGAATAAATATACAAAATATCGAAACTTTGTCAATACTTTGCATAATCCCCAGCTTAATTTCTGAAGTGAAGAGAGTTACCCATATTTAACCCCCTCCCATTAAAGGGGCTGGGACAGGTGCTTTTAAGGGGTTCTGAACCCCCATTTTAGGGTGTTGTAACTTTCTAAATATAATGGGGAATTTAAGAGCAAGTATTAGGTTTTTAAAGTTTGTTTTCCTCGAAACTGCGAAAATTCTATAATTTATCCTTATTTTTTCAGTTGTCGGAGCCACTCCCGAAATCCTGAACGTGAAGGAGCTGAACATGCGGTTCCTGAACGACCTGTTCAACGGCAAGAGCGACGACGGCGTTGTGGAAGGAGAGATGCCTTCGCTGGAGGACAAGAACGACGTGGAGATGGCCGCCAACTGAAGAGCCGGCGACTGGTCTCGCCCACCCTACTTAGCCCGAATTGTATTATTTTAATATTATCACTCTCAATTATGGTTGTTAGATAACGTCTCTGTGAGATTCCAGCCGTTTTATTTCCGCGAAGGGAAGCTTTATCTCTCGTGTCCCAGACCCCTTTTTGTGCCGAATATCTCAGCTTCAGGCCCCCTCTCATTCTATCTCTCCTTTCCTTTCTTTTCGCAGTTATCCGCCTCTTTTTACGTCTCTTCCCTCATCGGTTCCCACCGATTACAGGTCTCTGTTACAGTACCATTGCTCTACTGAGTGCTAATAGAAAGGTCTCGCCAGGCCTACACCGTCATTGCCCCTCTCACTTGTTTTTTTTGTTTGTTTTTATCACACACACGCCCATACACTTTGTACGACGTTCTCAGATCTTCGCTCCCATATATTTATGCAATCTTTTTTGTAGTTTCGATCGTGGAAGTGCAATAAACCTAGCACACATGGTGGTTTTTTTTTTTTAAAAATAATTAGAGACAGAGAGAGAGAGAGAGACAAAAGAGGCAAAGAATCAATAGGATGTGGAAGAATTCCTCAGATTCATCACCTAGCGCCTTAACGTACTTAGCGTAACGTATTCAGCTCCTTAACCCACTTAAATACTAAGCGCCTTAACGTACTTAGGACCTTAACTTTCCCCAATATAGCGCTTAGCAGTTAAGGTACGGACAATTTCACACCCCTCTACCGTAAGGCGCTTAAGGTCATTATCATTTCAGTCCTAAGGTTCTTAACTGTCGTTAAGGACTAACGGGATTCCTCAAGAAAATCATTTCCTGGTATTATACGCCAAAATTGCGCCTAGCGCCTTAACGTAAATAAGTATCCAGCGCCTTAACGCACATAAATGCTAAACGACTTAACGTACTTAAACCTTAACTTTTCCCAATATAGCGCTATCAATTAACAGTCCTCAGATCCTTAGCTGTCGTTAAGGACTAAGGGGAATGACCTTTAAGTTTGAAGCGCCTTAAGGGCCTAGTAGACCTTTTAACCCATAGGGTTTCTCATTATTCTATGAAACGACGTAGAATACATACGAGCCAGACAGTGAAAAAGATAGGCATATAATAGATACATAGAGACAGAGAGAGAGAGAGATATGAATAGACAGAGATATCACGCCTCGCCAGTTAGAGACGTCATGTGGCCGACCCCGCGAATAGCATTATAATTAAGTATTTACGCTCGACCATGTAAGAATCAATTAATTATTAGACCTTTAGACACGGCCAGATGGCTGCCAAAATCGCGCCCAGCGGGGAGCGTTTATCCCCCAAACGAGGAAACGATTAGAGCAAGGGGGGCTAATATAGGAACAAGGAATTTTTAGGAATAGAAAGTTTTCACGAAGATATCTCTGCCTCTGCCTCTGTCTCAGTCTCTGTCTCTGTCTCTGTCTCTGTCTCTGTCTCTGTCTCTGTCTCTGTCTCTGTCTCTGTCTCTGTCTCTGTCTCTGTCTCTGTCTCTGTCTCTGTCTCTGTCTCTGTCTCTGTCTCTGTCTCTGTCTCTGTCTCTGTCTCTGTCTCTGTCTCTGTCTCTGTCTCTGTCTCTGTCTCTGTCTCTGTCTCTGTCTCTGTCTCTGTCTCTGTCTCTGTCTCTGTCTCTGCCTCTGCCTCAGCCTCAGTCTCTGTCTCTGTCTCTGTCTCTGTCTCTGTCTCTGTCTCTGTCTCTATCTCTGTCTCTGTCTCTGTCTCTGTCTCTGTCTCTGTCTCTGTCTCTGTCTCTGTCTCTGTCTCTGTCTCTGTCTCTGTCTCTGTCTCTCTCTCTCTTTCTTAAACCCATAAAGGGTCTCTTTTTCTCTCCTTTTGATAGACGGCTTAGACGAAGAATTCCTCGATAGGGGTGATAAGAGTGCGTATCCCGGTTCCCCTGTCGTTTCTTTCCTCGCGTCGTCGTGTTTCGATCGACCGTCACACCTCTCTCTCTTTTCCCCTAACGTTCAATTTGGCAACACCCCAGCCGATCTTTGTTTCCACCGTGACTCATCCACCGGCACAGATGTTGTATTCGCCGCCATTTTTCTTCTGAATAACGATTTTCAGCGACACCACCGGCGAAACTTTTCTGAATAGTTTCCATTCCACTGCTTAAAATCCGCCGATTGGAAAAGTGTTGACCGAAAACACATTTTTCACTGGGTGGTGCAAAGATCAAAGGACGGTTGTAGAGGGTTTCTCGCTTTTTCTCCATTCCTCTCTTTCATTGGTCACTCCTTTGCTGTCTGTCTTTCTCCTTTAATCTGTTTTAGCGCCTCTTCTCCTCCCTCACTCCCTCCCTCCCTATCTCTATAACTCTCTCTCTCTTTGCAGTCTCTCTTTTGGTCTAGTCTCTCTCTCTTTCGCGTTCTCTCTCTCTCTCTCTCTCTCTCTCTCTCTCTCTCTCTATCTTTATCTCTATCTCTATCTCTATCTAGTCTAATATGTTTTCGTCCCATTTAACCTTTTTTTTGCGTTTCCTGCCTCTGTGTTTATTTTATCCCTCTCGTTTTTGCATTATCTGCCACTCATTGCCTCTTTTGTAAATCTACATCTCTTTTTATCCTTTGCCTCTTTTAAATGCTGACATCTCTTGGAACTCTCTCCTTCACTCTGTATGTCTCTCTCACTCACTCACTCTCGCTCTATTGCTCTCTCCATCCCCCTAACTCTTTCTCTCTGGCTCTTTCTCTCTATTCTCTCTCTCCATTCCTAACTGACTCTCTTTCTGTGAATGCTCCGTCTCTCTCTCTCTCTCTCTCTCTCTCTCTCTCTCTCTCTCTCTCTTCTCTTTTTCGCTCTCTCTCATACTCACCTTTTCCCCGATTTCTCATCTTTCTCACTACCTTGCCCTCTTAGCTTTAATTTCCCCGCCGTCCTCTCTCTCCACGGCCGTTCCAATCGGCGCCTCCCCCTGTGCCCGACTGTCATCAGTCTGTCAGTCTCTTATCTCTCCCCCTCTCTTGCACCTCGTTTTCCGCCTTCTCCAGTGCCACCCGCACGACGCCCTTTTCTGATTTACTAGAGCTGATAACATTCTTATCTTTTTGTGAACACAGCAGCCCCCGGTGTCCACGCCGCCGCGGAAGACGACGCCATGAACAACGCCGTTCTGTGAGTCAACAAACATCAAAACATTGAAATTTTGTTCAGTTCATTATTATTTTACTTATAAAGTTTTACTTTTTTTTGATTTTTAGTCACTTTTTGCGCAAAAATGTTCAAAAATTGCAACTCGGCGGGCTACCGGCGCGTGCCAGCCGCTTGGTACTGCCAATAGGGCGCGATTACTCCAGCCTTGGTGGAATTAGCCCAATTAATGCATTTTACTGCAAATAATGCGTTTTAGGGTGAAAATGCATGTTCCAAATAAATTTTTAGCTTGGTTTTCCATTTTTACGGGTTTTATTGAAAAAGGATAGATTTTTAGAAAGATAGATAAGTGTTAAATAGAAAATTAATGTATTTTAAGTGATTTTCGTACTACTTAATGTGTCTTAATCGTCCGTTCCTCTTTCTTATCGATCAACCCACTTTCCGCCTCATTACCTAACGAAAGGCCGTTCGGCGCCGTCATTTCCGCCCCTAAGAGGATATAAAAGGTCCATTTAGGCGCGGTGACAGCCAAAATCATAGAATTTAAAAAAAATTGTGAAAACCAATTCAAATCCAATTTAGATGGCTACTTTTCGTGGCCTCGGCGTGCAACGCGTGCACGCTTTGTCCACTCCGGGTCCCGCCACGACCACGACCCATCAATCAATACCAGCTGCCGAAGTTTCCGGATATGGAAGCGGAGAAAATGCCTCAATTCTGTGAGTTTCAACCAAAAATACCAGAAAAAATAGCATTTATTCTTCTTTTTTTATGCCGCGTTGCGGTCCAAGGCGGCCAACGGTCTTATTTCCCTGAAAAAAAGGCGTAGAAAATGTTTTTTCCCCGAAACTATAGTAGATTTCCAGGCAAACCAGCAGGATCGCATTGAACTGTGTTCGATTTATCGCTGACATTTATGGGTTTATGGCGCCCCAGGGGGAGAGAACGGCGTTTTTCTCACCTGACGCCTTTTTTCCGCAATAATTGGGGGGTTTCTTGATTTTTTAAGTCATTTTTACAAGTAATGATAAATGAAACACATGTTTTCACAGAAAAATAGATTTTCCACAGTTCGCCGCCCAATGGAAACCGTGGACGCTTTGAAAATGACCGGCTGCTAAACATCGGACAGCAATTGAAATTTTCCGACTCTTGCGATTTGCGCATAGTGCATATTTTTTGTGTTTTAAAGTCGAGGCAATAGCTGATATATTGAACTTTCGGAGGCAATTTTTTGGATTCTCAAAATTCATCCTATTAAAAGAAATACGCATAAAACTTCATATCTCACCGGAGAAACTTTTATGTTGTTCAGGAAAATTGCCTCCGGAAATTCAATTTATTAGCTACTTTTTCATGTTTTCAAAATTAATTTTCGTCTAAAAATGACGGAGAACTAGAGTCGGGAAAAATTTGTGCTTCTGAGAAGGCGGGTCTCGTAGCGAAGGCGTTGGGTCCCGAACCGTTACAGTACAAAAGGGCCAAAATTCAAATAATTGATGTTGAAAATTCTGTGCGCACGTTGCAAACAAGTATGCGGAGAACGGCATGCAAACGCTGCACAGAATTTTCCACAGACTTTGTTAAACACCGGACACATTGAAAGCGCCCACTCCGGCGAGCTGTGTTTCAGACAAAGCAGCCTGTCAATAGAGCGTAATTATGGCAATGGAGCGCGGTTAAAAGGGTCTTTTCGAAACTAAACCACCAAATTTCAAAATATGAAAGGATAATTGTTAAACAAATGCAAACATTAGGGAACCATAAAATTTAGTGGATTTCTGCGTCTTAAATGCACAAAAAGCGATAAAACTGCGTTTCAGACGCGGAAAAAAGCGGTTTCACGGCTCGCCTAGCTCAAAATTAGTTTCAGTTATTAAAAGTCATAAAAAAACCTGTTTTGATATTTTAAAAATAAAATCTTGTGAACCACATTCAACCTACTGCGTGCGGTCGCGGCGAGGCATATTTCCGCGCGGGACCCCCGTTACGCCATTTGCTCAGTTTACAACACGATTTTATGAGAAAATTATGGATTTTAACTCTAAAACGAGCTATTTGATAAGATTTTCTTAACTGTGACCGTGTTAAACCATAAATCACAGGTAACTTTTCCCGTCAACTTCCCCTCGAGCCCTCTTGTCGTTCCGGCTTTGAGAACATCTTCTGCACAGCTGATAAGGCCTTTGGTTAGTTACCTTATTAAGGTTAATTACCTTTGGTTGGTGACCTTAAGGCTAATTTATGGATTTTTAGAATCGATTACCCAGTGCTCCGGCCCCGAGAACCCAAAACAATGCTCCAAGTGCGCCCATCAGTGGCAGGACAGCAAGTGGGTGCTCCAGTGTGAGTTTTTCTATTGAAATTTGCGTATTTTGCAAGATTTACATTGTTTTTGATTACAAATACTTAATTTTTTTATAGGGATTGACTCGTTGGGCAAGCCCGGAGCTGGTGTGAGCGATGGAAATTATTACTGGCTTGGAGATTACGAGACTTGTGAGGATTTGAGGGCGTGAGTCGATCGATACTAGAGAAATACTTCCAAATTTCGTTTTAGGAAAGGAACTTTTGATGGAAAATACTGTAGAGTTGAATTGGAGGTTCCGGATGCGTTGGTTGAAGGAGGGTGCCCTCAGACGGACCCTTTGGCTATTATCTTGGGAGTTTGCTTTCCTTCGGCTTGCTCTGCTGATCAACTGACTGGGGTTTCTCAAGGTGAGGCACTCACTCACTCACTCACTCACTCACTCACTCACTCACTAACAGTCCAACTCTCTCTCTCTCTCTTCTCTCTTTCTCTCTCTCTCTTCTCTCTCTCTCTCTTATCTCTCTCTCTCTCTCTCTCTTCCAAATCCACCTCTTTTCAGCCTTCTCACCCTACAAACTCAAAGTCGACTGTGAGTTCAACGTCGCCTTCTCTCCAGTTGCCTACGTCATCATGTAAAAATCTTTCGAAATTCCATTTTTAAGCATTTCAGGGCCCTATTTGGCCTGTGGGTGCTTATACAAGTCTATGCCACACTTCAATCAACCGATCGCTGGTATTGGACTTCCCTGTCCATTAAGAACAACGCTAATCGTGCTCTATCGACAAAGAGAACTGTTGAAGGACTTCACGCCCTGCATGGATTGGAGTTTCTCACATTCTTTGCAATCGTAGCCGGAAATGTTTACAACTTCATGGCTCCTTATATTGGTAATTTTTTGAAATTTCATATAGTTTTGCATTATAATCTTCAGAAAATGTTGCTTTCCTCTTTGACGGTGTTTCAAACGCTTCTATGCATCTGACAAACAACTTTTCTTACCAGGTGAGGAAGTGTAAGTGAGTGAGTGAGTGAGTGAGTGAGTGAGTCAGTCAGTCAGTCAGTCAGTGAGGACATGAGGACCTACCTCACTTTTTCAGATCGACGGTCTCTTTGCCCTCTCTGCCCTCTACACCACCTACCTCCTCCATGGAAAATTAGCCTCAATCAAGGATGTCCTCCTAGTCATCAAAATGACATTTGTCCGGTGAGGGACATCTCTTTTTCCAATTTTCCAAAAACCCATAAATTTTAGTTTCTGGCCCTCCTACGCCTTCTGCGTGCTCTTTATGGCAGTGATCTTTGTAGGAATCGCGGCAGGACCCATGTGGATTCACTCTGATACGGTAGCCCGATCTTTCTCTGTGTTTGTAATTTCAAGTTCTCTAGGTGGAGAGGTGCGGCCAAAGCTGGTGGAAGAATATTCTGTTTATTAACAATTTCTGGCCTGCTAAGAGTACTGTAGGCGCTGTGAAAAATAGATTTGAAAACGTGATTTCAGTGTGTTGACTTTGGATATGCAATCTCCCTCGAGGCACAGTACTTTATTATGTTGGTATTTTTGATCTACCTAGCGAGGAGTCATCTTTTCTACGCTGTGGTTGGTAGAGAAAGAGAGAGAGAGAGAGAGAGAGAGAGAGAGAGACTGAGACTGAGACTGAGACTGAGACTGAGACTGAGACTGAGACTGAGACTGAGACTGAGACTGAGACTGAGACTGAGACTGAGACTGAGACTGAGACTGAGACTGAGACTGAGACTGAGACTGAGACTGAGAGACTGAGAGACAGAGACAGATTCCACATGTAATGTTCAGGGCATCGCCTCAGCTCTCCTCACCGCCTCGATCGCTTTCACATTCTACCGGGTTCTGGCCAACTCCCTCCCTCCAGCTCCCCTACTGACAGCCGAACCGATACCGTAACTTAAACCCATTTTTCGAGTAAAATGTTAACTTCAGTGTAGAGAAAACAGAAGCCCTCCTTGACCTCGTCGTAACCTCCGCGCTCTGCCGCGTTCCAGCCTACGCGATCGGCTTCCTTTTCGGAATCTTCATGTCCAGACAAAGGCCAGATGATCATGCCAGTATCTACCAGAAGGTAACATTGACAATTTCACTTTGAAAGGAATTTCCAGGTTGTAAACATCTCGTTGGTGATTTTGTGCCTGGCATCAGCCCTCTTTGTCATCTTTTCTCTTCTACCGTTCGCCTCTGCCTCAACGGGATCTCCAATTTTCCTCGCTCTCTATGCCGCACTTCATCGACCTCTCTGGGCTTTTGCTCTCTTGGATTTCCTCTTTCTCTGTGAAAGAGGATTCTTCTGTAAGTTGGAGGGGTTACGCGGCTGTGACACGGCCGCAAAATTTCTGGCTGGTGCTTCTCTTTGATTGCCTAGTACTGTGGCCTTGATTTAAGGACGTTGTGGCCTTTTTTCTAGAGATGTGGCCTTACATTTGCAGCACTGTGGCCTTTCATATTCTACTGAGTCCCAATTTCCATTCAACTGAGGTCCTGTTCAATTACGCAGCCGCCCAGGTTTCACTCTCTCTCTCTCTCTCTCTCTCTCTCTCTCTCTCTCTCTCTCTCTCTCTCTCTCTCTCTGTAACTGTGGTTCCTTTTACTGTGGCCGAAATTCCATAGCTGTGGCGTTGTACCATTCCGCAGTGGCCTTTTAATTCCTCTGTGGGCCTTGTTTCATGCCACTGCGGCTTTTTAATTCCGCTGTGGTCGTTCACTGCTGCTGTGGATTTTTGCCCACCCAGCCTTGGTTTTTATTTCGCTGTGGCCTTTTCATTTCGCTGTGGTCCTTATTCCATTCCGCGGTGGCCTTATTTTCCAAAGTCCACTCTAACATTTTCATTGTGAAATGGCCTATCACTTTTTCACTGTGGCCCCGAATCTTTTCGCTATTGCCAAAGCTTCATTTTGCTGCGCAGAGCTGTGGCTCTGGGCTGGAAAGTAGCGGGAATTCCGCTGTGGCTTACTATTCCCCTAGGACTGTTTTTTCCGCTGTGGCCTTGCTGTATTCCTCAAAATTCGTAGTTTTCTGTAGTTTAGAGCTGTGCTGTGGCTTTGTTCCATTCTGCTGTGGTCTTGCGCTGTTACCTTGGACTCCTTTTGCTGTGGCCTTGATTTGATTTCTCTGTAACATTGTTTCCATCCGCTGTGGCTTTGACAAAAGTGTTGTAGCCGTGCTGTGACCTTGTATCCTTCCGCTGTGGCTCTGTTCACTCAAATGCCTTGTCAGCTGGACATGGTGTTTCTTTGGCCTTGGATATAAACCGCTGTGGCTTTGGTTGTTCGATGTGGCCTTAGTTTCAATCGGATGTGGTTCTTTTTGCATTCCGCTGTGGGCCCCTCTGTTCCACTGGGGAACCCATTTTTCACAGTTGTGGCCGTTGTTCTGTTTGGCTGTGGCTCTGTTCCACACAAAAGGGGCGGAGCCTAATTTTTTAATCTATCTTTTTTATTTCAGCCTGGGTCAACGCCATCCTCACTTGGCGTGTCTTCTCCCCTCTTTCCAAACTTACCTGGATCGCCATTGTTTGTGTAAGCACTACCTTTTAAACTTAAATTTCGTACCTACTTTCAGTCAGAACCCATCATTCTCTTCTTCTTCACCGCTCTCAACCGCCCCTCTCACGCCACTCACTGGAGTACGGTAAGTGTGCTCCATCGCTAATGCTACAGTACCATTTTCAGGTGTACTCAGCCATCTCTGGCACAACCATGTCTTACTTAGCAGCTCTGTTGATTGATGTATTCTTGGCCAGACCGATTCGTTCTCTTTTGTTAAGGGAGGATAGACACAAGTACACGGAGGCAGGGAGGAGGATAAATGGAGTACTCACTAGCTGTGGATAGAAATTGGAAAAAGAATTGATGCTCAGCATACTCTCGAGAGACAAGGTCTTGTATAATAAAAGATTTACGTATGACTCTGTTTCTCTAATTCTCTTTATCTACTCTCTCTACTCTCTCTCTCTCTCTCTCTCTCTCTTGGCTGTGGCCTTGGTTCATTCCGCTGTGACCTTGTTTCCATACCGCTGTGGCCATTTCCCTACAACCGCTGTGGCTCTTACGCCTCTCCACTGTGGCCTCGTTTCCACACCGCTGTGGCCTTATTTCCGTTTAGCTGTGGCCTTGTCAAAAAAAGGGATTTGGCGACGGAGCGCGAAAACAGGTTGAAGGTCAAAGTTTTTAAAATTGTTTCGCTGCAAAACAGAAGTGGTTTTTTCAAGTTTTACTATCTTAAACCCCGCTGTGGCCCCTCGAGTAGGGGCCTTCGAGCTGTGGCTTTACCAGCTGTAGTCTCAGTGACTCTCGTTCTGTCAGCTCTCCCAAAATGCCCCCAGCCAAATGAATTTCACGGTTATATTCTAATTTGCCTATGCCCCACGTTAGCATAACTAAGCGTACCATTCGATCCGTCCACATTTCTCCATTCTTCCCTCATTCCACCATCTTTCTTCCTTCTGAGCGGTTGACATGTTCTCCCTCACCGCGGGAATGGGCGAAGAGCTGAGCAAGGAGTTCCACTCTCTGGAGATGGCCCTGAAGGAGAGCGAGGAGGCTAACACCAAGGTTGGTTTTGTTTGAAAACATGGGTCTTCACTCTCTGGTTCTGCATTGGGAAATCATTTTAGCTTTCTGAGCAGCGTGGACGTCTGAAGGAGGTGAAGGGTCGTTCTGATAAGAGGGTTGATCAGGTCAGGAGAAAGAGAAAGAGAGACAGAGACAGATACAGAAACAGAGACAGAGACAGAGACAGAGACAGAGACAGAGACAGAGACAGAGACAGAGACAGAGACAGAGACAGAGACAGAGACAGAGACAGAGACAGAGACAGAGACAGAGACAGAGACAGAGACAGAGACAGAGACAGAGACAGAGACAGAGACAGAGACAGAGACAGAGACAGAGACAGAGACAGAGACAGAGACAGAGACAGAGACAGAGACAGAGACAGAGACAGAGACAGAGACAGAGACAGAGACAGAGACAGAGACAGAGACAGAGACAGAGACAGAGACAGAGACAGAAACAGAGACAGAGACAGAGACAGAAACAGAGACAGAGACAGAGACAGAGACAGAGACAGAGACAGAGACAGAGACAGAGACAGAGACAGAGACAGAGACAGAGACAGAGACAGAGACAGAGACAGAGACAGAGACAGAGACAGAGACAGAGACAGAGACAGAGACAGAGACAGAGACAGAGACAGAGACAGAGACAGAGACAGAGACAGAGACAGAGACAAAGACAGAGACAGAGACAGAGACAGAGACAGAGACAGAGACAGAGACAGAGACAGAGACAGAGACAGAGACAGAGACAGAGACAGAGACAGAGACAGAGACAGAGACAGAGACAGAGACAGAGACAGAGACAGAGACAGAGACAGAGACAGAGACAGAGACAGAGACAGAGACAGAGACAGAGACAGAGACAGAGACAGAGACAGAGACAGAGACAGAGACAGAGACAGAGACAGAGACAGAGACATCTCTTTCAGTTGGCCAGGGAGATCGACAATCTCTCGGACCAGTGGACGGACCTCGTCGTGAAGCAGCAGAATGAGCTGAACGAACAGTTCAAGTTCGCCACCGAGGCTCTCCACGACGACAAAAAGGTTCCTCCTCCTAGTCTAATTTCAAAATTTCATCTTCAGGAAGATGCTGACTCCTTCGGAAGTAAAAGATCTGAAGGCTCGTGTGCCTCTTCTGAAGCAGAAGGTGGCTCTGTTGGAGCAGTTGGACAATGCGGCCCGTGGGGTGCACCAGCGCGCGGAGGACGACGGCGGCCGTCTGGGAGAGACTGTGAAGAAGGCGAGGGATCTGGAGAAGAGACAGAAAAAGTTGCTGAAACTCCTCACTCCCTCTGAGAAGATGACGGAGGAAAAGGCCAAGGAGGTCATTCTGAAGGCGATGGAGCGGCTGGAGAAGAGGGGAGGAGGCGCTCTGGCTGAGGACTTTAAGAAGTTCCTCTCCTCTGTGGGAGACACTCCCAAGGCCGCCACTCCGACTGTGAGTTCGTGGAGTCAGAAGAGCCTCGACAATGGAGAGATCCCCGCGGTTTGTAGCATTTTTGGCATAAAATATCCTTAATATCAGACTTTCACTCCTTCTGAAGCCGTTGCCGTGAACACTTCGGGCACTTCTGAGATGCAGAAGACCCAGCTTGTCGCAACCACCTCCGCGAGCGGATCCACCAAGTGAAGAATATCACAAGAATGAGTGATTTGTGTGCATTCTTCCAATAAATAAAGGAGAATCTCTCGCCAAATTATTCCATTATTTGTATTGAACAATAAAGATCAAACAAACAAACTGTTGTATTAATAAAACACGTCTTTTAATAGCAAAAGTATTAGGATGTATTTTGTGGTTAAGTAAAATCCAACACAAAATGAAACGACATCCAGGTTGCCCTGTGTTTACATCGTTAAGTGGAGCGTAGTCTTCTGGAGAATTCAAGACTTTGAAAGTTCCAGTGCTCTCTGAAACCCTCTTGTTCGATTTTTACTTCCATATTCACCATTTCCGGGCAATTTTGAAATATTTGATGTATTTCTATGCATTTCCCACTAATTTTCGGCTTATTGACCACGGGGCAGTCTTAGTGCGATTGGCGCGCAATTTCATCCTTCCAGAGCCTTCCGGCCGAAGGGAGCTGTTACACCGGCGTTAATTATTCACCTCTGCCTCTGTTTTTCTGGTTTCTCTCATAATATTTGTATTTTCTTTGAAAATTGTCGTTTTTATCGTGAAAAACTGTGTTTTTGAGGCAGTTCGGCAAGATGATGCGCCCTCCGATCATTGTGTTGAAGGATGGAACCGAGAACGCTCAGGGAAAGCAGCAGACCATCTCCAACATTAATGCCTGCACGGTAAGTGAGATTCTGAGCTCAGAATCTTCGAAAATTCTTGTTTTACGGAGTTTTGACTGTTTCTAGCTGTTTTTACGAGTTTATGTGTTTAAAAATAACTGTTCAGCAGTTAAATAAGGATTTTAATAGTTTTACTACAGTTCGTCTTGTTTTTCAATGAAAAAAATGTCTTTTTAGGTCGTCGCCGACGCCATCCGAACCACTTTGGGTCCCCGCGGTCTGGACAAGTTGATTGTGGATGCCAAGGGTCAGTTTTTGCTTTGCTTCTGTTTTTATAAACGTTTCTTAAGGAAACACCACTATTTCCAATGACGGAGCCACTATCCTGAAGCTCCTCGACATTGTCTTCCCCGCCGCCTCCGTCATGGTCGACATCGCCAAATCGCAGGACGCCGAAGTCGGAGACGGAACCACTTCTGGTTTGAAGTTGTTTAATTTTGGTATAAATTTCTATTTAGTCGTCGTTCTTGCCGCTGAAATGCTGAAGCGGGTCAAGCCTTTCATCGAGGACGGCGTCCACCCCCAGCTCCTCATCCGCGCCTTTTCCAAGGCCAGTGCTCAGGTGGGCAATGATGATTTATATGGAAAGATTGAGTTTTCTAGGCTCTCGAGTTCTTGGATGAGTTGGCCGTCAAGATCTCCGGCGAGAAGGAGCAGAGGGAAATGCTCGTCAAGTGCGCCGCCACCACGCTCAGCTCGAAGCTTGTGAGCCAGGAACGCGATTTCTTCGCCGAGATGGTCGTCGACGCCGTGAACATCCTCGACGAGAACCTCTCCCTGAACATGATCGGAATCAAGAAGGTGTCCGGAGGCAACCTCGGGGTACTTTTGTTGCGCTGTTAATATTAAAATGTGGTTGTTTAGGAGTCCCGCTTGGTGAAGGGAGTTGCATTCCAGAAGGCCTTCAGCTACGCCGGTTTCGAGATGCAGCCCAAGCACTACAAAAACGTCTCCATCGCCCTGTTGAACATCGAGTTGGAGCTCAAGGCTGAGAAGGACAACGCCGAGATGAGACTCACCACCGTCGATGACTTCCAGGCTGTGAGTGCTAAAACAAAAACAACTTTTTCCAGAATACTGGATCGATTTGCATCATTTTTTATTTGTCCTTGGTTTCCTTTTTTAGTATTTTAGTCTCCCCACGGCAGGGGGCTCAATATATATGCTATATATGCTCCGAAGTCAAAAGATGAAGACCGGTTGAAGAGCGAGATAGACCTTTTATGAGAATGTAAGCGAGTTGCGGAACCCATCGCTCACAAATCGTGCCTAAATTTGTCTGTCACAATTGTTTAGTAGCATTTAATTTAATAATAGCCCTTTAACAGCTATCATGTTTCATGGAAGTCTGTGTCCGCCGTGTTAGGCGTCCCGAACGGTAGTTGTTACCGTACTTAACAAAAAGCCAGGAAAATTATGGATTTAATGGGTCCCGACACGGCGTTGCAGAATCTGGTTTTTAAAAATCGTGTTTCAAAACTAGTCAAATTCCGGAGTGTCATGTCGAGACCCCCTCCAGGATTTTACTTGGCTTCTTGCGAAATGCACTGCCACAAAGAGGGTAACTCGCTGGATTTAGTTTTTTCAAAAGTTATTGTGAAAACCGTTTTTAATGCTTCGCAGCGTTGCACAGCAATCCACGGCGTAATGTCTATCATTATCACGGAGTATGAGCGTTTTTTTTTTTGGCTACCAGCATTTCATGAATCACTTTGAGGAGAAAACTACAATAAAGCGAAGTTATGTGCGATATTGTTATTGTAACGTGTCCTGAGACGACGAAATTTCAGTGGCTCAGTTTGTTTGGTCAGTAATTCCAAACCTTTTTTTTGTAATGTCGTTAAAATACCGGCTAAAATTTGCTGTAAATCCAGTTAAATTACCTTTCTTTCCAGGTCGTTGATGCCGAGTGGAACATTCTGTACGAGAAGCTGCAGAAGATCCACGATTCCGGAGCCAAGATCGTCCTCTCCAAGCTGCCCATCGGTGACGTCGCTACCCAGTGGTTTGCCGACCGGTGAGTCTTTTTTCTATTTATTTTATTAAATAATTTATTCAGTGACATGTTCTGCGCTGGCCGCATTCCCCAGGACGACCTGGACCGTCTTTTGGCCGCCTGCGGTGGATCCATCCTCACCACCGTTTCCCAGATCGAGCCCTCCGTTTTGGGTAACTGCGAGACTTTCTACGAGCAGCAGGTCGGCAGCGAACGGTTTGTACTGTACTGTTGAAAATAACTTTTTTTTATAGTTACAACTTCTTCGAAGGCTGCAGCAAGGCCCAGGCCTGCACTCTGTTGCTGAGGGGAGGAGCCGAGCAGTTCATCGCCGAGACCGAGAGGTCCCTCCATGACGCCATCATGATTGTGCGCAGGGCAAAGAAGAACGATTCTATTGTTGCTGGTGAGTTACAGTTTACAGCGGTCAGAGGCCGCCATGCGGCCGCGGTCTGAGGCTACACCGTGAATGGTCACCGTTTGATAGGATCGATGACGACATAAAGGTAGCCTGAGATATCCCTGTCGACAGGGTTTAATGCTGACCTAGGAGTTCTGAGATTGCAGCAGGCGCTGAAGGCGGCCTGATGCTGACTGCACAACCAGTAAACCCTGTATATGACGGCCGCCTCGCGGTACATTGAAAATACTACACCCACGGCTTTTGTTGTCATTAGGCCACGAAGCGGACTATGATAACTAGTTTGTAATTCTTAGCGGCCTGAGGTTGCCCAGGATCATATGCGGCTTTTTTTTCGGGAAACTTTGACTTTTAAGCGGCCTAAGGTTCCTTCCGGCCTTTTTGGTTTTAAGTGTCCTGAGGTTGCCTTGGGGCCAGAAACGGCTTTCGGTTTCAAATCTCACTTTCAAGCTGACTTAGGTTGCCTTGAGGGTATAAGCTTCCTGAGGTTGACTCTCGACCATAGCCTGCTTTAAAGCAAAACTGTTTCACTTTTAAACGGCCTCAGGTTGTCACATCAGGTACATCGGACGCTTTCAGTCTCTTCAAGTCCCAATAGTGCCTATTGTAACCCCTTCATTTGCAGGAGGAGGAGCTATCGAAATGGAGCTGTCCAAGTTGCTCAGGGATAAGGCCAAGACCATCGCCGGAAAGGAACAGTTCTTCTGGATGGCCTTCGCCCGTAGTTTTGAGGTTGGTGGTTATGAAGCTTTACGGAACGGGTCCTGTGACGATTTAACTTCAAAATATTTCTAATTTTTGATTTTCCAGATCATTCCCCAGCAGCTTTGCTACAACGCCGGTCTCGACGCCACCGACGTGTTGAACCAGCTTCGCCACGCCCACAGCAAGGGTAATTTACCCTTTGTAATTTTGGCAAAACGCCCCTTTTAGACGAAAAGTGGGCCGGAATCAACATCCACAAGGAGAAGGTCGAAGACAACCTGGAGGCCTGCGTCTGGGAGCCTAGTCTCGTAAAGAAGGTTGGTTTAACCCTTATTTGGCTATGCTAATTCGTTTCTTTTTCAGAATGCTATTACCGCTGCCACCGAAGCCGTGTGCCTTGTCCTATCCATCGACCAGACGGTGAAGAACGTGCGCTCGCAGTCGGGAGGCCAGATGCCCGGACTTCCTGGAATGTAAATCCAGCCCTCCTCCGCGCAAGCTGCAGCCCCCATCCAACTGAACTCTCGTTTAAAATCTCCAGCGACTGTGTGCTTTAGCCTGGTTCCCCATTTGTTTGTTGTGCCGTTGTTCAATCTCCAATGGTTTTGCTTTTGCTTGTTACACGTTTCGATCTTTTTGATTAATTTTTTCAATTGTGTTTTGTTCAATTGGGGGTGGGGCTTAATTTTCCACCTGATTGGGTGGTAGCCGGAAACGCGCAGTCACCCGCGCGTCCATGCCAACCAAGGTGCACATTTCTTCACTCTCTGAAAGTAAACCAGCTCCAGATCATATTCGAAGGCCGGGAGAAGAGGGAGCCGATTGTCAAAGAAGACTGCGTTCTTTTGCCCTTCACTTTGGCTCCTGATGCTCATCGAAGGAGTACTGTAGGACAGCTCAGGACAGATAGGGCCAGTGGAACTGATGTGGAAAAGAAGGATGTCGCCGCGGGACCCTGGTAACTTGGGAATATCGCGGTGGGACCCTTATGATCCTACAACGAAATCTGATTACTTCAACCGACCTTTAAAACTACACAAGCATTCAGTGTAGCGAATACTCTATTTTACGTAGTTTCTTAGTATTTGCACCTTAACGTGGTCTCATAGCGAAGCAAGTACGAAGAAACTGGTGGAAGTGGTCCTACCACGATACATTCCCCTATTATTTATGGAATGTTCAACTAGACCTTTAAAAATTGCCGCTTGGAGCAGTTTCCAGAATGATTGAGCTTAATAAAATAGCGCCGTGTTGGTCCTACAACGAAATCTGAATAGTTTTAGAGACCTTTAAAATCACCGTAATCTCCAAGATTTACCGATCTTACACAATTCTTTAGTATCTGGCTCTGAGTGGTCCTACAGCGAAGCTAGAATCGAGAGTGGCCCTGTCTCGGTAACATTCCCTAATTTGGAGTGTTCAGCTTGACCTTTAACAATACGGGTCAACTCTGAGAAAGCTAGACCTTTAAACTCTAAACATTCATTGAAAGTTTGAAAAATAGAGAATTTGTGGTTTTCTACATTAGCCGCGGCTTCGGAATTTAGACAGCAGTTAAATGTGGCCCTACAGCGAATTCGGCTTAACGCGAGTACTGGTAAAGTTAGTCCTTTAAGCGAGATCTAATCTTTAAAAATATCCACAACTTTAAAAGCACCGAGAAATTAGTTGTAGTTATTCCTATAAACGAGATATTCATCAGCCATCCAGTGAGACTACCCAGTCCTTTGAGAAATTCGGGCCTATGAGATATATACACTTTCAAATACACTACGAAGCCAAAAGTTGGACATAAATTAATGGGTAGGATACTGTGGACCTTCCATGAGAATCGGAGCGCGCTTCGGGACCCCTTCATTGAATTCGTGCCTCCGTTTGTCTGCCCTAGTCGTTTTCGATTCCCGCTGCGAGTTTCCAACCTTTCCGTTCGGTCAAATTCAATATGATTTTTAAAAGGACTAATGCTACCTGCTGGTCTCACCACGAAATTCGAAGCATACCTTTGCGTGCTTCAAGTTTTGATACTCCGGAAACAATGGGTTACTTGTCTGCGTCTCTCGATTTAGTATTATCTCTAAACTACGGGCTTATACGAAGTGCATGTACAATTTTCGCCAAATCTTGACACCTTTCCAGCGTTTTGATGGTAAATCACGCCACCAGCTACGAGTACCAGAGATTGGATGCCACGAGGCTTCATAGAGCAGCTGCGGATCCAAGGCTAAACGAATTTCTCACCCGCGTTCTCCCAATGTAGGTGTAACAGAGCAACTTTGGAATACAGTAACGGCAGAATGGAGGAAGAACTGCGACTGAGCGAACTCCAAAGAAGACTCTCCGCCGAAAAAGAAGAGTAAACATAAAACTTTTAATAAAATAATGAATTTTTGTACCCGTAATGAATAACAAATTTAAATAAACAATCCCGTAAATGAATCAACAGCGGCCACCAACAGGTAGAAAAGAACGAAGTAGGAGACGGGCGTCAGACCGGATTCTGAAATTACGGAGTGGGTGTGTGATGTTTACAAGGGTGGGAATCAACAAAGGTTGAGATGACGTAATCATTCTATACAGGAACCATCGTGGTAGGACCACTTAGTTCGACGAACTTTCGCGGTGGGACCCAATTTTAACCAAACTCTAAGATTTCCACACGAAAGCGCCAGAATACTGAGTTTTCCATTGAAATATTAAATTTTTCCATTAAAATATAATTTAATAAAGGTACAAACCTGGCCCTCCACACACATCCCCGGCGAAGAAGACGGAAGGGAAGCGCAGAAGATGGTTCATCGGCCAGAAAACCGACCAATCCATGCAGAAAGCCTTGAAATTCCTTATTTTATCGTAAAACTCGCTTAAAACTCACGTTTACGCCACCGCTGAACCAGAGAAGGAGGAGGCCGACGGCTTGGAAGACTACTTGCACGGCGAGTTCGATCTTCACCCGCTTGGCGCTCGCTTCCACCGGGTTCTCGTTTCCCACTGAATGAAGAAAACATTGAAATGATCAAAAATTAAATAAAACCCACTTAAGACTTTCAATTCATCTCGTTTTTTGTTCAACTGCCGGTCTTTCTTGAAATAGGCGGCGAACTCGCCGGTGGGAGAGATCTAAAATACGGAAAATGTTCAAATGGTAAAGAATTTCGACTTACAGTACTGAGTTCGCCCTCTAACTGTCGGATTTCTTGAATCAGCAAAGTCAACTTGGGATCCTGAGGCACTGGGAACAACTTGGTAATCTGGAAATGTAAAATTAGTGACAGCTTAAACAAAAATTGACAAAAATTATGTTAATTAAAGTATGTTTAACCAAATAATACTTAAAATTACAAACCTTTGAGGAGACAATCGGGCGAATCTTGGCCGCGTAGTAGAACAGCGTGGCTGTAACAAGCACAAAAATCACTGTTTCGGTCGTGGGATCGGTTTCTGTTTCCATTCTAAAAAAAATGAAATTAATTTTAAAATTTTAATTTTGGGAAAATACAGATTAGCTCAAGAAATAAAGTAAAAACTTTAACGCTTTTAAATTTAAAAAAAGGTCAAGAGAGAAAGGACTAAACGAAATGGTCCCGACGCGATCGCGAATTTTCGGGAGAGGGCAGCACGGGAAAATTTCAAATCATTCGGATGCTTTTTTTTTCAAAGTTGTGTAATTAATGTGTTATAATTAATGTTACATATTGATTAACATTATTGTTTACATAAATTAAACATACTTAATTGCTGCTATTTTAGCGCCTGCAGTGGAAATTTCATTGTTGGCGTTTTGCCAATATATTTCCAACTTCTGTTTTCCATTCTTTTAGCAACTTTTCAGAATTTTGTAGTCATATATATGCTTTCAATCGATGGTGATTTATGAATCTTTAACCCCGTAAGCTGGACTTTTTTGTTTAATCGATTTGCTTGCATTAAGTCAATCCAAAGTTGTAAATTTTAAATATGTAACTTTAGTTTATCTTAATGATGTTACTTCGTGAATTGTATAGAAGCTTTGTTAAAGTTAAATTCTGGCGTTTTGTTCTCTCGAATCGATACAGTTTTCGCGCTTTGGTATCTCTTTTAAATTGCAAAGAATTGTGCTTGAAAATTGAAAATTCTGCGTCATTTCCGTTTGCTTCTTGTTTATTCCACCTTAAACGTGTTTATCTTACACCACCAACACCGTA
Organism: Oscheius myriophilus; assembly: GCA_964057215.1. Taxonomy (NCBI): domain Eukaryota; kingdom Metazoa; phylum Nematoda; class Chromadorea; order Rhabditida; family Rhabditidae; genus Oscheius; species Oscheius myriophilus. The sequence continues at coordinate 26,280,115 of OZ059904.1, read as the reverse complement.
TTGATTTCTTGACCACCACCTGGCCCCGATTTGGTTCCGAGGATAGCGTGTCGTTCCTCGCCCGTAATTATTATCGTATTGATTTTGGACGGAATGGGTGCGTTCTCGTAGCATCAGATGCCCTTTCGGCAATCGGAGCCGACGTTCGTTTTGGATTCTCGCGCAGGCTTTGCTGATGTTCGTGTTATATTTATTTTACGGCGTCATTGTATTTCAGTATTTTCTGTCTAACACTAGCCTCTCTCAAACCGTTTTTGTTGCCAAATTTGCATTTGCTAATTCATTTTTGTTTCAGAATGACCGCACAGACTGCTCGCCACCCGACTGTGTCGTGGTCCCAGAAGAAGGCCTACGTTTTCGTGACCTTCGACGTCGACGAGGCCATCATTCAGGATCTGTCCGTGCAGGACGGAAACAAGCTCCACTTCAAGTAAATCTTTTTCCAATTTCTTGTTTAAAATATACATATTTTAGAGCTAAGAACAGCAGCCAACAGTACGAAGCTACCCTGGAGCTGTTTGAAGAGGTGAAAGCCGACGACATCAAGAGGGCTGAGTCGAACACTCGCGTTGTCGAGCTGTGCATAGCCAAGAAGGAGGACAACTGGTGGCCCAGGCTGCTCAAGGACAAGTCCAAGGTAGAATTAGTGTGATTTTTTTAACAGTTTTGTGGTTCAGGTCCACTGGCTCCGCGTCGATTTCAACAAGTGGGTTGACGAGGACGATGAGGAAGCCGAGGGCGGTGTTCCCGACGGAATGAACGATTTCGACTTCAGCAAATACATGAGCCAGATGGGTGGAGGCATGGGCGGTATGGGAGGTTCGTTTCGTTCTGATATACGTACCTATTTTGATCTTTTCAGGACCCCCCGATCTCGGAGACCTCGGCGACATGGACGACGAGGACAGCGAGGACGACATGCCCGAGCTGGAGGAGAACGAGGCGGACAAGTAAAGAAAAATATTTATCGTCGTCGCCGCTCCGCTTTCCATGAGTTCTCATTTTGTGTATCGATTAATTTTTGTGTCTGACCGGTTTTCCACGATCTGTTGTTGGAAATTTAATATATTGTCCGCATGAATTGAATACACTTTATAATTTTACATTCTAGCCGTCTAGAAATCCTTGTTGTACAGGGTGTTCTCGTCGAGACCCAACATCTTGATGCAGTTGCCCCATAGCAACTGCTCACGGTCGGTGTTGCTGAAGTCTTCGTACTTCTCGACAACAGCGCCCACTTCCAATTCTCCCAGAGGGAAGGGGTAGTCAGTACCCAGGACGATGTGCTCCTGAAGAACGTTATGACGGCTTCTGAATCCTACCCACCTTTCCGACAGTGTTGATGAGAAGCTTCAGAGCAGCTGGGTCATGGACCAAGGAGTCAGTCCACAGAAGGCCATCAAGCTCCTTAGGGCTGGTAGCGCAGTCATTCGCGCACAGATCGGGCCGGACCTTTAAAATGGGTCCACTTTTGGATTAGGGCGCCCTTACATGATGCCCATGGGCCACGCGTCCTCTTATGGCTGGGTAGGATCCTCCCCCGTGGGCAAAGCAGAACCTCAACTTTGGGAATAGCTGGAGAATGTTGCCCATGAGAACCGAGCACATGGCTTGGGCCGTCTCAGAAGGCATGCCTAAATGTGGGTAAGAAGGATTACTGTAGGACGGGGGCTACCGACGAGCCAGGACATCCAGTACTTGCTGAGACGACCGCCCCACGGGTCCATGTCCCAAGGGTGGACGAAGAGAGTCGCGTCGAGGTCTTCACACACCTGAATGAATCACTTTTGAAAGGAACAGGGTATCTAGGTTATTCACTTCTATTTCGACGAATGGCAACTACGCTTTCACTATTGCAATTTGAATACGGCTTATAGAAACGCGCGAAAGAACTGTTGTTTGAAACATGTTGAAAAATCTAGATACTTGTGTGAAATACGGTAGCTTGTAATGGGTTTAACGTACGCTCGTTTTTTAAGCCCATGATATGGTGTCTCTGTCTCTCTCTCTGTTTGTATAGGTTGCTCTATGAGGATGAGGTTTATTTTGCATTATAGTTGATCCCGAAACTACTTCGTCACAATGTGCCAAAGTTTTGATGTTGTTCCTCGAGAAAAGTGGGCAACATAGGATACTCAGGCAGTGTACGCAGCCAAACTAGATTTGGCTAGAAGTACGCCAATCTAAACTCTTTCAATTTCCCGAACCCCCAACTCCCAGTAAGATTCGAAGAAGATAGACCCACCATATGCCAAACCACTACTTTGGGACAGCTACCTTACTTTAGAAGGTACCTTTGGCTGTACTACTTTACCAAGGATACGACCCTCTCGTTTCCAGTGAGTTTAGCACCTGTAGCGTAGAGAATTTAGCGTTTCGCTTAGTGCCAACGTCAAACTGGGGCATTTCCACTCATCCTTGTATGTCGACTGGTCGCCCTTCTAATTCTAATACCCGGATAGGTTTTCCCACCATAATTAAATTTTAGTTAGCGCAATGGCACTTTCAATTAAAATGCTCAAATCGATGTGGAAAGAAACTTCTAAGCAAATCTCTAGGACCAACTCAGCGGCTGCGTCTCCAGAATGACTGGTTGGTTCTATATCGAAAAAAACTTGTCGCCAGCAGGTCAGACTTTTCCTCTAAGGGTCCTCTATTTTGGTCCTTTACTTTATTCCCGTTGAACGAAAGTAGTTAACACATGTGGATTGTTTAGGTAGAAAGGGAAAAGTAGGTAGGCAGGTGTGTAGGATAGGCAAGTTAAGTAGCGTATATAGGCTAGGTAAGCTAGTACATGTATAGGTAAATAGAAATTGTAGTTAAGGTAGGTAGGGTAGATTAGGTAGATTTAAGGTAGGTGGTAATTAGGGTAGGTAGGCTAGATAGGTACGCTTTTCCCCTTGCCTCTCGTTCCCTTCTTCTTTCACTGTTTCTCTCGTATACTTTGTATTTCATAAACTTACACTTTGGACCTGGGAGAGTACTCGGTTTCTATGGAATTGTGTGACTGGGGGTGATTGCGTGACTACGATTGCTCGTTATTCATTGCACGGAGTATCCGAGTGAGACTTACCAAACGGGTTTCGATCTTTTCAGAGATTTGAGGGAAACACACAGAATTACGATACTTTTCTGATGCACATTTTTGTTTTTGAAGGTTAGAGAGGGAAATGAGATAAAGTGAGAACGGAAATTGAAAAGAGTGGTTGATGGGAATTGCTTAAGAGAGAGAGACAGAGAGAGATAAGAAATGAAGAAAAAAAGGGGGGGGGAATAGGCAAAGCTATAAAACCTGTATGAGTTTAGTAGAGAGAGAGAAAACAGTAAATGTGATAAAAACACCGTTTCGCCCCTTAGCATCTGACGGTGAGATTACCAGTACACAGAGTGAGCGGGGCAGAGTTAAATGAGAGAGTGAAATTAGAGAAGGTAAATACTTCATCAGAGAAGCCTCACTCTAGGTGATATAGAAGAACAGACAAACAAAAAAAGAGAGACACCAATTGATACCTGAAGTCCAAGAGAGAAGTAGTCGACCCAGCATTCAGATTCGTAGCACAGCAATGAAGTAGAATCAGCGTACGGTCAGGAGGAAAGGGAGGACTGTGAAAGTCTTGGCAAGATGCCCTTATATAGTCCATTTTCCCGCAAAAGCCGAGTAAAAGCAAAGAAAAAGCGATTGGGTGCGTGACCTTTGCTCCGTATAATTAGGGTTCATTGCGAGCTAGTAAATCGATTGGGATGGTAAAAGTACCGTTTGAGGCAGTATGCATTCATTCCATGGTCAAACTTCTAATTTTGAATTCGCTTTATTAAATTCCTAATAGAGTCCAAGTTTTTATAACTATATTTGGCTCTAATTTCTCTATATCTGCAGAATATTTTAAAAAAGTGAGCTGCTACAAATTTATCTGTATAGCCAATTTTTACAATATTTTTATAAAGAGCTTTAATTCTACTTTCGAAATCATGAATTAAACTACAACTTCTAAAGATTCTAACTGTTTCCCCTGTGATTGTGTTTAGAATTAGACTAGAATGTATGTTAGAATCAAAATGTGGATATCGTATGATCTCAAAATTGTAGTCATCTGTTTTATTGTAGAGTTTAGTTTCTAGTGTGTTAGTTTGTAGTTTGATCGTAAGGTCTAAAAATTGACATTCGCTAGAATTTGGATTTGTTTGGCTTAGATTCAAAGAATTATGATATATTTCTGAATTTCTATCAAGAATGGAGTTTAGATTATTTCCAATAAAAAGAATATCATCCATATATCTTGCTACAAAAACATTTTTGTTGTTGTAAAAGTTTCTATGTCCCAAAATGTATTTAACTTCCATAGCCATCAGAGTAAGATCTGCTAAAACAGGAGATGCGTTATTTCCTTGTGGAATTCCCTTATTTTGTTTGAAAATCATTTCCTGATATTCAGTAAAGCTATTATTCAAAACGTATTGTAGTAAAGAGAGGATTTCAGCTGCATGAAAACTAGTTTTATTGATTTTAGGCAAATCCGTATAGTAGAAAGTTTTTCCATTTTTAACTATATAATCTTTATTTGTTCCAGCATTTTTAAAGCAAGTGTTTAGAACGTACTTTATTGAATTAATCACGCATTCATGGGGTAAATTTGTGAAAAGACTTTCGAAATCGGCAGTGTATAATTCTCTAAATTTAGAGATATTTTCGTTTTTAAACTTTCTATTTAGAGCAAAACTACTTTCCAGAATCCAATTTAGTCTTATGCTGTTTCTACTTTCAATGGTTGCACAATATCTAATAAAATTAAGTTCAACAGAGATTTTCTTTATGCTACTGTTGTAAGCTCCAGTAATAAATCTACATTTAGGCTCTTTCTTGTGCATTTTTGGAGTAGCATAAATTGTTGGAATACAATTATTATCATCTTGTAATTGTGGCTTTTTAGTGAAGTTTTGGATCCATATCAAATGTCTAGCTAGAATTATATTTTTTGTTTCTTTTGAATAAATTTCATATGTGCCAGAACCGTTAGTTTGATCCAAACCTAGTTCTGAATTCATAAACAGAATGTATTGTTTTTTACTAATAAAAGAATAATTATTACTGGCTTTGTCAATTGGAACTATAACGAAATGTTTATGTACTTGTTTCAAAGCTTCTTTAACAGTATTGAGATTAAAAGCTTCATTTTCTGTTTTTCTGATATTCAGTGAATTAAGTTTTGTTTCAAAAACTGATTTAATAAATGTTGCATCTACTGAGTTCAATTTATATTGTTTCACTAAGAAATCTGCATGATTTTTTAATGAATCGGTCAAATGTTTTCGAATTTCGGTTATTGTAAGGTCTTTAGCAATTCTATACTTTGTGCCTTTGCTAAGTAGTTTTTCAAGCATAGGGTTTTTCAAAAGGGATAAGTCGCCTTGCATGATATGTCCTAGTTTTGGATTCACGTATTTTGTGTATTTATGTTTCAAACAAGCACATGGACTGTTCAAAATATCAGATGCATTTTCTTTAGTCAATTTTCTTAAAAACGAATTGTAATTTAAGATGCATTTACTTACAGGTTCATCGTAGGTAAACAAAACATCGGTTTTAAGAGGTTTTGTTCCAGTTTTAAAACTAATAAAATCGCTAATTTCATGATTATTAATAATTGATTTTAGATTTAGAAATTCTATGCATTTGTTAACAAACGGGATTTTAATAATGTGTCTTGGTTCTCTTGTTGGCTTAGTGTTCTTTTTCCAATAGTATTTTGTTAAAACTGCGTAAATAGCTTGTTTTGTTTCAATGTTGACATCCATTAATGATTTATCAGATAGAATGAAATCAATAAAATTGTTTATAGTTTTATCTGGTAAACTACGTAGTTTTTTAATCATGTCTTGGATAGTTTCCGTTTTAAATAACGAAAGCAAATCCGATTCGTTAGGTAAATGTGAAACGTTTAAATGTTTACGTGTGCCATGAGATTTCCTTTTCATTGTCACCTTAAATCCTAGGTATGGATTATTGATTTTATCGAAAGGATTCAAACCATTTGAAATATTTCCATAACCAGAAATCTGATCGTTCAGGCCAAAAGGGTAAGCAGTTTGTAAAAGCTTAATCCAAAAGAGTTCTTTATCTTTCCTTATTTTTGTATCTTCGCAATCAATATTGTCTAAGATATCGATTGAAAAATCTTTGCAAGTAGGAGATTCTCGAAAATGTTTAGTGAGGTAAGTGCTGTAAGACGTATTTTTGATAGAACTTCTGTGCTGGTTCATGCGTTGTTTTACAGTACTTTTAGTTTCTCCAACATATTGCACATTGCATGAGTTACACGTGATAAGGTAAATGACATTTTTTGAATTACAATTACAATTAGTTGATTTAATTGTAGGAATCCTGTATTTAGTAACTTTGCTGACAACAAATTTGTTTGTTTTGAAAGCTGGGCAAAGTTTACAACGATTATTTAAACATTTGTTACCGTGATTTGATGTTGAAAAAGGTAAGTCAATGATTTTAGAATGTTTCACTCTTCTAGCTAAGAATTTAGATGTGAAAAAATAGGTTTTGGAAGTATTATGTATGATTGTGTTAGATGGCCTGGTATATCCAAGTAACCGGGTGACCGAACCCGGTTACTTGGATAAAGAGAGAGAGAGAGAGAGAGAGAGAGAGAGAGAGAGGAAAATAGTCTCTGTCTCTGTCTCTGTCTGTCTCTGTCTCTGTCTGTCTCTGTCTCTGTCTCTGTCTCTGTCTCTGTCTCTGTCTCTGTCTCTGTCTCTGTCTCTGTCTCTGTCTCTGTCTCTGTCTCTGTCTCTGTCTCTGTCTCTGTCTCTGTCTCTGTCTCTGTCTCTGTCTCTGTCTCTGTCTCTGTCTCTGTCTCTGTCTCTGTCTCTGTCTCTGTCTCTGTCTCTGTCTCTGTCTCTGTCTCTGTCTCTGTCTCTGTCTCTGTCTCTGTCTCTGTCTCTGTCTCTGTCTCTGTCTCTGTCTCTGTCTCTGTCTCTGTCTCTGTCTCTGTCTCTGTCTCTGTCTCTGTCTCTGTCTCTGTCTCTGTCTCTGTCTCTGTCTCTGTCTCTGTCTCTGTCTCTGTCTCTGTCTCTGTCTCTGTCTCTGTCTCTGTCTCTGTCTGTCTCTGTCTCTGTCTCTGTCTCTGTCTCTGTCTGTCTCTGTCTCTGTCTCTGTCTCTGTCTCTGTCTCTGTCTCTGTCTCTGTCTCTGTCTCTGTCTCTGTCTCTGTCTCTGTCTCTGTCTCTGTCTCTGTCTGTCTCTGTCTCTGTCTCTGTCTCTGTCTCTGTCTCTGTCTCTGTCTCTGTCTGTCTCTGTCTCTGTCTCTGTCTCTGTCTCTGTCTCTGTCTCTGTCTCTGTCTCTGTCTGTCTCTGTCTGTCTCTGTCTCTGTCTCTGTCTCTGTCTCTGTCTCTGTCTCTGTCTCTGTCTCTGTCTCTGTCTCTGTCTCTGTCTCTGTCTCTGTCTCTGTCTCTGTCTCTGTCTCTGTCTCTGTCTTTCTCTCTCTCTCTCTCTCTCTCTCTCTCTCTCTCTCTCTGTGTGTCTCTCTCTGTTTCTCTCTCTGTCTCTCTTACCTTATAGAGAGGGTGGAAGTCTTTATGTTCCAGACTCTTCTCTCCAATATGAGATCCAATCTCAAATCCTTTGAATCCCATCGAAACACATCTCTTCACTTCCTGAAAATGAAAATTCCAAAGCTGAATCTCCAATTTTTGAAATTTTCACCAATTTCCCTCCCTTTGTCTCCTACCGTACCCCGCCTCAACCCGCGCTCCACCACCACTTTCATCTCCCTTTGTGCCAGCCGGCTGCTCGGCTGGAGCCAACCGGCTGGTCACTTCGTTAGTTCTGACCAGCCGTTGCGGTCATCGCTGGGAAAGCCCCGCCCACTTGTTTAGCCCCGCCCCTTCACCCGCCCCGCCCACAATCAATTGGAGCCGGCGGCTTCGGCTTCTTTTAAACGAGTCGATGCAGCATCTCAGATTGATTCTATTATTTCTATTAATGATAGCATGTTCCGGAAGGTAGGCGAGAGAGTGTGGGAAAAACAGAGACGCAGGAAGTTGGCGATCAGGGGCGCATTTGGGTCCCGCCGCGATAACCACCAGTTGTGCGATTTCTGCGTGATTAACGCCTATTCACACACAATTTTGGGGGCAATTAAGGGAAATCGGCAATTCTTCACGTGTTTGAGTATTTTTAAAGGATTTAACACTGAAAACACCATAAATTGAACTATTTTCGCCATTTTAACCCTATTTTAAGGTCTAAAACCGCTTTTAATTTTCAGAAAAGCCGTCTACAGGAGGAATTCTCGACATTTAAGACGATTATCCAGAAATTATGATTGGGAGGTCGACGAACATGGAGGTCTAAGGCCACTAATAAATCCAGCGAAGGTTTGTTATCGTTTTTTCTTCAAATTTTCTTTGCCTGTAGTTTAAAAGCAGTTAAATTGATTAATTGCCCTTGATGCACCCTTTGGGCTCCCACAGCGAAGAAAAACCGCAATCCATGAAGATTAGAAGCATCGCGCAGTGATAAATGACTCCCACAGGGGGGATAAAGTGCGCGCGCGGGGGGCGATCCTGTAACTCTATGGCTCAGGCGGTAAGGGATCGGGCCATTATCTGACTGCTTTTAGGTTCGAATCCCGGTAAAGGGAATTTTTTTGCTTTTTGTGCAAATTTATCAAAAAGCTGTTAAAAATCAATAGAAAGTCCAAATTTCAGGTAGAACGAGCCACCAAACAATGTGCCAACGACTCTTACATTTTGCAAACCATCATGGCTGACTATAATCGTCACAAGATCCCCGGGGGACAGGTATATTTTCAGTTAAACGCAAGAAAAAGTGAAACCATTTAGGTCGAAGTTACGGTAGAAGTGTGGGTTCAAGAGATCACTACTATTTCCGACATAACGTCCGATTTCCAATTGGATATCTATATTTCTGAAATGTGGATGGACCCAGCTTTGGACTTTTCGCGGCTCAATCCCTGCAAGTACAATTTGTCATTGAATAGTGTGCTTCTGGAGAACCTTTGGACTCCAAATTCATGTAAGAAACACAAAAATCCTCAATTTCTTTATAATTATAGGCTTTATCAACTCAAAAACGGCCGACATTCATAAAAGTCCTTTTCCGAATATTTTTCTACTCATCTATGCCAACGGATCGGGTGGGTTTCAATAAGAAAATGTTTTTCGAGTATAAATTTTCGTTGATTTTGTGGAAAGTTACAGTTTTTCTATGAATGACCCGGTGGCGTGCGCGGTTAAACAACGGGCACTAGTTTTGAGCGCGCCTGCTATACGCAAGGCACCGAAACAGGATGCAGTTGGTTTCAACAGAAAACAACGGATTTTAAATTGTCAATTTTCGTTGAATCGTGGAAAGTTACCGTACTTTAATGCGACGTGGCGGCGCGCGCGGTTAAACTACGGGCGCCAGTTTTGACCGCGCCTGCTAAACGTAGGCCACACAATTAAGATCATGTTGGTTTCAACAGAAAAACGATTTTTAAATTGGGACTTTTCGTTGATTTTGAGGAAAGTTACGGTGCTTCGAAGAAAGTTACGGTCCTTCGACGTTTTCGCGTAATTTGATTCTGCCCTATGTTTAGCAAAGATTGACAAAAATTTCTATAAAAATATAAATTTCTAAATTCTGTTTTAAAAGCTCTTCATGCTCATTTTTTGGGCAAATTGCTGACGAAGGCGCGACTCGCACCCGTGCGAGATTAGTATTTGCCCCAAAATTTAGAGGCTGTTTTTGTAGAAAATATTGCTTTAAAAGCAGAAAGAAACCATTCTAGAAAAGTTAGCACATTAGCCTCATTTTCTAAAATGCCTCTGCAATGGCAGCGATTTGGCGCTTCTGCATGCGCCGCAGCACGATCTCACAAGTGCTTTCGTGGCCAACTGGTAAAGTCCTCGCTTCATGCCCGCGAAATCGTGGGTTCAATCCCACCCGTGGCGAATTCTTTTTGCTCTTGCTAGATTTCTTCAATTCCTTTCTTGAAACCCTTTCCCCCATTGCGTAGCGTAGTGGCGTAGTGCAAAGTGGCGCAAGTGGGGTCGGCGGATCGATGGTTCGTTCCCGTGGGACGCCGCCTTCTCACATTCAACTTTTCCCTAATTAGGCGCACAACTGCCATACGCAGTGCCTGTCCCCGGGGACTACAAACAAATCAAGGGAGGGGGTGACGTCTTATTTGACCAGAAATCGGAAAAAGAGACAAAAACGAAATCTCCACATTTCAGTGTGGACAAACTATCGGCTGAAGCTGCAGGGACCGTGTCTGATGGATCTTACGAGGTTTCCCTTCGACAATGTCACCTGCTCACTCACTTTTGAGTCTTTCAAGTGAGTTTAAGGCCTTTAAAGCACTCTCTGTCTGGGGACCACAGCGGAGTGGTTTTTAAGACCACAGCGCCACAGCAGAAGGCCACAGTTGAGTATGCGTACTGTTTTAGGCCATAACGTTGCTTTTTTCGTTATAAATGCCTCAGGAACCACAACAACTGAAAAATACAACGTAACCACGGCGCAGGACACAGTTTGTATACTAAGCAAAAGGCCACAGCGGGCCACAGCGCTCTTTCATAGCCGTATATGGCCACAGTGTAACACTCGAATAGCTCCAAATTCGTTTTGAGCCTCACTGTTGAGCAGACTTGTCTAGACCAACAGCAAGGCTTCAGCCGAGGCCACAGCACGAATTCACTTTACAAACAGATTGAAATACCACAACGGGCCACAGCGGTCCTTAGAGCTGTTTCATTCCCCCATAAAGCCATAGCGGAGCACTTGTGTAGCCCCAAACTCTTTGTGAAAGACCACAGGAACCACAGCGGCCGAACAGTTTAGACTTGTATATGCCACAGCGCTGGCCACAGCGCGATATCAGGTTACACACCGAGAAAAAAAGGCCACAGCGGTCCTCCAATACCGCTTAAGATCACAGCATTCCGTTATAACCGCTTTGAACTGGTTATGTACGGCCACAGGAACAACGTCACACAAACAGTACAGACTTGTATAGGCCACAGCAAGGCCACAGCGCAGGCCACAGTGAGACATAGAACACCGAGAACGGGCCACAGCGGTTTTTCAATGCCAACTAAGACCACAGCGGTTTTTCAATGCCAACTAAGGCCACAGCGGTTTTTCAGTGCCAACTAAGGCCACAGCGTAGCATTCACGCAGATCCTAACTCATTTCGAGAGGCCACATCAACCACAGGATATTGCCACAGCGGGTAACCACAGCGCGCCAACCCAATATCTGAAAGCGACAGCGTTGTGGTATCAGAGTTCTACATAAACGCCACAGCGGGACACAGCGCAATTAAAAGCGCGCTGTGGCCATTCAACGCTATTTAAAAACTCTATGAAACCATTCTTTCATAAGAAGACTTAAACCATTTTCAGCTATAACACCGACGAGGTACAGATGGCCTGGGCCCCATCCGGAGTCAGCAAAATGAGGGAGAAAATGGAATTGGCCGATTATGAATTGGTCGACATCAAGAACGTCCGAAACACGGAGGTAAGCAGCTTTAAATGTCGTTTTAAAGGTCTAAATCCACTAATTGCGGCTATAGTATGCTAATGAGGGGCTCACACGCGAAACCAGCAATGCACAGCGTGGCGCAGCCGGTAAGAGGTTGCACTTGTAATCGCAAGATTCCGGGTTCGAGCCCCGTGCATGGCGATTATTTTGCTTTTTATATTATAAGTGGTTTCGAACCTATTTCTTCGGAAATTCCTCATTTTTCGTTTTGTTTTAGCCCTACCCTGCCGGCTACTGGCACGAGTTGACCATGATGTTCCACTTTAAACGGAGAGCTGGCTGGTACATCCTTCAAGCCTATCTCCCCACCTACCTTACCATCTGTATTTGTGAGTTTTTTGTATTTTGTTGGGAAATTCGAGTGTTGGGGTGTTTACGGGCGTGGACAGGTGTCACAGAACGACAACAACTCACAATACTCCCACACTTGCTCGTTTCCTTCGCAGGGAAAGCGCTAATTGGCTTGGAATAGCACGGATAACGAATGATACGCACGGAAGAGAGGAATGAAGGCAATTTTGGAGGACAGATTGACTGGAGAGAGGAGAAATGAGGAGAGAGGGAGAGCTAAAAGAGAGGGAGGAGAGACGTGAGGCATTTAGGAGGGGAGAGACAGAGACATGCAGATGAGAAATCCCTCGAAATTATAAGATTATGCGTTAAAAGTTTAAAAAGTTTTACAGACAATCGATTTTTAAGGTTTTTCCTGATTGCTTTATGGCGCGAGCGGTTGCGGCGCGTACGCGGCGCGATGCGTAACCGTGTACCATTGCGAAATTCGCTCGACTATCGATTGATTTGCATATAATCGCTAGTTTTTGGTAAATTCTAATGCACAATTACAAATAATTTAGGAGTTTCACTTTGAGGAAGACGAAATTGATAGCAAAAACGGTCCAAGGAAACTTTTTGCCCGATTCATGTTGTATCGTATTTTTTAAAGAATCATTTTTTAATCATTATCAAAATAAACCTTAAAATGCCTAATTTTCCTTAAAAAAACGGGGATACAGCTCGGATGTGCATGGTTTTTACGCATGTATTGCAGCCGGCGCGCACTGTACTTGGGTCCCGGCACGAAAAACGACAAACGCTTTGAAATTCTATCGAATGACGATTGATTTTTCTAAAAACAGATAAAATCGTGTAAATTCCCCTTCAGAGTTACGAATTTCGCCCATTTCAAGTCAATATTTTTGGTATAAATGTCCCAACAATGAGTATTTCATGGACTTTCAATCAAATCAGCTCATTTTTAAGGTTGTAAGGGTCAAATTAACAAAAAAATGTTTTATTTTGAGCCAAGAAGCGCTATATTACGTAGTTCATAAGCGTATTCCATCTGGCGCGCGGGGTACCCGGGTCCCGACACGAAAGGCGCGCGTAATATTCTGATATCAGCCAAAAAAGCGTTTGGTAAAAATAATTCTGGTTTTTATGAAAATTGTTCACTTTTTAGCTGAATTTAACTGAAAAATAGTGTTCTTGGACCATATGTTTTGCAATTTTAATCCTAATATGCCAGGCATATGTTAAAAAAAGCTGTTGGAGTTTTTGGGGTGCTCCTACAATACTACAATCCTCATGGAATTTGCCGGAGCTCTCTCTCAGATAACCCACTCCAGAACAAGCAAGACCCCCACTTCAAAACACCCCCCCCCCCCCCCCAACTTTAAAACAATCAAGACACCCCCCCCCCACCCCAAAACAATCCCCCTCGTCAGTACTTGTGGATCTCCGCTGACCCCCCTCTACTATTCAGGGTGACGTACTCTCTCGCTGTTTGGTCGAAACTCCGCCCGTTTCCACCTCTCTGATTCAATTTCGAGCGCGTGCCTGTTTCATAGGCAAATCGGCCCAAGCGGCTGCTTGTTTGTCGCCGGGCGGGAGAATTGGTTGGGGGAGGTACTCCTCCTCTTCGTCCTTCCTTAAATCTCCTCCACCACCACGCCCCACCAAGTCGATGTAGGCGAGGACGCGACGGAGGGGTCAAGGCGCTGAAAAATTGATGCGTGTGCTGAATAATTCGCCGACTGGCTCCAACGGGAAATCGCGGCGCGTGGAATCGCCGATTCGACGCAAAGTCACGCCTAGTCGAGCCGAACGCCGACTGCGCGGAGGTCTGGGGAGAGGAAGAGGCGGATTTGAGGGAGGAAACTAGAGAAAAGAGAGGAATCAGGGAGAGAGAGAGAGAGAGAGAGAGAGAGAGAGAGAGAGAGAGAGGTGAAACCGATATGGTACGGGTGTGAGTCGCAATGCTCACACCCTTTGACCCAGGTATCTAGCGAAAAGTTACAGTGTTATGAGTTAAATCCTCATAACTTCTTTCAAAATTGACCTTTTCAACTTCTGAAAACAGAATTTAAAGCTTTTTGAAACAGTAATCCCAAATTAGTCAATTGTAACACTTTTTTGACTCAAGAAACACACATCACCGTGGCCTGTAAATCTTATCTTTTGGGTGAAAACTTTTTGTTGCGCTGTGGCTTTGTTAATGTCGAAAATCTGCGCGGTGGCCTAGAAAAAAAAGGTATATTTGGCGCGCTGTGGCACTAAGACAACGAGCTGTGGCTTTTGTACAGATATACTTTCCGCGCTGTGGCCCTCCAATTTTTGGAATAAACACTGTGGCCTTAGGAACGAGCAATTTTTGTACTGTGGCTCGAACACGAAAACTGTGGCCCAAGAGTGGAACCGTAGGCTGTGGCCCAGGCAACGCTAAGTGTTATCCGCTGCGGTCTTTCCTGTGGCCCAGACTAGTTTTTGCGCTGTGGCCCTAGAGTTTTAGGGAAACAAGGGCGCTGTGGCTTAGATAGGAAAAGTTTTGCGTGCTGTGGCCTTAGCGGTGACCTCTTCGTGTGGCCTTGACTGTGGCCTAAACATAAAAACGCGCTGTGGCTTTTCCTGTGGTCTAGACCCAGCATACCCATAGTGCGATGTGGCCTACACACAAAGTGGTTTTGTGCGCTGTGGCCTGTACTGTGTTCTCGACAGACATATGCGATGTTGCCGTTCCTATGGTCTAGGCCAAGTATTGTGCCATGTAGCCTAGATAATGAAAGATTTCGCGCGCTGTGGCCCTAACTGTGGCATTTTGGTTTTCACTGTTGCTTTTTCTATGGTCTAGGGAAAGTATACTGTGCGCTGTGGTCCATATGGTGAGTGGTTTCCCGCGCTGTGGCCTTAGCGGGGGTCTTGTGCTGTGGCTTTAACTGTGGCATTTGCTGTGGCTGAGAAAAATTCAATTTTCTGCGTTTCGGCTTTGAAAGTGTCCAAAAATAACCCCTTTGCCTTCAGTGTTATGACTATAACTCTGCGCGTGCGTGAATTCTCGCTAATCCACCGTATCCGTTGTGTTTTTGTTGGGATTGTGCTAATCACCGGGCGCTTCGACCGTAATTAGAATCTCTGTGTGTCTGTGTGCGTAGTAGTAAGGCTATAGTGCGGTCCGGGGCGTTTCCGGGATGCGCTACAAAGCGACGCTCGATAGCCCTGGCTCGGAGGCAGCATCGAATTCCACCTCCCAGAAGAGAGAGCGGTCAATTCCAACGGCCGAATTGCGCATAACACGTGGCTACGGGTAAGGTTCAAAAGCACCAGCTGGCAGAAAGTGCTTAGCGCCAGCCGCTGTGGCTTGTCGGAATGCTTTGTGGCATTAGAAGTGGGGTTGAACCGGTTGGACTGTGGCTCTCGAAGCAAGTGGCACTGTGGCAACAGGTAACAATGAGCCATGTGGCCATAACCACCATTGGCAATGAGCGCTGTGGCTTAGGCAGCGGCACATTTTGCGCACTGTTGCCAGCTGTGGCTTAGGATTTTGAGCGCGGTGGCCTTTACCACCTGAGAGTTGAGCGCTGTGGCCTACAAACAGGATAAATTTGTGCACTGTGGCCTTGGCTGCGGCCTACACTACGATGCGTTTTGAGTGTTTGGGGTTTGCTGTGGCTTAGGAAATCGGTAATTTGGTGCGCTGTAGCTTGCTGTGGCTTTAAAAGGGTCGACTTTGGGATCTTGTGGTCACTGTGGCCTTTGAAAACTGGGCAAAGAAGCATTGTGATTTGAGTCAAATTGTTTTGTACGCTGTGGCCCTGCACTGTGGCCCCAAACTGATGCCGTTTCAGCACTGTGGCTCTAACCTCATTAGATTCTTGCACTGTGGCCCAAATAGATTGCAAAATCCATACCGCTGTGGCCTTGATATATCACTTTTTTTCTGCACTGTGGCACCATTTCAACTGTAAAATTCGGACCCTCAACGAGTTCTTGCGCTGTGGCCTTGCTGTGGCCTGTGGCCCAATGAAAATTGCCAATCTAGCGCAGTGGCCCTAAAAACTGTTGCTTCCCTGTTCCTGTGGCCTCGTTGCGTTCTTCTACTCAGAACTGTGGCATTGGGAAACTTTGCTTTCTTGCGCTGTGGCCTTGCTGTGGCCTCCGCTGTGGGCTTTTGATTTCGATGTGACCCATAAATGAATGATCAATCTAGCGCGGTGGTTCATGTGGTCCTGGTGCGCTTTCGACTAACCAGTGTGGTGTAGTGAAATAGTGATTGCTTGCGCTGTGGCCTTGCTGTGGCCCCCGCTGTGACCAATAAATTTCGTTGTGGCTCCATACGAATGACCAAACAGGTCACAAAAGCGCTGTGGTCCCCAAAACCGTTGTCTCACTTTTCCTGTCGTCCTGTGGCGCGCTGTGGCAAAGTGAAAGATCGCTTTCTTGCGCCGGGGCCCTGGCTGTGGCTATATGAATGACCACACAACGCTGTGGTCCCCTCTAATGCCGTTTAATCTTGTTGCCAGATTCTTGTGGCCCTCTAATCTTGTGGCCAGCCGTGTGGCGCGCGGTGGCCCGACAAATAACGTATCGTACCCTATATTCATTTTATCGATTGGTTTCACAAAACTGACTTTATCGATTGATTTCAGCCTGGATCTCCTTCGCCTTGGGTTCCAAAGCCATCCCTGCCCGTACGATGCTCGGCGTGAACTCCCTCCTTGCGATGACCTTCCAGTTCGGCAACATCATCCGAAACCTGCCCCGAGTGTCCTACGTCAAAGCCATCGATGTCTGGATGCTCTCCTGTATGACCTTTGTCTTCTGCTCCCTTCTGGAGCTTGCCTGGGTTGGCTACCTTTCCCGCGAGGACGAGACTCCCTCTGCTCCACCTCTTCAAACGCCTCCCCCGGCGCCGCCTCCACCCCTCCCCAGCAAAAGTCCTCCCACTCCTGGATACCACAGCACAAGTAGCACCATGCACAGGTACGGTAGCAATGGAGCAGGGATACCGTGGTTTTTCAGGAGGAAGCCTGCGTGTGAAGAGGAGTCGGCTCTTCTCTCTTTGAGGGACAATGACTACGGGTACATACCGCCAGGCTTCGGACTGAATGGGAACATCGCCGCTGCGGTGAGGAGTCTCGGAGGCAGGTGCTCCTGTGAACCTCATCAGTCGGTGTCTGCTGCGTTGGACGACATTCCGGAGACCATGCAGCCACAGTGCTCGAGGTAGGCCACAGTAAAATAAAAAAAGGCCACAGCTGGTGGCCACAGTGGGTTACCAGTGGCCGCAGGAGTAGATAACAGCCACAAGAGGCCACATGAACCTAGGAAGTGTAGGTAGAGGGTTACTGTGGTAGAGATAGGCCACAGTGCAATGGAAAACGCCACAGTGGAAGGCCACATCAAATGGCCATAACACACAGCCACAGGAGGCCACCGCAAACATTTTCTCAACAACCACATTACTTTTCAGCCGAAGACAACGCCGTGAGCGTCTGGCCAAACGCATCGACACGATATCAGCCTTCCTCTTTCCCTCCCTCTTTTGTCTCTTCAACATCGCCTACTGGAATCACTACCTCCGAACCGATTGACTGCCTTCCTTGCTCAACCACAACGACCTTCCATTCACTTATTGTTTTTAACCGAAGACAAGATTTATGTGTTATGGCCGTTTGCGTCCGCTGCGCGTACTTCGCCTAGGGGATTTTCTCTTTGGGCGAGGAAGGCGTAGGGGCACGGACGGCGAAACAATCACCACGGGTCCTTTGCTCACTTGTACAAGCCGAAACTCGCCAAAAAACGCACTTCAGTAAAGAATTCTAAGATGTGATGCTTTTGGAGAGAGAGACAGAGACAGAGACAGAGACAGAGACAGAGACAGAGACAGAGACAGAGACAGAGACAGAGACAGAGACAGAGACAGAGACAGAGACAGAGACAGAGACAGAGACAGAGACAGAGACAGAGACAGAGACAGAGACGAGAGAGAGAGGCAAAAGGTGAGCGAGAGAGACAGAGAGACAGAGAGACAGAGAGACAGAGAGACATACTACCTCCCATATGTCTCCAATCACAATCCCAAGTGTTTCCCTGCGTCGCCCGGATTATCCCTCGTTAGGGTCTCCTGTGAACCTCTCTAATCACCGCGCCGCACCCCATTCTCCAACCCGTGGGGGACTGAGACAAGATTGGCCGAGTGCGTCCTTCTCCGTTCCAATTTTCTCCAATTTCACGGCACAGAGCCCTATCGCAAAGGCGTTAATTGCCTTCTTGCCTCCCGTTCGTTAACGAGGCTCTGGGTGGTCCCCAGGGACCCACCTGGATGGCTCTCGGCACGTCATTCATTGGCAAAGTGCCCAAGGGGACCAATCGGTCAGGAGCCAAACGACACTGAGCCAGGAGGTCGTCGTTGACAAAACGAGCTACCACTTCGGTGTCGGCAGGTTTGGCCTGAAATGGTGGATTTTGGAGAAAAACAAGTTTGAGAGACCTGGTAGCTGAACATCACGGGAACGGTGCTAAGGCATTGCACGTTGACTTTGGATGCGTCCATTTCGGCGAGACGGGCAGCGGTGTCAAAGCAGTTTTTTTCAACAACTCTGAAATATGCCGGTTGTGGCTGACGGGATCCAACACACACGCGCACACACACACACACACACATACACACATACACACATACACACATACACACATACACACATACACACATACACACATACACACATACACACATACACACATACACACATACACACATACACACATACACACATACACACATACACACATACACACATACACACATACACACATGGGTGTCTAAAAAGCGCTGTTGCCCTAGAAAAGGAAAAACCTTTTGCTATGGCACGATAACTGTATCTTCAGCTACGCTGTTGTCCTACGCGCTGTGGCCTTAGGCTTTAGAGAAGTCCCGCGCCGTGGTTTATAAAAAAGCAGCTGATTTACGGGTGGCCCATGACAGCCTAGCACTGTGGCCACTGTGGCACTGAAGATCGAAACGCTGTGGCCACTGTGACTCAAAAAGCTCCTAGCGCTGTGGACTCTGTGGCCCGAAAAATCCTAACAGTTGTGGCCCCAAAAAGCCCCTCAGCACAACTATAGCCACGGAGGTCCGCAAATCCCTTAGAGCCGTGGCAGCTGCGGCCCAAAAGGTCCCTAGCGCTGTGGTCATTGTGGCTCAGCAGCTCCTTGCGATATGGCCGCTGTGGCCCCAAAAATCTATTAGAACTGTGGACCCGACGGCCCAGCAAGCAAGTACGCAACGAGCGCTGTGGCTTAACTCAAAAAGAATAAACACGCTGTGGCCCTGCACATAAGCCACAAGGTGTGCTGTGGCTTTAGCGACGCAGGTCTAACCAAATAAATTCGATGTGCTGGGGTCCTAGGCGGATTGGAGCACCAAGCGCTGTAGCTTGGTGGGCGAGAACGCGATCAACTGGAGAAATGTGGCCTACCTGTGACCTTATAGCTCATTATAATCTCTCTCTCTCTCTCTCTCTCTCTCTCTCTCTCTCTCTTCCAACCTGAACAACTTCCCATCCTGCATCATGTGCGTCTTCCCGTCGTCTCTATGATCCAGCATGACGAAACCACCATATCCAAATTTCTGAAAACGATTTTATGTTTGACTTTCTGCCAGTTTCATAAGGAAGCTTGCCAATTTCACAACTCCAAGTCATGTGGAACCCGAGTAACGCCGTAAAACCTGGTAATCAGGCTTCGCCTTCCTCCTCCACCCTACTCTGCCAATTCGAGCGAGTCGCCTAACGACTTTTACGAGGTGTCGTTTCCGAGTGTGGAGGTCGATTGGCGGACGAGCCAGATTTCGGGCCATTTTTGCCACGTCACTACGCAATCAACTTGGTCCCCGAGGGAGTGCTGACCCTGCCGACGGCGTTAGAGGGAGCGGAAGAAGGAGATTTAAAGATAGAGGGATAGAGGGAGGAGAGGCAGAGGGACAGAGGGACAGAGAGACAGAGAAAAAAAGAAAGACAGAGAGACAGAGATAGAAAGAGAGACAGAGATAAAAAGAAAGACAGAGAGACAGAGAGGCAGAGAGGCAGAGAGACAGAGAGGCAGAGAGGCAGAGAGACAGAGAGACAGAGAGACAGAGATAGAAAGAGAGACAGAGAGACATAGATAGAAAGAGAGACGGAGAGAGAGAAATAAAAAGAAAGACAGAGAGACAGAGAGGCAGAGAGACAGAGAAACAGAGAGACAGAGAGACAGAGATAGAAAGAGAGACAGAGAGACAGAGATAGAAAGAGAGACAGAGAGACAGAGATAAAAAGAAAGACAGAGAGACAGAGAGGCAGAGAGGCAGAGAGACAGAGAGGCAGAGAGGCAGAGAGACAGAGAGACAGAGAGACAGAGAGACATAGATAGAAAGAGAGACGGAGAGAGAGAAATAAAAAGAAAGACAGAGAGACAGAGAGACAGAGAGACAGAGAAACAGAGAGACAGAGAAACAGAGAGACAGAGAGACAGAGATAGAAAGAGAGACAGAGAGACAGAGATAGAAAGAGAGACAGAGAGACAGAGATAAAAAGAAAGACAGAGAGACAGAGAGGCAGAGAGACAGAGAGACAGAGAGACAGAGAGACAGAGAGACAGAGAGACAGAGAGACAGAGAGACAGAGAGACAGAAATATAAAGAGAGACAGAGAGACATAGATAGAAAGAGAGACGGAGAGAGAGAAATAAAAAGAAAGACAGAGAGACAGAGAGACAGAGAGACAGAGAAACAGAGAGACAGAGAAACAGAGAGACAGAGAGACAGAGATAGAAAGAGAGACAGAGAGACAGAGATAGAAAGAGAGACAGAGAGACAGAGATAAAAAGAAAGACAGAGAGACAGAGAGGCAGAGAGACAGAGAGACAGAGAGACAGAGAGACAGAGAGACAGAGAGACAGAGAGACAGAGAGGCAGAGAGGCAGAGAGACAGAGAGACAGAGAGACAGAGATAGAAAGAGAGACAGAGAGACATAGATAGAAAGAGAGACGGAGAGAGAGAAATAAAAAGAAAGACAGAGAGACAGAGAGGCAGAGAGACAGAGAAACAGAGAGACAGAGAGACAGAGATAGAAAGAGAGACAGAGAGACAGAGATAGAAAGAGAGACAGAGAGACAGAGATAAAAAGAAAGACAGAGAGACAGAGAGGCAGAGAGGCAGAGAGACAGAGAGGCAGAGAGGCAGAGAGACAGAGAGACAGAGAGACAGAGATAGAAAGAGAGACAGAGAGACATAGATAGAAAGAGAGACGGAGAGAGAGAAATAAAAAGAAAGACAGAGAGACAGAGAGACAGAGAGACAGAGAAACAGAGAGACAGAGAGACAGAGATAGAAAGAGAGACAGAGAGACAGAGATAGAAAGAGAGACAGAGAGACAGAGATAAAAAGAAAGACAGAGAGACAGAGAGGCAGAGAGACAGAGAGACAGAGAGACAGAGAGACAGAGAGACAGAGAGACAGAGAGACAGAGAGACAGAGAGACAGAGAGACAGAGAGACAGAGAGACAGAAATATAAAGAGAGACAGAGAGACTGAAATACTGATAGGCAAAGACTCGACCCACTTTGCCAAAGTCGGGAATGTCGCGAGGGAGCACATGGGCATGAACGTCAATCTTACGACGACCAGAAGCTGAAAGAACAATACTTTCTCTCTCTCTCTCTCTCTCTCTCTCTCTCTCTCTCTCTAAAAAGACTCACTTGCGGTGAACCGGCACTCGGGGACAGCCATCTCTCATAGACTGCGATTATCGATCAGATCATATCAACGGCGTCTTTCGTCGACGAACGGTGGCGATGTTGCCATAAACAGCGGGTCAACCGCTATTTTGGGGAATGGCAGAAAAAAGCGGATATGCAGTTACCATTCTGCGCGAGATCATTAATTGTGACCCAATTTGGGACATAGCTCGCAACATAGAAGCCACTTCGGTCACAGATAGGGAGCCACAGGGAGCCTTTGGGGCCAATATGCGGTCCCCCAACTAGAAACCATTCGAAGTTTTTGAGTTCTATATATGCCCACAACTGAAAGCTACACAATACTTGGATATCGGGCCACAGCAACCACAGGAGAACCACAGCGGCCACAGGGAGTCTTTCGGATGCATATCGGGCCATAGCTGCGAGCCACACGGAGATGTCACAGATCGGGTCACAGTTAGAAGTCACATAAAGCTGTGGTAATATCTTGAAGCCAGAGCATACGGGAAGCAGTTCACAGGTTGGGCCACAAAACGATATAAACACGCCACACAGCGGCCAAGGGGGCCTTTGGGCTCAAAAAGGGCTACAGCTAGAATCCACAGAGAGACTATTTGGCGGTAGACCTGAGCTTTTGGGCTCCGCACGGGCCAGAGGGAGCCTGAGATCGTCTTAGAGCAAGACAGGAGCCATTCTGAAAGTCAAATAAGTCATTCGGTTCACAGAATCAAGCAACAAAAGCCACATGGAGCCGCTGGGCCATAGGAGGACTTCAGAGAGCCTTTCTGATGCAGATCGGGCCACAGATGGAAGCCACAAGGTTCGTTTCGGCCACTGATCGGGCCACAGGAGAGATGAGAAACACCTGGATGACAGTTCGGGTCACAGGCGGAAGTTGGACAGAGCTTCTGGGTTACAAAACGGGCCACAGCTCGAGTCTACACGGAGCCTTTGGGCTACTAAAGCCACAGCTCGAAACAACAGATCATACACATGAGCCACCAACCATTTGGTCATATATCGGGCCACAGCTGGAAGCTATGCAACTTGTGGGCTACACAAGGCGCCACAAATGAAAGCCAAACTACTGTAGCCTGCTGTGGGCCGCGCTGTGGCCTGATATGGCCACCTGTGGCTTGATGTGACCTTACTTGCTAGCAAGCATGGCAACGGGCCGGCCCGTTGCAAAAATTTTCACGGCCCGGACCGGCCCGCTTCAAAATTTTTCTTTTAATTTTTTTCTTGCTTGCTAGACATCTGATCACATCAGTAAGCCACAGAACACTTAGGCCACAGAAGGGGCCATAGGTAGGTGTTGGGAGAGAAATCGAGCAACATCTGCCAGTCACAACACTATACGTGTCTACTTTTGTGGCCTGTTGTGGCCGAAAATATAGACGATCCATAAACAAATTCCCAAAATTTCATTGAATTTTCTATCACCGGCTAGATTATATACACGCTTTGTCTGTTTCAGTCGTCTGCATCTTCTTTTGAGCGGAATTTGTCAGCGATCCATCTGAAATTTCAAGTTCTTTACCACATTTCGTCAAAACTAACCTGGTCTTGTTCTGAACTTCTTCTTGTGCTAAATTGAAGCACATCGCAAGTAGAGCCATTCCAAATAGCAAATATACACTGGTTATGACTAATTTCTCTTGGGAATCTTTGTCATTTCCAACCGAGGCTCCCGGAAAACGATCGCCAAAGCCAATCGTTGTTAGGGAAATGTAGCAGAAGTAGAAACTTTCGAGGAAGGTCCATCCCTCCCAGAGTTTGAAGAGAATCGTTCCTGAAATTGAACGAGTGAGTGAGTGAGTGAGTGAGTGAGTGAGTGAGAAGTGAGACCTACTCACCTGCAATGAGGTAGGCGAACATAGTCAGCACCACAAGAGACAGAGGCACAGTAATCTTGTCCAACTGAGCCTGGGCTGTCTCTCTGACCTCCAATTGTTCCATTTCCACCCTCGCTGTCAACAAATCCTCAACGTCAGGACCACCTAAACTAAATTTTTTGAAAAATTGTTTTGAAATTCAGTTACCAAAAGAGTCGATTGAACTATCAGCTTTGACACGGTGTGCCCTAGTCAGTCTTGAGACTAGGGAGTTTGCCCTACGGATTTTAGCGGCCTTAAGGATGTTAAGGTACTTTATTGGAGTACACTTACCTTTCTTTTCTTGTGCCAGAGGATTAATCGGAATTTGAGGCGGATCGATTGGGCGTAGAGGAATCTGAAACGGTTCGACTCACTAAGGCCGTACACCTTTCTCCTTATTCCTAAAGCCTTAAAACTTGAGCCTTAAGTAATGTTCCTTAAGTCTAATGCCCGAAGTCTTTAAGCAATAGGCATTAAGCCTTTTAAGCCTTCCGCCTTACGCCCTTACGTCCTTACGCCCTTACGCCTTACGCCTTACGCCTCACGCCTTAAGCTTTAAGCTTAAGCCTTAAATCTTAAACCTTAAACATGTTTCTCTCTCTGTTACCTGAAAATCTTAGCCATAACATCTCCAATATTGGTAAGGAAAAGCAGCATCAAAGGAATGCCAATAATAGCATACAACATGGTTAAAGTCTTCCCGATGTAGGTCTTCGCCGCAGTGTTACCGTAACCTGCAAATATATCGTAGATCAAAAATGTTTTTGACCTACCAATAGTTGTAATTACAGTCAGGGAGTACAGAAAAGCCCCGGTAAAAGTCCACTGCGCGGCTTGTTTGAATTCCTTTCCATCGTACCCTCGACGAATGGCTGCCATGCATATTTTTTGAAACTTTTTGACCTAAATTATGTTGTAATGTTAATAAAATGATTAAAAAATACTTCTTTGTAGACGGCACCCTTCCACTGTTCCTCATTTAGCCTATTGACACGGAAAGTGGCGTTCCAAACCACGTCGACGGCTTTGTGGCGAGCTGCGGTTACTTCTGATTGGATCTGGAAAGGATTTGTGGTGAGTGGAGGCCACAGCGGATAACAGCTGGGCCACAGCTTGGCCACATCACACATTTTTGGTACCTTTCAGGCAACAGTGCGGGGTGGAACTGTGAGAAATTTGGCAAGTTGGAAAAGGCTAGTCTCATCGTCAGCTCGATGTTACAGCGAGTGACATGGCCACAGCTAAGGCCACAGCGCATTTCTAAGACCACAAATTAGGCCACTGCTCAGGGAAAATGATAAAATAAGGTACTGCGCCGAATTCAGGCCACTGCCAGAGCCACATCGCACTTTTGGGATCACAAAACTGGGTGCCACAGTGCCACAGCTAAGGCCACTGCTATGGCAACATCTATGAGAAATCGGAAAATGGAGGTGTTGTGTTCAGTCCAGGCCACAGCTAGAGCCACAGCGCAAGAATGGGACCACACATATGGCCACAGCTAGAGCCACAGCGCACTTTTGGAATCACCAATCCTGCCAGAAGCTTGGACCACAGTGCCGCAGCTATGGCCACAACTCTGGAAAATCGGAAAATGAAGTCATTGTGAATTGTGCAAGCCACAGCTAGGGCAACAGCGCAAATACGGACCCACAACTATGACCACAGTGCCACAGCTAAGACCACAGCGTTTTTCTGGTACTACAAATCGGGTCACAGCTTAGGGATACCAGGAGGTACTGAGGCCCCATAGATGAGCCAATGAGGGGCTTCTTTATCTAAGAAAGGCCACAGTTATGGCAACAGGGCCACAGCTTGGGCCACAAGGCCACGACTTAACTACCAATAAGGGCCACAGTTCGAGGCCACAGCTTGGAATAGACCACCTACTAGGGCCACAGCCACAACCACAGTGTGGGATCACCAGCTTGGGAAATTTGCGATGTTTCACGGAAACATTTTCGTTCCAAAGTGTATATGTTGTTCACAAACCTTTTCCTCGTGGGGTCCTTCAACAGCTTGGAAAATCACAGCACCCAGAAGAGCATAACCAACTACCTAAAGCCATAAAGTGTAGTTAGGAAGTGGAATTCACTTACCAGGGCACAAAGACCAATGTGGGAGAAGAAGAAGGCAATGATTTTCTTTACAAGGTTCACAACTCGCGTCACCTTTGAGCGGCGGTGACGCCGTCCCATGATCCTAAAAAGGTTGTATAATAAAAGTGAGAGAGAGAGAGAGAGAGAGAGAGAGAGAGAGAGAGAAAGAGAGAGGACAGGGAGTGATTGTAGTCTTTCACCAACTATGGCCCAAAAACTATGGCCCAGTGTGAAAAAGCGGGGATTTTTTAAGCTGCACCAAGCGGTTAGATGACAGGCAGCTGTGGCCAGTATTGGTAACCCAGCCAGGGCGCTGTGGCATATAGGGGTCGTGCGTAGTTTTTGAGCTACGACAAGATAAGACCAGTGAGATGTGGCGCTATGGCTCCTTAGGTGGCTGTGGCCCAAACTGTAAAGGTGGCTGTGGTTATGTCCAAATTTGAAAACCATGTTGTGGCGCTGTGGCCATATTTGCCACGAAGGCTGTGACATCGTGGTGTAAGTGGAAGTATGAATGAGCTGTGGCTACGGCCCCCAAGGTTGATGTGGCGCTGTGGTCCAAGTGAGAATTTTGCTTGAATGTAAAGGCAAAAGTGGGCAAGTGAGTTGTGGCGCTGTGGCCCATACCGCAATTGGGATGTGGTCCTGTGGCCCGATTTTCAAATATTGCTATAGCGATGTGGCTAACGTAAGCATATAGCTTTGGAGTTTTCGCAAGATAAGAAAAGTGAGCTAGGCGATGTGCCCCAAATGTGCAGGTTGTCCTGCGGCCCAATTTGAAAATATAGCAGTGGCGCTGTGGCCAAGTGTCAGTAAGTGCTGTGGCAAGCTGAAATGAGTGAGTTGTGACCTGTGGCCCCAAACAAAATGCGGCGTTGTCGCCCATTTTCACACGAAGGCAGTGGAGTTGTGGCCCCCAAAGTTGCTATGGCCACAGCGCTTGTTTTAGCTTTTGTGATTTGGTCCAACTAAGCAAGCGGACAATGGCACAAGACAAACGTGTTGCTGCAATTTCACGGTCTGACTGTGGCGCTATGAACAAATTTGAAGTCCAAGTTTAGGCGCTTTGGTCCATTTTGCGATGAAGACCGTAGTGTTGTGGCAAAATTAAACAAAGCCGCTATGGCGCTGTAGCCCTATCAGCCAAGGTTTCTGTGCTGATGTCACCTACATTGAAATCCTAGCTGATGCGCTGTGGCGCAAGTTTTGGCGTTGTGGCCGTGCTGTGGCTCAATTAACAACCTAGTAGTGGTCCTGTGGCCCACGTGATCATGCAAAATGGCCCTTTGGTCCAATTAGACGGTAGCTCTTAACGGCTGTGGTCCTAATACCGCTCCAAAACAAGTTCTTCTGTGGCCAATTGGCCATCTCGCGTGAGGAACACCAAAACAACCCAATCAATCGAATTACCCAAACCAAATGCAATTAAGTAATTAGGGATCAGTGATTAGGTTGCCTGTAGAAAAAAAAGTTGGAAATCAGCATATTTGAGTGTCAGAAGTGTTGTGTCTAGTTGGGCGGCGTTGTATCGGATTTGACATCAATCCTCAACACAGCGCTCCCTCGGGGACAGGAAGCGCTCTTCCGCTCGCGCCTCCTCATAGCCCATTCTCACCCCAAATGTCATCCTATTTATCTCCTTTTGTCACAAACTAATCGATAAATCGATAATCTCTCTGATGGAGAGATATTGATTGAGTTTTCAAACTCAAAGCCCTCTCCTCCCACACGAAGCATCACATCTGGCGGAGGACATTAGTCGTAAAAACAACGGCGCCATCAATCTCGGACGGACTTTCTACCAGCCGACTTTAGGAGGCAAAGAGAGGAAAAAGTTCATTTGGGATATGTACAGAAAGGAGACGGAGGAGGGATTCACCACAACATGTCGGAGGGCTGGAGAGGAACGGCTTCGTAATCTGAAAATGGGAGTTTTGAGAGAGAGAGAGAGAGAGAGAGAGAGAGAGAGGGGGAAGAGTGAGTGAGTGAGTGAGTGAGTGAGTGAGTGAGTGAGTGAGTGAGTGAGTGAGTGAGTGAGTGAGTGAGTGAGTGAGTGAGTGAGTGAGTGAGTGGGTGAGTGAGTGAGTGAGTGAGTGAGTGAGTGAGTGAGTGAGTGAGTGAGTGAGTGAGTGAGTGAGTGAGTGAGTGAGTGAGTGAGTGAGTGAGTGAGTGAGTGAGTGAGTGAGTGAGTGAGTGAGTGAGTGAGTGAGTGAGTGAGTGAGTGAGTGAGTGAGTGAGTGAGTGAGTGAGTGAGTGAGTGAGTGAGTGAGTGAGTGAGTGAGTGAGTGTGTGAGTGAGTGAGTGAGTGAGTGAGTAAGCCTCTTTTGTTGAAAGCCGCTATCGTAAAACCCGTCAGCCGAAGTTTTAAAGCCCTAGCGCGGTCCTTTGATCGGCAATATCGGGTTACGGTAATAACGGCACCCCGCCGCGAGCCCGAACTCATTAGCGAGAGTTTACACTGACCTCAGACATAAACAAATGAGGTGTGAGATATGAGAAGACGGTTTGTTTAGATGCGATTAGGGTTCGTTGTGTAATAAGCAAATGAGGCCTCAAGAAACAGAGAGAGAGAGAGAGAGAGAGAGAGAGAGAGAGAGAGAGAGAGAGAGAGAGAGAGAGAGAGGAGACAGAGATTGATAGATTCAAAATACCCACCAGTTTTCATCATATAGGGGTAATAAGGCAGCGGCTGGAGCTGAGTAGGAATCGGAACCGACAAAGGCGGGGTGGAGCCCGAGCAGAGCCCATTGGAACTGCGCCAAAGGTTGAAAGAGGCCTGAAACTGTGTTGAAAAAGGAAAACCAAGTAAAACGCTTAAATATAAATATTATAGGCTTGAGGGCAAAAGGCAAAAATGTTTGGCACTGGGGGGGGGGGGTCCGATCCCGTGACCGTGCGCGCGCAAAATTTGAATACTAGCCACTCGGCCAACGGTATCCCGTTGCATACTGCCGCACAGTTCGGTTTGAGCCCCTCATGCGTGGGCCTACCATGGCCGTAGGCCGATTTCTGAGATTTTCAAGGCTATTAGTCACTTAATTGGCCAATTAACGGTTAATTCCCTACCTGCAATCCGTAGCCACCTCCCTTGCCGTCGAAAACCTCCACTCCAAACACCTTTCCCCCGTCGCGTTTGACCTAAACTTTGACGTATTTTAAGGATAATTGGGTTAATATACCTGGTCCAAAAACTGAATATAATCCGTAGCAATGCGGAGGGTGTGGATTTTACTCATTTTATCCGAAGGCATCGAAGGAATGATCTTCCTCAACTGGGCGAAGGCTTCATTTAGCTCCTAAAACCTCCGTTTTCATAGAAGTTAGGGGGTTTCGAGTGGTTTAAGGTTCATTTTGTTCCCAGGAAGTTCACCAGCTGGCGGTGCTTTGAGTTTACTGCTGGGAGAGCCGTCTACCGTACCCATTTATCACCGCCGCGGAGGGGTGCGGAGGAATTTCGACATCTGGCGCGTGCCGAAGAGGATGGAGCCAGCCGAATGCTCATAGAATGGAAAAAATTTTAGGGAACTACATTATTAATATAAAAAAAGCAATTTTTGTAAAGTTCTCAATTAAGAATTACATCATAGCGCAATGCAAACTGGCGGAAAAGGAGGAAAAGGTCCCTGGTTCGATTCCCACAGGAAAATTTCAACTTTTTCTGCAGATTTCAATCAAGTCAGGCCAATAAATGAAGAAAAACAGTTTTGGCGTCATATGGCTCAGTGCGATGCACCCTGTACCGGAAAAAGCTCCTTGGTTCGATCTCTCCCGGCTCAAAACTGAGGAAAAACGCAGATAGGCTAGCATGAAAGTTAGGAAAAATGTCAATGTAACCCGTTTTGTACAATTTTCAATTGCAAATGTCACAATGGCGCAGTGCGAACACGCCCGCGGTGAGAAAACGGTACCTGGTTCGATCCCCGCCGGGAGTTTTTGACTTTAATGCATTTTTTGGCAGATTTCAATTATTTTGGCAATAGAATTTTTTTTAAAAAAAAAAAAGCAAACTAATGACGCAGTGCAAAACACGTAGCACAGGAAAAAGCTCCCTGGTTCGATTCCTACTGCCTCAAAACTTTAATCTTTCGTTTTAAGAGACAAAATACATCCAAATAAGCTAATTCCGTGCTAATTTAACCTCATTTGAAGCTAAGATTGAACTGTGAATCCACTTGGCGCAGTGTGAACTTGCGCATAGGAGAAAAAGGTTACTGGTTCGAACCCCAGTGGGGAAGAAATCAATTTGTAAAACGAATAATTAATTTTTTTTGATTGCATGTGATGTAATACAACGTAAATATACAATAAAATTAAGAGAAGGCCGCCTGGCGCAATGCGAAAAGGCGCCCGCTGAAAATCAGGTTTATGGTTCAATCCCCCAGTTGCAAAAAAATTCACAAACAAGTTAAATCATCAGAAAAGATCGTATGTAGTGTTATAAACAAAGAAAAATCTCTATTAGCGCGAAAATTTGAAACAAACTTGGTTTTAAAATAGTTAAAACTTTGATTACCCATAAAAGTGATATAAAAGTGTTCAAATTACCTTTAAACGTTTACTAAAACATGTATTACTGAATTTGTTTTAATATTTCACGCTGAAGTTACTTCTTGACATACATTGTGATTTTTGGCCGCGCGCGCGGTGAGCAATCGGCCGAGGGTTCGATCCCCGCCGGTGCCAAAGGTAAAATCTTTTTGAAAAATCGTTATTTAATGTAAAGTAAGTTTAAAATTACAAAATTAATGTATTTTTGTCAAATTTAAACATTATTTTTAAAAGCGCGCCAACCGAGGTCATGAAACCCGAGCGACCTGCGCAGATAGCGCTAATTGGCTTTTCTTGGGGCAGAATCGCCTTAATTGAAATTAGCAGATGAAACCAACATTTAGAATTAATTTTAACATAGAAACTTATAAAATTAATCAATGTAAGGCTACAGTAATCGCCAAACTGACCTTCGTCCGCTGTCTCTCCCGTTTGTTGGCGCAGAATCGCTGCTGAACGTTCTCTTCTTCATTTTTGTTGGATTTCCGGTTGGAGCGCTTCTTCGGAGCCATCAGGGGATCGACTGGACTACGGTAGGAGGATCAATCGAAGGCAGAAGCCTTCGCCCCGCCCCCTTCACCCATGTTTATTGATGGGCGGCTCTGTGGTTTACGAAAGGCGCCGGAAACTTGAGACGACTGTGACGGAGGGTAATTAACGGGTTTTGGGTGTGAGAGGGCCACAGGAGGCCACAGGAGCCACAGCAAGTGGGCAACAGCGGCTTCAGCTGATCATAAGGCCACATCGAGTCGCAAAACTGTCGTTTACGAAAATCGGCCAAAACTTGAGACGACTGTGACAGAGAGTAATGAACGGGTTTTGGAGGAGAAAGGGCCACAGCTGTGATGCCACAGCTGCCACAGCGGATATGGGAGTTTGTAGGGCCACAGGACTGAAGCACAACGACGAGGCCACACCGGCCACCGTTAAGTCCAGGTAGGAAGTAGCGACGACGTTTGTGAGGGTTGTGGCCACAGGAGCCACAGCTGGCCACCAGGCCACAGCTGTCTGGGCCAACTACCGACGATGATACATTCTATTACTTGTTTCATAAGGATGTAGCAAATAACCGAAGAAAGTTTAACGATGGTGTTGGATGTTGAGCCCGTAGTGCAACAGTTGCCACAGGATCCCGACCAGGAAGCCACAGCATAATAATGGGTCACAGATAAACCCAGTTTTCTTGTTGTCAACCACTGTTGTAAGCTGTGAACAGATCAAACGATAAACGATCTCTATGAGAATGGATGTGAGGCACACACACACGCACACGTACACACAGGCATACACACACACTTACACACACACACACACTTACACACACACACACACATACACACACATACACACACATACACACACATACACACACACGGCAACAGACACACCACAGGATCCACATAAAATGGTCAAAGAGTCACTTAGAAGCCACAGGAAAATGTCACAGGGCCACAGAGAGGCCACAGGAGCCACAATACGAGCAACAGGGTTACATGGAGGCCACATGATTCACATGAAGTAGAAGAAATGGACACAGAGAGGCCACAGGATTCGGGTGAAGTGGGCCAAAGGGTCACAGAGGCCACAAAAATCACATGAATTGGCCACAGGACCACAGAAATGGCACAAGAGCCACACGGAAAGGCCACAGTGGTCACCACTGGTTAATGCAACAACTGCAACGACAGCTGCAAGGCTACAGAGAGCGACATCTATGACAACAAAGCCACAGTACAGACGGCAGTGAGGATTTTTTGGGGATGATGTTGTTACAACGGCCACCGCAAAGACCACAATTACCACAGCTGGCTGCTACAACAGGCCACAGCGCAGACAGCAAATACCACATTGAGAAGAACAATTCCATTGTGGTTTACTAACGAAGCACACAAACTTGAGGTTGCGAAATTCATGTGATTTTAGAATTGTAAACCACAGTGCAACAGTTCTTGGGCCACAGCTTGTTTCATAAACATAGCTTACTCTCTTTCTACAGTAAATAAACTGATTTCATGATGATCGCGATAAAACGGATGGTACCACAGTGAAAGCCACTGACTTAAGTGTTTGTGAGCACTCATAGCTGGCTGAGCAATTTCTATTCAATAATTATTAAAAATGTTAAATATTCACATTTTTAAATAAGAATTTCATTGAAATTTAAGTTTTCAATAGCACAATTCGCTTTTATACTTTTTTCAGAGATTTTCTCTTGAAAGTTGTCGAAGAGTGCGCTCCACGGCTAAAAATCTGCTCCACTGATGTTTGCTGCCAGCTGACTGGCACATTTATTCAATTTTTGTTTTATTCCAGTTTTCATCGTGTATTTTACGGTTTTTTTTTTTTAAAATTTTTTGCTCAATTTTAATTCAGAATAATTATTTTCCAGGGTTCAAAGGTCTGGGAGAGGGCGATGGATCTCCTGGACCTCTACCACGCGCACGACCACAGCCTCGCCTTGGCCGACGACGAAGAGCCTCAGCAGATCCAAGAACCCCTCCCTCTGCCACAGGAGAAGACGGAAAAGGAGCGGAAGAAGATTAAAACCGCCAAGTTTGTGCCCTGGGAGCCCTATAAGGCAGCCCCGTCTCACGACAGGTTGGTTTTTAACATAAATTTTGAGTTTAATTGTTTTTTTAAAGGAAAGGAGAGGCTCCGGCCGTCGTTCCATCTCTCATTCCCTACACGGCGCCTTCTACTTCTGAAGAAAGGGCTTTTGCTGGCCAGGAGAGTCTTCTGATCGACGGAAGGAAAAGCAGAAAGAAGGACGAAAATGAGAACACGGTGGAGCCGGATGCAGTGGTAAGGCTTTGTTGTCTTTTTTCTACATTAGGTCCTGAAAACATTTAAAAATCAATAGAAGTGTTAAAGTACTGCCTCACAAAATAAACTGACTATTTTTTATCGTAGTTTGTTAAAGGCTGTTCGCGGTAGGATTCTAGAAAACTCGAAAAATGAAGGTAAAACCTTCATTTTTCGAGTTTTTGCCGATACAGCAATTTTGAAGCCTCGAAAGACGAAATCTCTCTGATAGTTGTGTAAAATTCGATTTTCAACGGGTCACATTTTTCGTGGCGGGACATTTCGCATCAGGACCCCAACTTGCTCTTTTCGCACAAACTACGTATGATTATCCTCCGGTAATTGAAAAATCGTGTTAGTTTTATTGGTTCTCTGCAACGAGGAACAAGAAAAATTTTATTATTAGACTTTCAAAATCAGCTGGATTGTCTGAAAAATAGTTTTAGCAACGAATATTCCAATTTGAAACGTTGTTGGTTAAAGGACTGCCCGCGCATTGTTAAAGGACTGCGCTTTAAGCTGTAAGTGGCGGCTAAATTGTGGTGTTTGAAGTACTGTTTGCAGGAAGGTCCTACCAAGCCTCATTTAAAGTTTATTCGGGATGCTATAGATGTAAATTTGTCTGTTTTGGCCACCCATTGAGTTTGTGTGCTCTGATTCTACAATACTTTATTTACCACCCGTGTGGCACCAATGCACTGAATAATACAAGAAGTGACGTCATTTCCTCTCCTAAACGCTGTGGTCACAATGTGGGCTCACCTGTGGCCCCGATATAGCGTTGAAAGTGGCCTTTTGGTGGCAGCTGTGGCTCTATTGCTCACGGTTGTTGTGGCCCTACCTATACAACACAGCTGTGGCCTTCATTGTGAGCAGTTCGCTGGCGGATGCCATTTAAACCCAAAAGTATGTCAGCGCAAGTCTAATTTTAACAGTTTCGTTGTGGGACCCAGTGTATAAATATGACAAATTTGACTCTTTAGGAAAAAATAGCTTTCGATGGTTTTAGGTCACGAAATTGGAGAAAGAGGTCACCGAACTGCGCCGCGAGCTGGACTCGGAGCGCACGGTCAACCGCGAGCTGAAGGAGATGTTCCTGAAGTCTCTGGGAGATGATTTCCAGGTGAGACCTCTCTTTCTCTTTCTCTCTCTCTCTCTCTCTCTCTCTCTCTCTCTCTCTCTCGCTAAATCGTCATTTTCAGTGCGAAGTGGAGGCCTTAGCCGGAGACAAAGTCCATCTGGGACGCCGGCTGGAGGACCAGTGCGAGAAGGTGAGAAGCTAGCCAATAGGGCTGCAATTTTGGCTCCGCCCTCTTTGCCCCGCCCAAATTCACATGTTGGCTCCGCCCATTGCTCAAATTTGAAAAGGCTACAATTTTAGGTCCTCTACTTTTCCTTTCCCCTAAATTTGAAAAGGCTACAATTTTAGGTCCTCTACTTTTCCTTTCCCCTCCCGAAATTCTGACTATTCTGGCATTTCGAACCCTCCCCCTCCCCTGGCGCTGCCCATTCTAATGATTCCCCAATTAGGCTCCGCCCCCTATTTTTGGACCGCTCAAGTAGGCGGCAATTCAGGCTCCGCCCCTTTTGGTCCCAATTCACATTTTGGCCAGTGCACTCCTTCGTCTCCTCCGCCCATAATTCCGACGATTCCACTTTTTGAATCTCTCTTTTCCCGTTTTTCTAATTATTTCCAAATTAGGCTCCGCCCATTATTTTTGGCCCCTTTCTAAACTTCCATTTTCAGCTGGTCGCCTTGACGAATGAGCTGGAGGACGCGCGGATCGACTCGGACGTGTGGCGCTGTAAATTCCAGGCACAGTCGATCCGCTGTGACGAGTTGGTGCGTCGGCTGAACACGGCCGCTACTCTCCTCTCTCGTGGACAGGAGGCTCTCAGATCTTTTGGGTTGGTTTATTGAGACAGAGAGAGAGAGAGAGAGAGAGAGAGTGAGAGAGAGTGAGAGAGCCTGACAATAAGAGAGACCGAAAGTGTGACAGAGGAGTAGGAGGGAAGAAGAGAGGGTCTAAGAGAGACATAGAGAGACAGAGATATGAAAAAGAGACCTTTTCCAGCCCCTCTCTCCCCTCGGAACTCCGTCAGCTCTCCTCCCTCGACGTCCCCGCCATATTGGAACGCTCTCCCTGCGACCCCCGCGTGGTCCACAAGGCGCCGAATTTTTCCAATCTTACCGTAACCTGTTGTCCAAATTGCACAGGTCGCGAAATCGTCCTCCTCTGATGACTTTAGTTTTTCAAAAATATTATTTATTCATCTCTCCAAGGGTCTTAAGTTAGTCATGTGTACAAAGTGTTTTTCGGTTGTGAGCGCGTGTTGTGATATTTTTTTCGACGGTAATAAAGGTTTTATTTTCATTGTCCGGTGCAAGACAAGATTAAGGGTAATTCAGAAGATCCAAGAATGATACAAGGCTTCTGAAGGATGACACATGACACGAGCTCTTACGTTACGCAAACATCCATGCACTTTGCTTAGTGGCCCAGTGTATCTTCTTTAATCACAGAAGAGATTCACTTGCTCCTTAACAAAACCGTTAAATCCTTCAAACCTAAGTTATTAACAAAACCCTTAAATTCTTAACGGAACTCTTACGACCTTAACAAACCCATTGAGTTCTTAACAAAACTCCTCAAGTTCTTAACAAAATCCTTACGTCCTTAACGAAACACATTAGTCCGCAACAGAACCCTTAAGTTCTCATATAAAGAACCTTAGGTTCTAAAGAAATTCCTTACGACCAACCTTAAAACACAACCTTTACGCCCTTAATACGAATTTTACGACCTTACCAAGCCACTAGTTTCTTAACAAAGCCACTTAAGCTCTTAACTAAGTCATTAAGATCTTATCAAAATCCCTAAAAATTTTCAAGAAAGCCCTTAAGGGCTCAACAAACCTCCTAAATCGTTAAGAAACCCCTCAGGCGCCAAAAACAAACTCGACAAATGTCGATGTTTTAGCCGTTTTGGCATGGATTTATAACTTTTTCCTTAACCCCCTTAGTTCGGTGCAAAATCCTTAATTCTTTAGCAAAACCCTTAATTTATTAGCGAAGCTATTAAGCTCTTAAAACGCCAATTTCTTAACGATAACCTTAAGTGCCGCTGGTTTAGCGCTATTACATCAATAGAATACCTATTCTTTAACATAAACGATGTTTTATTCATTTAAGTGAATTTAAATAATTTTATTAGCATATTTTCTGAATAACTATATTTTCAGGTAAAAGCTCCCATTTTATGATTTGTTTGTGGGCCAGACAGCAATTTTGAAGCCTCAGATGGCGGCGGCCTCTCAGATCGGGTTATAAAATTCGATTTTCACAAGAGGTCACATTTTTCGTGGCGGGACATTTCGCCCCAGGGCCTAACTTGCTTTTTTCGCACAAACTACATATGATTTTCTTCTTTTAATGAAAAATTGGGTTATTTTTATTGGCTATTTGCGACAGAGAACAAGAAAATTGGATTATTAGACCTTTAACGTCAATTTTATTGGCTGGAATTAGTGTTAGCGACGTATTTTCCAATTTTAGGCCTGTAAATATATAGTTTGTAGTCTGATGAGGAAATGAGAAGGGAGGCGTTCGAAATCCCTCCCTCAAGTTGGGTCTCATTTGGGTCCTTAATTGCTGACGTAGGGCTGTTTGCGGTGCTGGGCTATTCCGCAAATCCGCCTGACCTCAGAGCTTATTGTTGCCTCCGTAGAGAGAGACTTTGAGAGAGAGAGAGAGAGAGAGAGAGAGAGAGAGAGTGAGTGAGAACCATGTTTTCCCTCCGATCTTCGGCTCATCCTCCCAGAATGGTCGTAATCTCCCGTCCCTCCTCACTCCTAGTGTCATTTGGACTCTGATTCCGTCTGTTTCCCGATAACATTACCTCGCTGCTAATGTTCTCCGCGAATTGCTTGTTTCCCTTCCCCTATTTCGTTTTCCCATAAACACTACCTCTGCGGTTCCTCTAGCTCTATTTTACCCTTTATGGCTTCATTTTCCCCCGCGCCGCCGACGACGATGCGCCACACAGCGGAGGCGTTTGATCAGCCCGCATGCATATTTATTGCACCCACACGGACACACATGAAGAGATCTTACGGTGGTCTCTCCTTTTCTCTCTCTCTTTCTCACTCTCTCTCTCTCTCTCTCATTATTTCTTCCTTGTTCTTGTTCTTCTGACCTTTTGCTTCTAAAAGTCATGTGCCTTCTTTTAGAGGGCAAACACTTTTAAAGACGCTAGCAGTCATTGGAACACCCTCTCAGCTTTTGTCTCTGCCTCCTTGC
The DNA here is from genome assembly GCA_964057215.1 of Oscheius myriophilus. NCBI lineage: Eukaryota > Metazoa > Nematoda > Chromadorea > Rhabditida > Rhabditidae > Oscheius > Oscheius myriophilus. The sequence goes on along the minus strand of OZ059904.1, from coordinate 26,242,911 downwards.
TTTTCTGTCTCTATCCCTCTTTCTGTCAATGCCTCTTTCTGTCTCTCTGTCTGTCTCGTCTCTCTGCCTCCCTGCCTCGTCTCTCTGTCTCTCTGTCTCTCTGTCTCTCTGTCTCTCTGTCTCTCTGTCTCTCTGCCTCTCTGCCTCTCTGCCTCGTCTTTCTGTCTCTCTGCCTCTCTGCCTCTCTGCCTCTCTGCCTCTCTGCCTCATCTCTCTGTCTCTCTGTCTCTCTGTCTCTCTGTCTCTCTGTCTCTCTGTCTCTCTGTCTCTCTGTCTCTCTGTCTCTCTGTCTCTCTGTCTCTCTGTCTCTCTGTCTCTCTGTCTCTCTGCCTCTCTGTCTCTCTGTCTCTCTGCCTCTCTGCCTCTCTGCCTCGTCTTTCTGTCTCTCTGCCTCTCTGCCTCTCTGCCTCTCTGCCTCTCTGCCTCATCTCTCTGTCTCTCTGTCTCTCTGTCTCTCTGTCTCTCTGTCTCTCTGTCTCTCTGTCTCTCTGTCTCTCTGTCTCTCTGTCTCTCTGTCTCTCTGTCTCTCTGTCTCTCTGTCTCTCTGCCTCTCTGCCTCTCTGCCTCGTCTCTCTGTCTCTCTGTCTCTCTGTCTCTCTGTCTCTCTGCCTCTCTGCCTCTCTGCCTCGTCTCTCTGTCTCTCTGTCTCTCTGTCTCTCTGTCTCTCTGTCTCTCTGTCTCTCTGTCTCTCTGTCTCTCTGTCTCTCTGTCTCTCTGCCTCTCTGCCTCTCTGCCTCGTCTTTCTGTCTCTCTGTCTCTCTGAGTGTACCTTGATCTTCCCTGACCCTCTCCTCTCCTCCCCCAACTTGGCCCTCCGCCAGATTCTCTCCTCCCTCCTCTTTAACTCACTATCTCGCGCATCATCACGTCCAAATTCAATTAGACGGCACGAGATTTGGCAAGTCCGTGGGAACCATCTCGGAACAGCTGCTCATCTCTCCTCTTTTCTCTGCAGAGAGATACTCATGTCTCACAATCCCTCTCTCGTCTCTCTTTTCTCTCTCTCTGTCTCTGTCTCTCTCTGTCTCTCTCTGTCTCTCTCTGTCTCTCTGTCTCTCTCTCTCCCTCTTTTCGTCTCTTTCAGCGCCTTTAAAATTCAACGAGGCTCCCCTAAATACACTTGCCCCGATCCAATTTTCGTATTCTAAATTTGTCTCTCCCGACCTTTGAGCTCCCACTGCAAGCTTTTCTCCTTGCAATTATTGTTCTCCGGGAACTCTAAAAGCTAAAAATCTCTCTTTCAATTAAAACTGCCTTGGTGGTCCTAAATTACACACCCGGTTAAAATGACGCGGTCTAGAAGACTAGATTTGATTTTCCAACGCTTTGAAGGTAAATGAACCATGGGATTCGTAAATGTCAGGTTCTTGTTTTGCATTTGATTGTTATGGAGAACAAAATTATAGTCTAAATGGTAGTCTGGAATTATAGAAAACGATAAATAGAAGGCTTTACAGTTGGTTTCCGTTTTCACACACACACACACACACACACACACACACACACACACACACACACACACACACACACACACACACACACACACACACACACACACACACACACACACACACACACACACACACACACACACACACACACACACACACACACACACACACACACACACACACACACACACACACACACACACACACACACACACACACACACACACACACACACACACACACACACACACACACACACACACACACACACACACACACACACACACACACACACACACACACACACACACACACACACACACACACACACACACACACACACACACACACACACACACACACACACACACACACACACACACACACACACACACACACACACACACACACACACACACACACACACACACACACACACACACACACACACACACACACACACACACACACACACACACACACACACACACACACACACACACACACACACACACACACACACACACACACACACACACACACACACACACACACACACACACACACACACACACACACACACACACACACACACACACACACACACACACACACACACACACACACACACACACACACACACACACACACACACACACACACACACACACACACACACACACACACACACACACACACACACACACACACACACACACACACACACACACACACACACACACACACACACACACACACACACACACACACACACACACACACACACACACACACACACACACACACACACACACACACACACACACACACACACACACACACACACACACACACACACACACACACACACACACACACACACACACACACACACACACACACACACACACACACACACACACACACACACACACACACACACACACACACACACACACACACACACACACACACACACACACACACACACACACACACACACACACACACACACACACACACACACACACACACACACACACACACACACACACACACACACACACACACACACACACACACACACACACACACACACACACACACACACACACACACACACACACACACACACACACACACACACACACACACACACACACACACACACACACACACACACACACACACACACACACACACACACACACACACACACACACACACACACACACACACACACACACACACACACACACACACACACACACACACACACACACACACACACACACACACACACACACACACACACACACACACACACACACACACACACACACACACACACACACACACACACACACACACACACACACACACACACACACACACACACACACACACACACACACACACACACACACACACACACACACACACACACACACACACACACACACACACACACACACACACACACACACACACACACACACACACACACACACACACACACACACACACACACACACACACACACACACACACACACACACACACACACACACACACACACACACACACACACACACACACACACACACACACACACACACACACACACACACACACACACACACACACACACACACACACACACACACACACACACACACACACACACACACACACACACACACACACACACACACACACACACACACACACACACACACACACACACACACACACACACACACACACACACACACACACACACACACACACACACACACACACACACACACACACACACACACACACACACACACACACACACACACACACACACACACACACACACACACACACACACACACACACACACACACACACACACACACACACACACACACACACACACACACACACACACACACACACACACACACACACACACACACACACACACACACACACACACACACACACACACACACACACACACACACACACACACACACACACACACACACACACACACACACACACACACACACACACACACACACACACACACACACACACACACACACACACACACACACACACACACACACACACACACACACACACACACACACACACACACACACACACACACACACACACACACACACACACACACACACACACACACACACACACACACACACACACACACACACACACACACACACACACACACACACACACACACACACACACACACACACACACACACACACACACACACACACACACACACACACACACACACACACACACACACACACACACACACACACACACACACACACACACACACACACACACACACACACACACACACACACACACACACACACACACACACACACACACACACACACACACACACACACACACACACACACACACACACACACACACACACACACACACACACACACACACACACACACACACACACACACACACACACACACACACACACACACACACACACACACACACACACACACACACACACACACACACACACACACACACACACACACACACACACACACACACACACACACACACACACACACACACACACACACACACACACACACACACACACACACACACACACACACACACACACACACACACACACACACACACACACACACACACACACACACACACACACACACACACACACACACACACACACACACACACACACAAAATCACCTTTAAGAGCCTTTGTCGCTTTTGAAACTATCCCTCCGTGCGAATTTCAAAGTTTCCCACGCCTCAGCGATGTTACAAGTTCTGCAACGCTATTATTGTTCTTGATCTCACATCTGTACATTGTGGTGTGTTTTTGAAGCCGGAGTCCTCAAAAAAACCTTTCCTTTGAAATTTTCCATTACGTCAATATATAATACATAACACAAAAATCGAAGTAACACAAAAATCTTGTAATATATTCTTAGGAAGACAAATTGTGACATAACCTTTTCTAATTACACTTTTATAGAACCGGGTCATAATATCCAACTGTTAGTCAATTTCAGTAATAAGTTTAATGGGTGGTAATTTCATTGTAGTTTGAGTTCAAAGTGCCCACATTCATTTTTTTCCAGAACGGTAACCTTTTGCTCCGCGGAGTATACTTTTTGGCTTGGAATCTGTTGCTCTCATAAATTCTTGGAAAACGACTAATCTCGTATTCGCAGCTGATTGCTCTTGGTACTACTTCTCTTGGTTCGCGGAACCAGCTGCCATTATTTTAACTGCAAAATTACTTCATTTCCCCGTTAATAGTTAAGTATTCCGAGTTATATGGAGTACAGATTGTTTTCTCTCATTTGCTAACGCCTCACTCACTCACTCACTCACTCACTCACTCACTCACTCACTCACTCACTCACTCTCACTCCGTTCCCCCTTTCTCTCTCTCTCTCTCTCTCTCTCTCTCTCGTTTTTCCTCACTCCTCGAATTCAGAATAACAAGTCAGTTTCTCACAAGACCATTAAACCGAAAAGTGTCTGGCGTCCTGTCCACCTCATCTCTCTGCACCTATTTGTACTCAAATTTTCCGGTTGGTTTCGGCGAAAGCCAGGCAGTTTGTCATGTCTCCGTGAAGTCGCCCTTTCAAATGCAAAATTAGTACATCGCATTCTTTTGTCGGCTGTTTCAACGAAAAATGGATTGTTTCACATTTGATTCGGCAATTTCTATTGTGTGTGTGTTTGTGTGTGTGTGTGTGTGTGCGTGTGTGCGTGTGTGCGCGCGTGTGTGTGTCTGTATGTGTGTGTGTTTGTGTGTGTGTGTGCGTGCGTGTGTGCGTGCGTGTGTGTGTGCGTGCGTGTGTGCGTGTGTGAGTGCGTGTGTGTCTGTATGTGTATGTGTGTATGTGTGTGTGTGTGTTTGTGTGTGTGCGTGCGTGTGTGCGTGTGTGTGTGCGTGCGTGTGTGCGTGTGTGCGTGCGTGTGTGTGTCTGTATGTGTATGTGTGTATGTGTGTGTTTGTGTGTGTGTGCGTGCGTGTGTGCGTGTGTGTGTGCGTGCGTGTGTGCATGTGTGCGTGCGTGTGTGTGTCTGTATGTGTATGTGTGTATGTGTGTGTTTGTGTGTGTGTGTGTGCGTGCGTGTGTGCGTGTGTGTGTGCGTGCGTGTGTGCATGTGTGCGTGCGTGTGTGTGTCTGTATGTGTATGTGTGTATGTGTGTGTTTGTGTGCGTGTGTGCGTGCGTGTGTGTGTCTGTATGTGTATGTGTGTATGTGTGTGTGCGTGTGTGTATGTGTGTGTGTGTTTGTGTGTGTGTCTGTGTGTCTGTGTCTGTGTCTGTGTGTGTGTCTGTGTGCGTGTGTTTGTATGTGTGTGTGTGTGTGTCTGTGTGTGTGTTCTCCATTATTTTTCTATCTTTCAAATTCCCGGGCTCAATTGCTTTTTGTAAAAAGCAGCTGAAAAGCTGCAATTTTTAAAAGCGTTGCTAAAGCAATAACATGCAATTAGCTCAAATTAAATTTCCTTCATTTCCTTTTTGAAATTGTAAACAGCTTGCACACAAGCTTGCGCCAAGCATTTGATGTTCAGCGAAGTTACGATAGCTAATGAAATCGGCCGTGAAATTGAAAAATTTCCATAATTTCCCCATTTTCCGACAAATTTAAATCTAATTCCATTTGTCATTGCTCTGAGGGGTGTCTGGCCTCCGCGGCTTAGTTTGTTCTCCATTTCCCTCCGCCATTGTGACTCCGCCCCCTTGTCCCGATGAAATTTCTTTTGCGCCTTGATCTATTGGTTACACACGTCTTATGTATCCTTCTCTAGGTTTGTCTCCCTCCCCCTCTCTCTCTCTCTCTCTTTCTTTCTCTCTCTCTCTCTCTCTTTCCTATTCTTTCTGTCTCTCTCCTTTTTTATTTCTTCCCTCTCTCTCTCTTTTTATATGTCTCTATATATCATTGACTCTATCTGTTTCACTCTCTGTGTGTTTTTGTCTCAGTCTTTCTGTCTCTCATTTACGCATGGTATATCTTTATCCGCTCTTTCTTCTCCGTCTCTCTGTTGCCTGTTCTCTTCCGTTCCTCATCCATAGCGCTTTCGTCTCACCTTCGTCTCAGTTCCTCTTCTCCTCCTGTGCAACACCCTCCAACTACTCATTTTTTCTTACCTCCTAAATCGCCTCTTCTTTCCGCATGTAACTCTTTCTCCTTCTGTTTTTACTAAGGCCATTTTTCCTCCATTTTACTTTTTGATAGTTTCTCTGCTTCGTCTCCTTCTCCCTTTTCCCCTCTCCTCCTTCTCTTCCTCACCTCCTCATTCAACGCATCTTTTCCTTCATTTCATCGCCCTGTCTCCTTCTCATTTGGCGCCTCTCCTCACCTCTTTTCCTTCTCTCCCTCTTATCCAAAGTCTCCCTCAATTTCCTCTCCTCCATTGTCATCATTCAACGCCGTTTTCCTATTTTCCTCCTCCTTGATAATATATACTTCACCTCTTTGTCTCCTTTCTTCATGCATCCCCTCATTTTTTCCTTTTTTTTACTCCTTATTTTTTTCTGACCCTCCTTTTCTCTCCTTCTTTTTTTTCTGATCATCCTTTTCTCTCCTTCTGTTGATAAACCTCATTTTCTCCTCGTATTCTCCTCATCCACTGCGCCATCCTCCCATTTGTCTCATTTTCTGTCTCTTTTCCTTTTTTTTTCTCCTAATTAATATGAGCATTCTTCCCTTCTTCACATTTGTTTGTTACTTTTCGTTCTCCGCCTCCCTCTCATAACCTCAATTCCACCTCACTGCCTTTCCTCTCATTCATAGCTTCTCTATCTCTCTTTCTCTCCTTTTCTCTCACTCTCTCTCTCTCTCTATCCTCAATCTTCAGATGACCCAAGTAGAAAACGTTGACCGCCTGGCAGCGGTGGTCATTTTCTCCACAGCTCTAGTCGGTGTAACTGTGAATACCTTCATCGCTTTCTACATTCGAAGAATCTCTGTTCTCAAAAACTCCTTCGGCCGACTTCTTCAACTTCAAGTAAGCCTTCTGAATCCGGTGTCTTCTGAATCCACTCATTTCAGGCAATAGGAGATGCCATTTTCACATCAGTTTGGGCTTTCTACTTTGCTCCGACTCTTTTCTTGTAAGTTCTGATTAATACGTCCGCGCAAAGTGATTTACGCCGTTTTATTGGCAATATTAACAATACTAGAGTACAATTACCCAGATCATTGTTTATGTACCAAAGCTTAGGGTTCAAGCTACAAACTACAGTTAACAGACAAACTTTGGAACGTTGGCTTCGATTGGGGGTCGATCCCGTGACCAATTGGACGGGAATTAAAAGCGATAACCTCTCGGCTATGGAACATCGAACCGGCCTTCGGCCTTTGCTGTGCTATTTTGAGGGTTTGTGAACCCTTGCCTCATCTGGTGACCGCGTCACGCCTGTTCCCATTGTGCCTAATGGATATTAAAGCTAAATTATTCAGAAGAGCCCCCGGCTCTATTTCCGGTCAGGCGTTAGGTACAAATCGAGGTCGTTAGAGAGAGAGAGAGAGAGAGAGAGAGAGAGAGAGAGAGAGAGAGAGAAAGAGAGAGAGAGAGGAGAGAGAGAGGCTGAGTGTGAGTGTGAGTGTGAGTGTGAGTGTGAGTGTGAGTGTGAGTGTGAGTGTGAGTGTGAGTGTGAGTGTGAGTGTGAGTGTGAGTGTGAGTGTGAGTGTGAGTGTGAGTGTGAGTGTGAGTGTGAGTGTGAGTGTGAGTGTGAGTGTGAGTGTGAGTGTGAGTGTGAGTGTGAGTGTGAGTGTGAGTGTGAGTGTGAGTGTGAGTGTGAGTGTGAGTGTGAGTGTGAGTGTGAGTGTGAGTGTGAGTGTGAGTGTGAGTGTGAGTGTGAGTGTGAGTGTGAGTGTGAGTGTGAGTGTGAGTGTGAGTGTGAGTGTGAGTGTGAGTGTGAGTGTGAGTGTGAGTGTGAGTGTGAGTGTGAGTGTGAGTGTGAGTGTGAGTGTGAGTGTGAGTGTGAGTGTGAGTGTGAGTGTGAGTGTGAGTGTGAGTGTGAGTGTGAGTGTGAGTGTGAGTGTGAGTGTGAGTGTGAGTGTGAGTGTGAGTGTGAGTGTGAGTGTGAGTGTGAGTGTGAGTGTGAGTGTGAGTGTGAGTGTGAGTGTGAGTGTGAGTGTGAGTGTGAGTGTGAGTGTGAGTGTGAGTGTGAGTGTGAGTGTGAGTGTGAGTGTGAGTGTGAGTGTGAGTGTGAGTGTGAGTGTGAGTGTGAGTGTGAGTGTGAGTGTGAGTGTGAGTGTGAGTGTGAGTGTGAGTGTGAGTGTGAGTGTGAGTGTGAGTGTGAGTGTGAGTGTGAGTGTGAGTGTGAGTGTGAGTGTGAGTGTGAGTGTGAGTGTGAGTGTGAGTGTGAGTGTGAGTGTGAGTGTGAGAGTGAGTGTGAGTGTGAGTGTGAGTGTGAGTGTGAGTGTGAGTGTGAGTGTGAGTGTGAGTGTGAGTGTGAGTGTGAGTGTGAGTGTGAGTGTGAGTGTGAGTGTGAGTGTGAGTGTGAGTGTGAGTGTGAGTGTGAGTGTGAGTGTGAGTGTGAGTGTGAGTGTGAGTGTGAGTGTGAGACATAGAGAGAGACGAGACATAACGAGAGATCACTCCTCAAAATCTCCCTCACTCACAAATAATTTATCTCCGCACAAGAACTAAAAGTAGAATCGTGTGATTTTTCCACATTGAACCCTCAGGCATCGAAATAGATTCTCAGCTGCGAGCTTCAAATAAACCGCGGTTGTAAAATGTGAAATTTGCTTGGGAAACAGTTTTTCTATATTTGAAACAACGCCTTCTGGTTTCTGATTGATACACATGTCAAATTCTTCGAATTCCATATAATTCCATCAACGGGTTCATTTGGTAAAATAATTTTTTGAATAGTTTCGCGTAAATTCACTTAGAAAGGTGAAAGTTAGAATATATAACGTGGATGCGTTTCTACCTTAACTTCACGGCCTTAAAATCCTTAGGCCTTAGGGTGTATAAAGACTAAGACCTTAACATGATCTTGTGCCTTAGTACTTATGGTTTGTAAGAAGTACCTCAGCTTAAATGCATGAATGAAGGTTACGGACATAAGTCTTAAGGTGCCTAATCTAAGATTAAGCAGTTAGAGCCCTCGACCTTAAAATGTTAAGTATGCTAAGGTCTTACCTTAAAGGGACAGTCAGGCGGGTTTTACAACATTGGCTCAAATAGGAGAGAAAAATTCGTTGATCATGAACATGTATATGACTTCGGTCGAAAATATACCGTTTTCGAGAAAATACGCTTCAAAGTCATCAAAAACGGGTCTTCGTCTACAGATTTGTAGACGGGCAATACGCCCTGCGTGTCCGTCATTTACAAGGCATGCTAATAAGCCGAATTTCATTCTAATTGACTGAGAGAGCTCTGGAAAAGAGGAAGGTGCGAGACAATTTAGCATTGGTAATTCGCATAATTTCCGACCGTAGTCGATCGAAAGTGAAGTGAAAAGCCTCCTTACTGCCCCTTTAAATGCGTTAATGGTCTAACGTTAAGGACTTACATCTTATCGTTAGGGTTCTGACGCACCTATGGTATAAACTTGAATGCGTAAGACCTAAGTTAAGGCCATACGAGCCTTAAACTTTAAGATGTTAAGGAGCCTAAGGCCTTAAGTTAGTGTAAACGGGATGATAGCCTCACATTAAGATCTTCGATGCTTACAATGAGTTTAATTACATTTCCATTTTTCAGTGACATCCTCCCACTTCAAAATCTCTCCATAGCCGCCCGTTTCGGCCAATTATGCCTCATTTGCTACGATATTTCTATATACACCCATCTTATTATATCTTTCAACAGGTTTGTTAAATTATATTTGGGTAGATACGTTTTTATTACATTTTTACTTGGAAAAATATGTTTTTTGCCATTTTGCGGGCCGCAACCGCGCCGCGTCAGATTCTAGTTCGCCCGCTGTTTACGCGCCCAAAGTGTTTTGTTATGAAGTTTTGAGTTGATTTTGCGTTTTAAATTCCTGAGAATTCGAATTTTAGGTTTATTTCACTCTATTTCCCAACCAAATACTCTCGGGTATTCACCGATCGATTTACCAATTGTCTCGTCGCATTCACTGTGGTTTTCTCGTTTGGATTCAGCTGGTATTTGGTTTATGGTTAGTTTTGTATTTAAATTCGTTGAAAATTGATCCATTAGGCTCTATTTAATGAATACGGTAATCGAAGGATGAAAAAAGTGTTCCCGCGATGTCCGGGAGCACTTTGTGTCATCCGAAACGCCTTTTCCAGAAGGTCGCTTCTAGGATTTCCACTGGCGTGTGACCAAATAGCTATGGGAGAGAGGAGAGCTGGGGTGGAAGAGATAAAAGACAGAGATCGCCGGATGAGGAAGAGATTGAGGAGAAGAGAGAGAGAGAGAGAGAGAGAGACAGAGACAGAGACAGAGACAGAGACAGAGACAGAGACAGAGACAGAGACAGAGACAGAGACAGAGACAGAGACAGAGACAGAGACAGAGAGACAGAGAGATAGAGAGATAGAGAGACAGAGAGACAGAGAGACAGAGAGACAGAGAGACAGAGAGACAGAGAGACAGAGACAGCGAGACAGAGAGACAGAGAGACAGAGAGACAGAGAGACAGAGAGACAGAGAGACAGAGAGACAGACAGACAGAGAGACAGAGAGACAGAGAGACAGAGAGACAGAGAGACAGAGAGACAGAGAGACAGAGAGACAGAGAGACAGAGACAGCGAGACAGAGAGACAGAGAGACAGAGAGACAGAGAGACAGAGAGACAGAGAGACAGAGAGACAGACAGACAGAGAGACAGAGAGACAGAGAGACAGAGAGACAGAGACAGCGAGACAGAGAGACAGAGAGACAGAGAGACAGAGAGACAGAGAGAAAGAGAGACAGAGACAGAGAGAGAGAGAAAGAGAGTGAGTGAGTGAGTGAGTGAGTGAGTGAGTGAGTGAGTGAGTGAGTCCTCACTCTCTTTCTCCCTCCCATCTTTTTCTCTCTCCCTGTAAAGTTGCGGAAGCAGTTCTTCATGAGAATTAGTCGCAAATTTACGATTCCTCGTTATCTGTTACAGCGCGCTCAAAGGTTCAGCGCCTACACAAAGATGCAAAGGGAAAACAAAGATCACACTATTCATGTTAGAGTCACTAAGGCCTTAACAACCCAAATAAATCGATCTTTAGTGAACTGCGTAATGGGATTCTCAGTCTCTCGTTGGATGTTGGACTACGTGGTAGCAAATTGCAATATGGACCATGTTTATTATGCAGAATTTGTCCGAGGACTGATTCTAATTAGCCTCTTCGCAATGATTAATACATTGACGTTTGTGCGGATGAATTTCATCAATCGGAGAAAGAAAGGAACGACCAAGTCGGAAACTGCACAACAAATGAAACGAAGAGGGGTGGAGAAGGCGTTCGTTACGCAGGTAAGGCCTTACCTTATCTTGAATCACCTTAACCTTAACGTTACCTCATCTTATCCTTGAAAAACCTTTACCTTAACACCTTCTTACCTTAACCTTTATGCCCCGTTACCTTATCGTTATGCCCCTGACCTTATCTTCTCTTAAACTACCCTAAACTCTTGCGTTAATCTACCGTATGTTACCTTATTTTTCTAAACCTACCCCTAACCCATTACCTTCCCTAGCGTTAAGGTATTATTAGCTCACATAACATATGCTTTACCTACCTTTACCTTAACCTGCTTTCCATTGTGGTACCCTATCCTAAACTACGTTCTGTACCTATTTTTGGTACCTTACGTTAGCTTCCCTTGCCTTACATGTTTTCAACCTTAACCTCCGTCACCTTACTTTGCCCTTAAAGTACCTTAACGCTACCTTAACTTTCATCACCTTAGCCATAGTTCACTCAAATTGTATAAAACCTTACCTTACCCTAAACAACACTTTCATTTTATGCATTGAACCCTAATTTTAAAAACCTTACCTGATCTCATCTTCGCTACCTTATCTTAACCTAGATTACCTTAAACTACGTTATCTTAAATTACCTTATTTTAACCTACCCTACCTCGCCTTAACGTACCTTAGCTTAACCTAGTTTACCTTAACCTACTTTGCCTTGATCTACCCTACATGAGGAGACGTTACCTTAACTTACCGTAAACCCTATATCACCTTAGGTCTTAAGTATACCTTACCCAGGTTTATGATTTGTTCGCCTTAATTACCTTACCTTAACCTGCATTTTCAAGCATTGCCTTAGTTCTAGCTTTTCTTATCCTACTTAACCCAATGGTACCTTACCCTAGGGCGAGGTTCTCAAATGACGGGCCGGGCCGAGGGATTTTTTGGGACGGCCCGGTCCGTTCGCCCCGGTTATGAAAAATTATAAATTTTGCGTAATTCGGTACAATAATTTTTTAAACTGTTTTAAATTACCCAATAATGTTTGCTACTAACATATACGGCAATATTAGTCGCACAAAAAGAATGTCACCGACCGGGATCGAACCCTGGTCGTGTTGGTGGCAATCTGACTGGGTGGTCCAAGGAAAACGGACCGACCAAAAATTTCCAACTGGCCCGGCCCGGCCCGTGAGAAGCCCACCCTAGGGTACTTTAAATTTAAGGTACTAAATTTGCATTATGGATAGCCAACCTTATTTCAATCCATATTACCCTAATTTAAGATTTAAACATCAGAGCTTAGCTTGCAGACTACCTTAACCAAAGTTACCTTAACATTTAGGTAACCATCCAAAGTTTCATCTACGTGGCGGAACTCACCACCTACTTCTGGATAGCGACTTATTTCCCAGTAACTCCAGATTCCTCCAAAGTTGCAGAAGATAAGAATCGGTGGCCTAACTTCCTTCTAACCACCTATGCGTGGCTTCTGGTGCACACGTTGGATGGGTACTGTAACTGGAACTACAGTAATCTTACCGTTTCATTTCAGAGTCGTTACATTGGTGTTTAACCGTCAGTTTCGCCAAGTTGTTTCGTCTCCCTTTCGCTCCAAGGTGAAGACGAACCCGTCGCTCGAGCCCTCTCGCTCCAGGCATAGCAATGTAGTGCTCTCAGGCTGAGGGTCAGTTCCGGGACCACCGGCACCACCCATGCACCCACACGCCTTTGTGAAGTTATGCACCCGCTTGGCTTACGCTCTTTGGGCTTTGGAATGCTTAAATGTGCTTTAACTTAAATTTAGGCGGTCGTTCAAACAGAAAATACTTCTTAAGTTTAAGGTTTGAAGGATTAAGAGACCTAAAGTGAAGCAGTTTTATTTCCGCACTTCTTTAAAGCCAGTCTTGTTACGCTACCCAGCCTATCTTTCCTTAGCTTATCTTACTTTACCTTACCTACCTTAACTTAACAACCTTATCATACCTTACCGTAACGTTAACAATACCTCATTTTACCTTAGCTTCAGGTTAGCTTACTTAACCTTATCATTCTTTAACTTACCTCACTTTACCTTACCTTACCTAATTAATCTTACTTGCCTTACATTAGCTACCTTACCTTAGCTTGTCTTACCTTAACTACCTTACCATACCTTATCTTTCCTAACTTTGCATTACCTTAACCTTAACCATTAGACTAGCTTACTTAAACCTTACGTTAGTAGCGTTGCTTAGAATTAAGTCTGCATATCTTACAATTAATCTAACATTAACCTACCTTAGATTAAGATTGCGTTAAATTTCGATCTAGCTCTCTTTATCAAGGGCTACCCTTCATTAATCGTAACGTTACTCTACTTAGCTGTACCTTATTCTGAATTTTGTTAATCTTAACCATAAGCTTGCCGTAACGATACCATTCGCAAAATTAACAAGGTTTGACCTTTAAAAAAATAGACCTTTAACCGTCAACCACGAACAAAAATAGACCTTTAACCGTCAACCAAGAACCCTATACACTGAAGCGCATATTTTTAAATAGTATAATCTGTACCACTTGCGATACGGTATCGACTTTCAATTTTATGAAGTTAGAGTTACAGTAACCCTTGCATAGCTTCGCTTTTGCACTTGCACCCTATCCTACAGTACCCCAAACCTTGAACCTTTTCATTTTTCAGCTAACTCGCTCTTCTGGTGGTACCACGCAGCCTCGAGACACTGCGGTCACGATCCGAGGCGCCGATGTGGCCCACGCTCTCTGACAGAAGAACCTCCGGCTACCGTAACCCTTCGGGTCCCCTCCTCATATCACCTTTTCCGGATTGTAATTAGCAGAATGACGTTGTGAAGAAGATTCATTCGAGCGCTCTGTGACACACAATACTCTATCTACAAACATGGGGCGGCCTTTGCTCCTTTTGCTTCCGGGATTCAAGGGGGGACGGGAGCACGCGATCACTTTGACACGGAGTACGTCAGGTAGCGGTCGCCGAAACCCATTTTACTGAAAAGAGGGTAAAATCAGCTTTAAAAAAGGTGGAAACCTCGCAATTCTTCGTGCCAGCTGCTGGCCGCTCTCGGTTGGATCGCTGAAGGCTACCCTGAAACCAATTATTCAGTCAAAAAATGATTTAAAAAATTCGCGGTGGGACCTCAATCCAAATCATGCGGTTGCGCCATCGTTGGCCGATATTTCTACAGACTTTGAAGCACAGGTGGATGTGAGGTGCGCGGTGCCTAATATTCCGGGTTTATTGCAAAAAATAAAGACGGTCTTATGTGGCCTCTGAAGCACAATTGGGGAGGCTTACGCATCGAGCCCCCCAAACCCTCCCTGTTCAGCCATGCTTTGGGAAGGTTTGATGGACACTGGGTCTTGTAAAATACAACGCTCCACAGAACGCCGTAAACAGCGTACATATGGAACGTCGTTGCGTTTCTAGTTATTGATTGGTTGTAAAAGAAGACGGCTTTTTTAAAAAGGGTTTTGAGGGCTTCAAGCACAATTTGAAGACCAAAAGCACCTATGCATCCAGCATCACACATTATAATTCCATCCGCTGGACAAGGAACGTTTGGGGGGCATGATACAAAAGCCCCCCAAATGGTGCCTCGGGTGCAACGTAAGTCCCCATTTACTTGATTGCTATCATTTTCAACAAACCGTCAAATTACATAGGTTCGCAAACACCCCACGTCCCCTATGTTCCTCACGGCCTATAAATAGGTAAAACTGCCATCCACACGACCAGGGTTCGATCCCGGTCGGTGACATACTTTTTTGTACAACTAATATTGAATTATATGTTAGCAATAATAATAAAAAGCTATTTATATTCGTTGTTTAACAAATATTCTGCCGATTTACACATATTTTTTTTAACTCACACCCGGGCCGCACGTCTCGGCACCACTGAATTCCAGAAACTCACATTTTGCACCACCTAGTCGGCCTTGTCCTGACGTGTTCAACGAGTTGCGAGGCGAGGCCTTTCTTCCGCGACGACGGGTGAGTCCAAATTCTGTTCACTCCCAGAACAGGGCCTTCTCGAAACACCTAAAACATCACAATTAACGGAAAAAGGTGAACAAAAGACCTCACTGTCGTCGTTCCACTGCGCCGATTCCAGTAACTCACTGACAAGGACGCAGGCTATAAACGGGTGCCCGCCCTGGAACATTTTGGAACGAAAAATTATGCAAATAATGCAACAAACCTGGTCTTCGATCAGTGCCCAGAGAGTGCACCGCCCATCTCGCCCGAAAATGGAGATGTCCGCGGAGAAGCCGAAGTCAATGTTCACAATATCCTTAAAAAAAATCAATTAGCCTCCGAAATTAGGGGGCATTTTATTAAAGTTCAGGCATCAGCACCAGTCGGGTGTCAATAGTGGCAGAAGCCGACGTCTTTGGTATAATGGGTCCCGCCACGATGTTGCAGACGTCGCCTTTGAGTGGATATTACTTAACAACTAAATATCTACAGACGAATTTTGGAAGGTCGCATCGCGACCCATTATTATACCCCGCATTTTCGCGGAAATGGGCGTGGCTTAATTCGCCGAACACTGAACGGGGGCTAGCCTAAAGCACAATTGAGGCAGTAAATCGATCTGTATCTAGGGTAGGCTGCTATAGGAGACAAGAGTGGGCCACAAATTGCCACAGCGATCGAGATTGAGCGACAGGGCGCATAACTGGGCCACAAATTGGCACAGCAGTCGTAAATGAGCCACAAATTGTCACAACGGTCGATGCTGAGCCAGAAGGGCCTAGACTAGGCCATAAATTTCTACACCAGTCGTGACTGTTCCAAAAAAGACAAGATTTAACTGCAAATTACCACTGCGGTGGTGGCTGAACCACAACTGCATTTCAACAAACCAATAAACCGACCCGCTGTGGCCATGGCGAAGAACGGTTAGCAAGATTAAGGCCACAGCTGTTAAATAAACATCACAGTCATTCAGAAAAACCACAGAAACAACCACAAATGCGGCTAAAAAGTCCACATGAGCGAGAATCGGGGCCTGCTGCAGATGATGGTATACAGGTGATGGTATTTTAAGCTTTTCGAAATTGAATTTGTCGCCAAAAGTAATAAAATTTGAAAAGAAATAGAAACCACCTCCACAATTCCCTCCAATTTCGATTTTAGCAAACATTTCCCAGTCTCGTCGGTCACTGTCACGACGGTTCGCGAATCCATTCGTGTGACGTAACCCGGATAATTCCTAAAAACATAGATTTCCCAAAAACAAATAAAAAAATTACACTTTGTAAGTGTCAAGTTGTTTTCGAGTCAATCGGAACGTGGTCGTGTCGGAGACTCTGTCGTGGAAACGGTCGTGGGCTTCAACGTCGGCGGGACAGTCGATCGAGTACACCATTCCGCACTAAAAACGGAGTTTCATGACGTCAATACAAGATTCTTGGCACACAGTAGGTAAAAAATACATTAAAAAAACTCCCACCTTCGCACAGTGCTGACTTCCCAGAAGCTTCTGACCGGCGTCGAGGACCCATTGCTTCGAGGAACACTCGCTCGAAACCTTCTTTA
This sequence comes from Oscheius myriophilus, assembly GCA_964057215.1. NCBI lineage: Eukaryota > Metazoa > Nematoda > Chromadorea > Rhabditida > Rhabditidae > Oscheius > Oscheius myriophilus. The sequence continues at coordinate 26,225,438 of OZ059904.1, read as the reverse complement.
CTCTTTCTAAAACATAATTATAAACCGATTAAACCAAAATACAAACTTACTTGACGTACTAGGAGTATCAATTGCAAATATCGGTACCGATCGCTTCTCTGGCCGTTTTGGAGTGATGAAGAAGTTAGTGAGACGAGTCTGTGATGGAGCCATGGGCTGAAATATGATAACTTGCAAAAAGTGAAACATTTTGTAAAATAAAACGTGAAAAAAGTACATTAAAAAAAATACTTTTCAGAATTCAAAGAATTTAAATCACCCGCGGTCTCAAGAAATTACGTATTTAAAATACCTACAGTATCTTTTAAACAACATGTGCTGGGTCCTTAAGCGAAACATGCCCAAAACTGTGCGCCAAGGTTCACTTTCTTTCGATTGCGCAAGACGGGTGAACGTTCACCCGTCTTGCGCGTTCGAACGTTCATGCATGGACCAGTTTTATGATTAAAATTGGCGTAGATTGCGAAATTTTGCGAGATTTGAACATTCCTGCCGGCTGGCACGTGTAAACTTGCTTATTTTCAGCCGGATGAGTAGTTAATGGTCAGTGCGTTCCGTCTGCTCCGCCTACCATCGCTCCCGGCTGGCACAGTCTTCTCGGCTCGTTTCAAAGCTCATCGATCTTTTAACAGGTAAGCATTTTTAGTTTTATCTACCCGGTGCCTCCCAGATTTGACGAAATTGCCGGTTCCCAGCGCTTTCTGCGTTTTTTTCGCCCGTGGCTGCCCACCATTACCAAATTTCAACTGATTATCGCTTTAAGGCATTTCCCTATGTTGGCCCCCACTGATTCCGTACTCGTCTGGGAAGAAGACGCCGATCCGAAGAAGAAGAACGGACAGAGGTTTGTTTATGACTCCGTTTCCGCATAGAATCGGTTTTAAAGGTACATTTCTCTGCTGATTTCCTGCCAACACAATGGATCCCCGCTAAATGTCGCTCTGAGGAGGCAGACCACGGAAGATTTCGATGTCACCGCGGCTAAGGTGGGAATTTAGCCGAAAATTCATCCAATTATTGGGTAAAATAGGCAGTAAATGCTAGCTCAGTGTGGCTATCTATCTGATCGATTAATCATCGATAATGGATTAAAGTCTGTGGGAACTGTTAACTGGAATGGGTCACGCCATGCTTGGTTCAGAGAATTATTCCTTTCGAGTCCCTTCTTAACCGAGAAGTTTTACCATAACCATAACTGAACTTAACCGACTACCGTAACCTTAACGAATGACTACCGTAACTATCATTTTTCGTATGATTAGTTCAATAGTGCATTAGTACAATCAATAAAGTTACCGTAAGCCGATATACGGGAATCACCGTATTCCGCTCACTATTTATAATCGATAAAAATATTTACCGTAAGCCGATGTACAAGAGGCCTACCATATCCCACTCATTCGTTCAGACGATAAAAGGTGTACCGTAACGCGATATATGGGAATAATACCGTATAACACTAAAAGGAATGATACCGTAACCGGAAACCTTAAAGGACTATATTAGTAAAATCTAGCCTATTCGCACCCAGTTTCGGTCAGCTAGAAAGACTAAAAAGGCGATACGTAATTCTGCGAACAACAAGGCATCATTGTAATTGAAACTACCGTACTTTGAAAGAGTCTTTGGAGTACTGTAGCCTTCCAAACGAACATTCGGAAAATATCGGAATCCGCTTGGCTACCCTATACAAAATAGGGTAGTGAAAAAATAGCGAAGTAACCGTAACTCTTTTAATTTCTGTAGCTACCGTAACCAAACAAATTAAATTGCTACTGTAGTAAATGGAGTTACGTGTCAGCAGCAAGTTTCTGACTGGCAGAATAGGAAAAAAGAAATGCTACTGTAACGGATACATTATCCTTTGTGTTTTGAGTACTGTGGCCATAAACAAAGTGAAATTTCAAAATTACCGTAATCCTCTAGACTACAGTATACCAAATAATAAAACTACCGTAGCTCTGATAACTTTGATTCATGTAGCTCAGTAAACCAGTACTTTAAGATCCAGCAGAAGCTCCTACAATGCCTTTGTCCAGGAAAAGGCCAGCTGCCTCCGGATGACGTGGATTTCTCGTTTTCTTCCCTTCTCCCCACTCAAGAAAAAGTATTTTTGTTGTAAAAAAATTATATATATTTTCTATTTTAAGTCCCTGAAAACGGTTATAGCCGAAAACGAGGCTCTGCTGATCGGAGGTCGTCCGTTCTCGCTGGAAAAGGAGCCAGCCGACTGTATCTCAATTACCGTACCCCTCGTGCCTGTGGTTGGCTGTCCTTCCATTCCAGTGGTGGATATGAGAACAGGTAGTTCTTTAAAAATGGCTTTCTAAAAGTGGGTAAATTCAGATTCCCCCGTGACAATTCATTGGTTCGTGCAGACTCCGCCCATTCCGCCGGAACCGCCACAGAATGGAAAGAAAAACAAGAAAGAGAAGCCGATAGCAGTGCCGGAGACGATTTTAATGGAGGAAGGTGGGACTTTTTGATATTATACGGTTTTTAAAATTTCAGTGCACTTTCCGTTATGGTTATAAACTTTAAGAAAAGTTTCGCCACGCCCTGGCACAATTTGGCCACGCCCTCTTTTCGCTTTAGTAGATTGATCACCGCCTTCTTTTGGGGGACTAGGCATCCCCCTATGGGCAGATTCTTGACATTTTTACCGATTAAGCAACGCCCCTAATATTTCGAAGGTCTAAGCCACTGCCCTGGCTGGTTGACGGATTAAGCCACGCCCTTGACGCTTTGACTGTTTAAACCATGGCCCCTAACGCTTTGCGAATAAAGCCACGTCGTTTCCGAATTTTGAGGATAAAGCCAAGCCCTTTTTGGCTCAACCTATTTTCTCTTCAGGACCGTTTCAGGCCGGGGTTCTCACGGGCCGGGCCAGTTGGAAAATTTTGGTCGGCCCGTTCGGCCCGTTTTCCTTGGGCCACCCAGTCAGATTGCCACCCACACGACCAGGGTTCGATCCCGGTCGGTGACTTTCTTTTTTGTACAACTAATTTTGACTTATATGTTGTTAACAAACATCATTAAGTAATTTAAAACAGTTTAAAAAATTATTGTACCGATTTATACAAAAATTAAAGTTTAATTTTTCATACCCGGGCCGAGCCGGCCCGTCATTTGAGAACCCCGCCTATGGCTCCATCAAGCTTTTCTCCAATATTAAACCACGCCACTTTCTATTTCCAACAATTACGATATTTCTTTTTACAAACTAATTATGTTATTTTCAGGCGACGATCGTCGTTTCTCAATCCCCGGCTGTGATTTTCGTGCCACCGGGGCCCTCTACATGCCCACTGCCGCCGATGTTGGTAAACGCCTGGTCGCCTTAGTGGATCCTGGGCCGAAATCAGTTGTCAGGTTTGACTGCCGTAACACCGTGACCTTGTTTGTTCAGATGCGGTGTTTCGAAACACGTTGTTTCTTCCATCGAAGAGGGCCTGATCTGTCAGGAACGGTTGGATTGGTGCCAGACGACGCCAGTGGCGGAAGGGAGGTACGGTAGATTTAATGGGCTTATTAGTCCTTTTTGAAGAATTCCCTGAAACCTTAACAATGTTTTGGTTTTTTTGGCTGATATGGTGAATTTGGCCACGCCTCTCCTTAAATTTTTGGCTGATTAGGCGCCGCCATTTCGGCTGTAAGCGCATTGAATTGCATTTCTTTGAGTTTTTGGCGTTTAAAGTCACACCCGTTTTGTTTTGGCAAACTAAGTCACGCTCATAATGATGGGGGAAGGTTGCGTTTGGTTCAGCGACAGGGAGAGGTGCTGAAGATTCTGCTGTTTGGCCAGTCCTTTAAAAGTTTCTTCAGAGCCCTTGAATATACTGTATTTCAGTCCCCGCCTGCTCACTTTCAACCTCCTGGCCGACCTCTACCTGAACCTCGGTTTTCCGCAAGAAGAGCTCTTCTTCCCCTATTGTCCAAAGGAATTCCAGCAGTACGACTACCGCTATCCCCTCCTTCTACGCGAAATTAAAGGTCCCTTTTCAAGTTTTCACGATCTAGCGTTAATTTAGGCTACAATGCGGATATCTGCTGGCTGCAGGAGGTTGATTGTCGTATGCAGATGCGCTTCCTCTCCCCGATATTCAAAGAGATGGGCATGGAGATGGCCTTCGCTAAGAAACGAAAAGAGGTCAACGAGGGTACGGTAATCGCCTACAAGAAGGAGAAATTCAGGTACTGTAATTTGTCTAAAGTCGCTGGGGGCGTGGCCTAATTCACCACTGTTTATTTTGGAGGTGCCAATAATGGCCAAAACTGTCGGAGGTGTGGTCTGATTTGCTAGAACTCATTATAGGCGTGGTCTAGAATGACCAAATATTATGGAAGCTCACTCGAAGTTGCTGGGGCGTGGTCTACTTTACATCAAGTCGTTGGGTGTGGCCATAGACGCAACGCTTTGGTAAAATAATACCACTTCTAGGAACATGCCTAATGGGGGGGTGCGTGGCATAATGCAACTGTGTGAGTTGATGAGGGGCGTGGCCTACTTTACAACATGTCGTTGAAGGCGTGACCTAATGCGACTGAAGTTGCTGGAGGCGTGACCTAATGTGACCAAAATGTGTATCTACACTTTCGTATTTACCATGTAATGCATCCGAAACTAATGGGGCGAGATTAAATTGACCAAATTTCAGTGGGCGTGGCCTAGTTTTATCAGAAAATAACTTTCCTTTTCAGCCTCATCTCTTCTGAATCCTACTGGTTGGCCGAGCTGCTGCAAAACGCAGAAAACGAAGATCTCCTGTCTCTCCTGAAAACGGGTCCCAAATCCTTGGAAATTTTCAGTGGCAGACCCACTATTGTACAGGTTTTTTCCTCAATTTCTCTTCTCTCTAACCAGAATACCTTAGGTTGTTCTTCTAGAAGACAAAAAGGCGAAATCAGCGATTCTATGTGCGAATACCCATCTCCACCACGACCCTAGGCACGAACACCTCAAAGCGGCGCAGGCTTTGGTCGCCCTTAGGCAGATTCACAGGTACTTAGTATATATTTTGTCGTCCAAACCGGGAGTTCAGATTGCGTCACGAGCTCCAGTTTCAGTACGAAAAGGTCCATGTTCTCTTCGGAGGCGATTTCAACAGCACCCCTGATGGTCCCGTCTACAGGCTTTTTACGGAGGTTGGTTAAAGGACTTATGGCTGAGGCCCCGGAAAGATTTGCCACCAGAAAGTTTCTTTTAACCAATCGGATATCGATTTTGTCGAGCCGATACCACCACAAGCATTAACACAAGCGTTCCGTACCACACCTCGCCTTTTAAAAGTTTTATTACTCGTGGAGGGTGTGTCAACGGTTACAATGTCGTCATTGCGTTGACACCCGGCTGGCGCGAAATACGGTGATTTATTACAAAAGTGGGTGCGCCGATATAGTGGGAACTTTTAGCCACAGCCTGCCCACAAAATTGTGTAGTCCCACTTATTCTTTCTCCAGAGCGGGGAATTTCACCAAATAGTGACTTATTTTCCATATGCATTTAACTTCTTAAACCTGTGCTCTACCGGGTTGTGCCAATAGGTGAAATTTATAGCGTTTTATAACTCTTGCCAAAACGGAATCAGTTCCTATTGACACCCGGCTGGTACGAATTTCTGTAGAACACCGACGACGGCGATTAAACTTGGGATTGGTGGCCTTTCTATTTCTGGGAGGGTCTTTCTTGAATCTCAATATACAATAGCAATAGCTTCATCATGGTTGGCAAAGTTTTGTGGGGTGGAGGGGGGGGCACTTTTGCATCTATGGCATAAAATATTCTCAGTTGTAATCCTTCGCGACCTGGAAAACTGCTATAATGTGGATTGGTAGCCAGTACCTTCTAATAGGGGGCTTTTATGATTCTTTTGATACCGAGCCCAATTTTCCCCCAAACAATGTCTAAATTTTCAGGGAATTCTCCCCAAAGACGATAGTTGCTGGCAACTGGACAGCGAACTCATCCCAGTTGATCTGCAGATTACAGCACAGAGGGACAAGTACCGAAATCTGACGGGCTGCCCGGATTTCACCAACCACACCCAGCACCCCACAGCTACTGGGGATAGAGGCTTCACAGGAGTATTGGATTACATCTTTGCTTCTGGAGCAGTGGAGGTTGAGAGAACAGCCCCCGGAATCTCTTTGGAGACGGCGCGGAAGCACATAGCCCTTCCCAGCAGAGCCAGTCCCAGTGATCACATAGCTTTGATTGTTGATGTTAAACTACAGTAGGATTGTAATGTTTTGTGGTACATTCTGTGATTCTTGCGGGTGAATGAAGCATTTCTCAGTCTCTCTCTTTCTTTGTATTTGTCCCCTCTCTCTTGCAGCTCTCTCGGCATCTCCCATTATTTCTGCCTCTTTCTCTCTCCCTCTCCTAACCCCTTTCTCTTATTTCTATCTCCGTCGCTGTCTGCCTGCCGGTCTCTCTCTCACTTACTCTCTCTCTCTCTCTCTCTCTCTCTCTCTCTTCCAAGAACAAAAGTGTGTAAATCTCGCAAATGAATCGAGGTTGGGAAGTCAAAACTTCACAATGATGTATAAAGAACCAAATAGTTGGAGAAGCAGATAGTAAAACACAGCACGGGTCTCATATGCCTTATTTGATCCACTCAGCGCTCACAATTTATTGATGGCACCTGATATATGCGAGATCTTTCATTTGACTGTTGAGCGGCGTCTTCTCAAGCCCTGCCCGGTCCGTTCTTGAGGAGCTCGTTGTTGACCAGTTTCTTGTAGTTGGGCCTTCTGTCGGGCAACGGGTGCAGGGCCTCCATAATTATGGCCTTGAGATGCTTCGATCTTGGCCAACTCTTGGAGAAGCGCACTTTGTGCTGCAGCTGATCGTTGATCATCTTCTGATGATCCCTCTCGTCGAAGGGGAAGTGACCACTGGTGGAGACGTACATGATGAAGCCCACACTCCACACGTCGGCACGACCACGACACGACCTCAAATGAGGAGAGCGGACGAGGAAATGACCCAACTGAGGAGTAGAGATCTTACTTACCTAGCGGACGGAACGGAACGTAACGGAACCTTACGGAGGGAGCACGTATGTCTTCACTCACTCACGATCAGGCCTGTTCGGCCTCCCTCTCTCTCTCTCTATTGCGCGGAACGCGTAGCGCTCCGCGGTGGTTTGATTCCTCCTCGCTACCCAAAATGGCAATGTCTCCCGTAGTTGAATATCCCCTCAGAAAAGACGAACGAGTAAACGTTTGATCACCAAAATTTGAGGAGAGGTAGGAACACATGGCAGGCCGCTACGCGCAAATTTTGAGCCAATTCTGTCGGGCGGACTAAAAGGCCAAATTAGTTTTATAAGTAGCTAAAATAAGGGCGATAGCTGTCGCCAAATTGGAATCGTGCCAATAAAATTAGAATGTTCAAGTGATGCTGTCAATATGGGAAATTCATGTTATCGCAATTAGCATAAGATTTCGGTTTGACGACAGCTATATATCACACACACACACACACACACACACACACACACACGCGCACTCTCTCTCTCTCTCTTTCTCTCTTTCTCTCTTTCTCTCTTTCTCTCTTTCTCTCTGTCTCTTAAGACACCGTCTCTGTAAAGTTCGAGCAAAGGCCATATATGCACTGTCTTAACTTTTCAAAATGCTTCGTTTGGGCTGAAATTTTTTGCACAACCTTCCTATAGCCTAAAAACCTTAACCTGAAACTGTTGGTCCGAAAAAAAATTTTGACCCGGGTTACGGTAGGTGCTCAAATGATACCGTAAAAATTTCAACGTTAACGAAATTTCAATTTGAAACCACAATTTTGTAGCAAATTCCATTTCCAAAAACTTTAACTCTTGGACTTACTACGATTTCTCTTTCCGAAAAAAATTAATTCACAAAAACCGTCCAAAAAATAGGTTTTTGTCGATTTTGACTACTTGTCAAAATTTCGTGCAGAAAAGTTATTTACACCATCGAATTCTGCGCATAATTCGGCGTCGAATAAAGTTTTAAAAATAGAAAATATCGACGACTATTTTTGTTAAAAATCCACGTAAATGTGCAAAAACCGCCCGAAATAGCCCAAAAATGGGCAAAAATTGAATTTTCGTGGTCGCCGCGTTTCGATGTTTCAAACGCGATTTATGAGTTTTTGAGTCAAAATCTAAAATGGGGCTAAATTAGGTCATTTTTTATGCTGATTTCATAAATGACACTTAAAAAGTGTCAACATTAAGTACAGAGGTTAAACCTCCATTTTTTTAAGTGATTTTGCTGAAAAACGGAAATGTTACGATAATTCGTTATCTTAGGCGTTAGTACTGAAAACCTTCGCATGTTTTGAAACACGAGTTATTGTCAAAACAAACTTCCATACTTTCAATATGAGCATTTACAGAACGCTTATAAAAAGAGAACAATTAGTATGTGAAAAAGCGAGCTGCAAAAGTAGTTGGGTGGTTTGATTCCTCTGGCCGTACTAATCGATTATCGGTTTTTCTGTTTCCTTGATCTCTTATATTGAAAAAAATATAAAATATATAAACTCTATTTATTATTTCTTTGAAGACGAATGCACTGTTGAGGATCACCGTAAAGACATGGCAAAACAAAGAGACACAAAATCAAAGCGGCAGGCGGGATTTGAAAGAAGCGCGGCGATTGCTGCCTATAACAACACGAAGAAAAACACACGAATACTAGGAAATATACGGATGGACCCGGAGTTTTTGGGGGTTCTTAGGTTTAGGTAGTAGATCTGAAAGAGAGAAAAAGACCCCTTGCTTATTATGCTGGTGGAAATTCAAAAAGGCGACTAGACGAGGAGGAAAGGGGCCAATTCGGGGACACCGCTGCTGCAACGGCAATTGTCGTGTCGTTTCAGTCGGCGCCAGATTCCGTTGCAGGATTTGGGTCCGATCAGCTTCCAGAAGCCTTCGTCTCCGTCTTCCAAGTCGGAGGCACAACGAGGAGTGGGCCGATGGAGTTGAGCCTCCGGCTGACACTCGGCACAGATCTTGTTGCCTCGGTAGAGCCGAGACGTGATGGCTTTCGGCCAGCAGTTGCGGTTCACCCAGCCGATTTCGTACTCCACACAGTAGCTGAAAGAGATATTTTCTCTCTCTCTCTCTATTTATTCTTTGCTTTCTCAAGTCCTAACGCTTTTCGGAGTAAAATATTGGGGGAAAAACGTATTAAAACGCAGTCTCTGGAAGAATCGAGCGGCCACTGTTCGAACGGCCACTGTTTTAGGAAAAAGGTCATAGTCCCAGAATTGACTCAAAATCAGATCCCACCTTCCTAGGGTCAATATACCGTTTTGCTACTTTTAGAGCGATATTAAATTTAGGCCTGGTTTAGGTACTATAATTTTGCAAAAGTGGTCGAAGTAAATGGATGTGGGCTTATTCTTAACGTTTTCAGTATGGATACTTTTCAAATATAACACTCTAATTATGAAACTATTGTGTACTGACATACTTTATTCACTTTTTGGTATAGTCGTCGCTAATGCTACTTCGCCCAATTTCGATCTTAGCTCTGTGCAAATGACACCAGACGCGAATTTGCGTACGAAAATCCTGTGTTTAAGGATACGTACGCAAAACTGCGTCAGGGTTACATTTGCGAATCGGCAAAGCAGTAAAATTGGCTAAGACTATAGTTCAACAATATTTTCCCGCCAAATGCTTCTGAAGTGTTTTTGAAAGAAAAAGCAAGCAAGTTGAACTCGTTTGGAACAAATATAGAGCAAAAAATATTTTTGACCTACCAAAAGTATTTTTTCCTGATCAAATCGAAAAATGGTTAAACTGGTATTAGATAAGCTAAGATAATTAATGTGTTCAAGCTAACTGGCTTTTAATTTAAAGTATAGTTTGGCGGTTAAGAACTTAAAGGTAAACTTCCAGAAGTTTACTAAATAAGCGTTAGGTAGTAGTCGATTTACCATACACAAGTATGTAGTGTAGGGATGTTACTTAGGGTCGTCTAAGCAAGTTTACGTATAGTTTTAAGGTAAAGTTGTTAAGGCAAGATGTTAAAGGCACTTACAGTTTTATGCCTAGCGTAAGTTTGTAGAAGTAGCTTAGGTATGGTGATTTGATGCTTAGGTTAAGTACGTAAGGTAAGGTAACACAGAGTCTTCGGTTCCTAAGTCTCTCTCTCTCTCTCTCTCTCTCTCTCTCTCTCTCTTTAACTCACTATGACGTCTGATTCAGCTTTCTTAGTGTATTAGGATGATCCCAATACACATTGTTCCTTCCCTTCTTTGACCTCGTTGAATTCCATTTGTAGTCGATCAACAGAGCCACCGTTGTTATATCTGAACCGTTACGTATCCGATGGTCTCTCTCTCTCTCTCTCTCTCTCTCTCTCTCTCTAAATCTCTCTATCTCTCTATCAATCCTCTATCTCTCTTTGTCTCAATGCAACTCCTAACTCACCATCCACACTTCTAGTAGGACAAGGTTTGTGGCAAGTCCTCATCTCTTTCAGAGCAGGGCAGACTGCTCCTCCTCTCTCAGCCTCCACAATGACTCTTCTGTTCCTTTGCTGCTCTCCCATGCCACATTTGCCGTTATCTGCCTTGCAACCACTCCAGGAGCTCCACTCTTCAACTTGGCAGTCACGAGCTGGAATAGAAGTCTTCTGAAAGCTTCAGATGCAGAACTTACGAGGGCAAACGAAGGTGTAATCGGAGCAACAGTCACCCAGAGAGACACAGGTCTCATCACAGTAGCAGTCTACTGGAGCAGCTTCTAAGTACTGTATCCGGTAGGAGTCATCGTCTTCTGGAGAGGAGGTGGATACGGTTAGAGGGAGGTGCTGGGCAAGGACGGAGTATCTGAAGATTTGAGGTTGGCTTAGTCTTCAGAAGGCAGAATGAGCTTCAACACACCCAACGGACAAGTTTAGTTAAGACACTTAGTTAAGAACTTAGTTACGTTAAGAAAAACCTTTTGTTAGGAAGCCTAAATGTTGTAAAACCAGTTCACCACGGCAATGTTACCTTGTTTAAGGATGAGTGTCAGTTCGCCTCTATGCCTCCTCTGTCTCTGTCTCTATCTGTCTCTGCATCTCTCTCTCTCTCCCTATCTATATCTCTCTATCTCTATCTTTCCCCCACACACCCTATCTCAATTCTCTCGATCTTCGATGCTTTCCAAAATGTGACTCCGTGCCACCCGGCAATGGCATTTCTCTGGGCCATAACCATAACTCCATGGGAATGCTTGCTCACCACTTGCTCACCAAAAGTGCAATGACCATTTTTGAAGCTAACAAAACAGTTTTCCTATCGTTTCTTGATAAGCAAAAGAGAAAAACGACTGCTGGGACTCCATCCCACGAGCTCCAGCATGTGAGACTGGGATCTTACCGCCTGAGCCACTTGGGCAAGCAGCGCCGCTGAGCGCCGCGCATCTAAAACCCCGCTGCCCCGTTTGTTAATTGTTAATGAAGCCACACCGTATAAGCAAGTGTTTCGATTTGCCATCGGTGTACTTGGTGATCTCCTCCGGTTCCTCGTCCCCTTTCTCCTTTTTTCCAAAGAGAAGATGAGTGATTTTACGAGCTGGCGATGTTTTGCTCTTCTGCGCTGGTTTGACCAACTTAGCCGGGCCTTCGTCATCATTTGGGCCTAAAAGGAACTTTGGTTTTCAATATAGAGTTAAAAGTTTCTTAAGAACTTACCGTATCGATTGAAAATCGCTTCAGCCCCGGAGCCCTCCAACTCGACCACGTCTGGCATCACCAACTTTCCGATTCTCTCATCGTGGCCGTCTTCGTAAACTCCGGGGAAGACGAGATCGTAGCCGTCTCCAGAAGCTTCATAATGAGGCATCTGGTAGGCAGTGTACGGGGTGAGGGAGGAGGCACTAAAGAGAGAAGGTTGAGAGAGAGCGAGAGAGAGAGAGAGAGAAAGAGAAAGAAAAAGAGAGAGAGACTCACACTCTAGGAGATGGTGGTCGCCGGATAGGACTAGCTGTGGGTAGATGCCCAATTCCGTCGTCGGTGGACTGAAAATGAAAATATGATTCCAAGTAAAGAATGTTGGTTTGAAATCATTTGCTGTGACCCTGTGGCCTCGTCGTGGCCTTAGTTCGATCGCTGTGGCAGTTGTGGCCCTCTTCGTACCAATACTGTGGCCACAGTGGTCCTCCGTGCCACCACTGTGGTCGCTGTGGCCTTTGTGCTATCACTGTTGCGGATGTGGCTCACTTCATGACAACTTTGTGACCGCTGTAGCACTCTTTGTGCATCACTGTGGCAGTTGTGGCTCACTTTGTACCTTGACTATTGCGGCGGTGGCCCCTTCCGTTCTATCACTGTAGCTGATGTGGTGATCTTTGTGCCACCGCTGTGGCCACTGTGGCGCGTTCAATTGATTTGAGTGGTCCTAAAGACTTCCCAGTTATGCTGCGGCACTGTGGTCCTTTTACCTACGTTTGTGTTGCCATTGTGGCCACAGCTAGCGGTGCTCGCTGTGGCATTAGCTGTGGTTGCTGGGGTCACTGTAACTACAGCTGTGGCAGCCCCTGCCTGCTCCCATTCCCTCACCCTGCTCAAAGATCAAGTCACCCGTTCGCGTACGCTATTTTGTTGTAATGCGACGGTAAAACGGTCCATTAGGCTGCCAGCTGGTACCAACTGGGCTGCTGCCAGCTGATACGTCAATTGAAGAATAACAGTATGGCGGGTGAAGCGGAATTTGGGAATTCTCCAACCAGATAGACGTGTGGCAGCTGTCGGCTGCAAGGCGACCAGATGAGTTATGGGGTGCTTGATTGCTGTTTGATTTGAAACACTTTGGGAGGTTCAGGAGCAAAGATTGCCTCAAAGTCGCAGTTTGTAAAAAAAAAAAAAGGGCCACAGTGGCCACTGCCACGGAAAGGAGTAAGGCCACAGCTGACCAGCAAAATTCAGAATCACATCTTAGGAAGACCAGCAACTTTCAAGTGTTAGGGAACATGCCACAGCTGAGAGCCACAGAAAAAAGTCGCAGCTGTAAGCCTCAGCTAAGGCCACAGCTCAAAGCCACAACTGGGACAAATGAGAATCATGACTGTAAACCGCAACTAAAACCACAATCAACATCTCAAAGCGAAACCCTAGACACAGCTAAGCCACAGCTAAATCCATAGCTGGAAGCCACAGCTGAGAGCCACAGCTAATGCCACAGCAGTAGTTATGACTGGGAGTCACAATTGAGCATCATCAGCACACGGAGGAATGTCACAGCTGAAACCCTTGAATGAGAACTGAAGGCTTTTTTCCAGAACTAAAAGTCACAGGTGAGAACCACAGCTAAGGCCACAGCTAAGAGCCACAGCCAGAGGCCACAACAGATGGTCACAGCTAAAGACCACAACTGAGGGCCACAAGTAAAGACCAAGGAAAGACCACAAATGAGGGCCACAGCCAAAGGCCACAGCTAGGAACCACAGCTAAACGCCACAGCCGTCTACAGCGACGGCCACATCTATCAACCACAGTTGTGACAACAGCTGAAAACCACAGCTGAGAACGACAGCGGAAGCCACAGCTACCTTTTTAAGGTGTAAGCGGCAACTGATTTACAGTTTGAGCCACAGCTAAAACCACAGAGGGCCACAGCTGCGAATCACTGGTGAACACCACGGCTAAAAGCCACAGCTACGGTCCACAGCTGAGAGCCGCTTTTGAAAGCCACAGCGAAGAGCCTTGAGTGCTCCCCAAGATAAAAGTTACTGGACCCTCATTTATGAGGGGGACATCTCTCTCTCTCTCTCTCTCTCTCTCTCTCTCTCTCTCTCTCTCCTTCCCTAGACTCCCTAATCCCTGTGACCTTCAACTCCTTTCAGACACTTTCATCGTAATTGAGCCCCTCCCAATTGTCCAGTTCGCTGACCTTGCAAGTGTTGTTCCTTCCCGCACAGCAGAGTCTCCTCTGGTAGCAGCCGGCAAGCGTCTGCCGCGAAAGGGCGCAAATTAGTAAGAGAACTGGCAACAGTACGGTCATCGCCGCATCTGCAAATAGATTTTAATTTAAATTTTGCTAAATTTTGAAAACAACAATGACAAACAGGTGGGAAGCCGTAAAAGCTGTTGCAAAGTAGCAGTAAAGTTCCGGGATTTCCAGCAGTAGCCCCTGATAACTGATGGGAGGAGTCACCTAATCTTATAAAAACTTATCACTTAGGGTTGGAAAAACTAAGTTTACTATTTAAGGCCTTAATAAATACAAAGAGAGACAGATGAAGAGAGGTGTTAAAGAAAAGAGACAGAAAATGGGGAAATAGGGGGATGACCGATGGGAAAAAGAGGGGTGGAGCGCCCGGAGCGTTGGTCAGCAGCCGGCGGATTAGAGTGATAGCGCTTGCTCCTGGAACGTGTTTCCTGGGGGGGGGGTTTAGAGAGAGAGATATATACATAGACAGAGACAGAGAGAGATACATTGATAGAGACAGAGACAGAGATACAGAAAGATACGGAGACAGAGACCGAGAGAGATACAGAGACAGAGAGAGATACAGAGACAGAGAGAGATACAGAGAGATATAGAGAGATACATAGATAGAGACAGAGATACAGAGAGAGACGTAGAGACGCAGAGATGCAAAGACGCGGAGAGACAGAGAGACAGAGAGACAGAGAGACAGAGAGACAGAGAGACAGAGAGACAGAGAGACAGAGAGACAGAGAGACAGAGAGACAGAGAGACAGAGAGACAGAGAGACAGAGAGACAGAGAGACAGAGAGACAGAGAGACAGAGAGACAGAGAGACAGAGAGACAGAGACGCAGAGACGCATAGAGAGAGAAATAGAGAGAGAAAGAGAGAGAGGAAGAGAGAGAGAGAGTTGAGGTCATAAAGCCGTCGTACAAAGTGCGTGATGCGTTGTTTTGTGGCCATATTTGGCAGAGATTCCGTCAATTCGACCGCTGCGAACAACAAAGGGAAGCCCGATTGTGGAAGGGCGGGGGTAAACTCTTGAAAAAGAGTATGTCGTACAGCCCCATCCGGACCCTTAAATGACATTTGAAACGACCAGCTGCCTGGAAGAAGCGTTTATCGCGCAGGGAAAAAGGCTCGC
Organism: Oscheius myriophilus; assembly: GCA_964057215.1. NCBI lineage: Eukaryota > Metazoa > Nematoda > Chromadorea > Rhabditida > Rhabditidae > Oscheius > Oscheius myriophilus. Next base: position 26,210,380 of record OZ059904.1, on the reverse strand, counting down.
TCCGGGCCATAATCCATTACCGTAATCAGGCAATTGTACACGCACTCTCCCTCTGCCAATTGAACACAAATGGACACGCCGTGTCGATTTAATGATAGGCTTTGGCGATGAACGCGTTCCGACACATGAACGTCAAATAGGCACAGGGGATTCCCGAATGCACACGCACACTCACACTCACACTCACACTCACACTCACACACACACTCACACTCACACTCACACTCACACTCACACTCACACTCACACTCACACTCACACTCACACTCACACTCACACTCACACTCACACTCACACTCACACTCATTAAAGCCTCCTCTCTCTCTCTCTCTCTCTCTCTCTCCCTAACTCCCTCTCGCTGTCTTCCTCAAAAAATCGGGAAATGCAACTTTTCAGTGGTCAAACATGAAAAATGAGACAGTCGCTTGTACAGTCGGCGCGGTCAACTGTGAAATTTGATCCCGCCCACGAAAAATGGTCAGTCGACCTCGAAAAGAATGAAATTAGTGATATTTCGTTAACGAAGGCCGTCTCCCCTCCTTGTTCCCTCCAACCTCGATTAATCTGAGGAGCAGATCCGATCGGCGGGTGTTCCCACAGGTACAAGAGCCATAAATCAACGGCCTCGGGTCGGCGAGGACAAAGTTTGGCAAACGGAAACAGAAAAAAACTAATGCCAAAGAAAAAATCATGAAAAAAGTGGAGAAAGGCAAATGGTTGGAAACAGATCAGGTAAACAACGGAGTACACGTGAGTGTGACTGGGCTCAGGTGAGGCGGGGGGGGGGTTCTGGAAACAGTCGCTCGGTTTACGAAACAGTCGCTGGGAGAGCTGTAAACCCGGCGAAATTGGGGCTCCGCTCTTTGAATCCTAGATCATAAATGGCTGGAATTGGGGTGGATTTGAGAGTCAAAGAAAGGGAGAGAGAGTGCAAGACAGACAGAGATAGAGAGAGAGAGAGATAGAGAGAGAGAGAGAGAGGGGGAGAGGGTTATGAAAATCAGAAATGTAGAGACAGAAATGTAGGTATTTGCGGTTGATGCATGTGCGCGGTTTACGACGCGGCGCGGTCGCGGTGCGGCTTTCCAAAATTGCACCCTTATTTGCACCTTTTTCATGAAAATCGTTGAAATTCAGGGTTATAATAATCATAATTACTCAACAATGTATTGGTTTTCAAAATTAATCGCTGATGGCTTTGCCGTAGTGCTGTTGAAGTTTCGACGCGCCGCGGTCGCGTTGCGGCTGCATTCAAAAACTCAGATAAATTCTGGATTTCAATTTTGAAAGCCTCGCGATTATATGATTTTCCTCAGTTGTGTATACTATCTCGTAAACAAATGACCTCTGCCTTGGTCTTTCCTCGAGAGGGCCACTAGACACCAACAATCAGAAATGACCACTCCAGTCGGGCAAAACTTTTAGTCGAAGGGTCAAAAGCTGACAAGAAAAATCACAAGATAGTGAAAAAAAACAGGCAGAGAGAGAGAGAGAGAGAGAGAGAGAGAGAGAGAGAGAGAGAGAGAGAGAGAGAGAGAGAGAGAATATAAACGGAAGAACGCAAAGAATTGTGATGAAGAACAAGAAAAATGAACATTTCAGGCATGCCAAGTGCGTAAAAGTCAAAACAGTGCGTCAAACGAAAGAATGTGAACGGACTTCCGGAGTTCTTCCCAAATAATGATCCCATAAACGAGACTACAAAGTACAAAAAAGTGCAAATCGGTAATCTCTAGAATTGCAACTACTGCAGTCGGCTGTCGCGTGTCGTAAAATAATAAAGGCCACACGCAAGAGGAGTTACAAGTAGCCGCTGATAAGTGTTGAAAGTCGGCCGATAAGACTCGAAAGGACGCCCCAGGGCTTAAAAGGTTAAGGAGTTGCGGTTTTTGCTAATAAGTCTTTTAAAAAGGGATATCCTTAAAATAAATGGTAAGGCACAGATAGCAGCAAATCATAACTCTATCAGTAAGCATAACAGAATCCGTGTTATCGAGGGATTAACCCTAGATAAGAGAGAATGGACGCTTCTTTTGGGAGGAGCGGAGAGAAAAAGAAGAAAGAAGCACGAAGGTGCAAAAAACCGTCAATTTGCGAAGAAAAATATGTTTCAAGTGCCGCCGCCGCATCGCAACCGCGTCGCGTCAAAACCCCAACCCATGATACGCGTTTTTCATGATCTATGACTAATGTTGTCGTGGATGTTAAAACTTTTCATGGGATTGTTAGGAAAAATATGTATTTTTGGAACACCACGACGCGACCTCGCCGTGGCCGCGCCGCAGCCGCATCGCGACCGCCAAACGACCGCTCCGCAACCGCGCCGCGCCCGCACCGCGTAAAATTGTTAAGCGCGCGCAGACAGCGAAAGGACCAAACATATTTCGATGGCTCTACATTTCTGACTTCTAGTTGTATATTTCTGTTCATTTTCGTTTTTAGGACCTCGTTTTTTGCTACCGATGGCGTACGGGTGCGAGCGGCAAAGTTCGGTGGGTCATCCGAGAACCGCCGGAACCACAAACCGACGAATATTTGAGCCGCTGTTTCGAAAAATCTAACACAGTTTCTTCAACAGGGAATTCTGTGATCACCGGATAAAATATTCAAAACGACTAACCGTACAAATTGACAAACGATTTCAGCCGCTCACGCTTAAATAACTCCAAATGGTGGTGTTACCGATGGCTTACGGGTGCGCGCGGCAAAGGTCATTAAGTGAGACACAGGCGTCCCCTTTTGATAAATGAACATGAGTTAAAAACCCTCATAACTTTGTTCATTGTTAACTTTTTAAACTTCTGAAACAAGTGTTTGATAGAGAATTAAAAGCTCTGTCGAACAGTATCGTTGGTTTTTTACGACACTGCGAAAGTGTGATAACTCAGTTTTGTAATTTTAAGCTGACACTCTGCTGCCGATGGCGTACGGGTGCGCGCGGCAAAGCTAATTAAGTGAAGCATAGGCAACCGCTTCCCCCGAAAAAGTTAAATTGCGGTGTAACCCTCATATCTCATTCATTATTAACTTTTTTAACATCTAAAAAAGATTTTGACAGATAATTTACAGCACTTTCTAACCGTACAACGCTTAACTACTGTTGTTTAAGGAAAAGTTTGCTAATGTCAATCTGAAAGTGTGAAAACTGAGTTTTGTGACTTTAAACCGCTTTAAAATTTAAAATTATGTGTATGCTTAGCGTTTTAGGATGTTAATACAAAGAATTGGCATTCCAACAGTTCCATCGAATCCTCTAACGTGCAAGAGGTTTTGAGAACTTGAAATCGAATTCTCTCTCTCTCTCTCCCTCTCCCTCTCTCTCTCCCCTCTCCCTCTCTTGGTCGACTTGTTCCTGTCTCTTTTATCTTTTGAGATATAAGTAGGTTTCAGGAGACATAACGTGAAAATGCGCATACAAAGGGAAAGCACAAGATAGAGTAGAGGAGAGGAGAAACACATAGATAGAGGCAGAAATGGGTTCATTTTCAAATGATTCTCCGCTCAAGCGAGTCATAATTTCTTTCGGCTGGCACGGTCCGCCCCGTATGAGGACCCACTCACAAGATGATTCGCCTCCGTAATGACCATTTGAACCAAAAGAGGAGATGATAAAAATGAGACGGAGGGGAACGTGAAACTTCTCTCGATGGACCGCTCCCATCGCCGGGGGACACGTGGGTGCCGGGTGAAAAACACCTCCCGCTCTCTCTGGAGAGAGAAGAAATGAATGGAGGGTTCTCCGAAAGTGTGGGGGGTCCACACGGTACAACAAGGTACCACACAATCAGTCAAGCAAGCTGGGAGGGAAAGGAGATTAATTTCGCGACAGTTGGTGAGTGCAAAGGGACCGAAAGGGGGACTCTTACGCGCTCAGCGAGGGGACCGAAGAGCGGCTGGCAATAGGCGTAGTTTGAGTCAGACGGCTGAGACAATGGAAGCACGGACGCTAATGGGAATTCTGGAGGAGCGTACGAGAAATACGAGAAAGATCGTACACTGCTGGCAACAGCTGGTATACGACTGTCACGAAGAGAGGCGTTGATTTAGAAGAGAGGGGGAGTGCTCCGACGGGGTTTTTCAAAGTGTGCACAGGGGTGTCGGATCAAGAGATCTTGTTAATGAGGAGGAAGTGAGACGGAGAGAGAGAAAAAGAGAGAGAGAGAGATAGTGACAGTGAGTGAGTGAGTGAGTGAGTGAGTGAGTGAGTGAGTGAGTGAGTGAGTGAGTGAGTGAGTGAGTGAGTGAGTGAGTGAGTGAGTGAGTGAGTGAGTGAGTGAGTGAGTGAGTGAGTGAGTGAGTGAGTGAGTGAGTGCGTGAGTGAGTGAGTGAGTGAGTGAGTGGGTGAGTGAGTGAGTGAGTGAGTGAGTGAGTGAGTGAGTGAGTGAGTGAGTGAGTGAGTGAGTGAGTGAGTGAGTGAGTGAGTGAGTGAGTGAGTGAGTGAGTGAGTGAGTGAGTGAGTGAGTGAGTGAGTGAGTGAGTGAGTGAGTGAGTGAGTGAGTGAGTGAGTGAGTGAGTGAGTGAGTGAGTGAGTGAGTGAGTGAGTGAGTGAGTGAGTGAGTGAGTGAGTGAGTGAGTGAGTGAGTGAGTGAGTGAGTGAGTGAGTGAGAGAGTGAGTGAGTGAGAGAGAGAGAAGAGGCATTTCGGGAAAAAAACGAAGAGACAGTCAAAAAGCAGCGATTATAGAGCAAGCAGTGCGAGGCCAGTCGGCAGGTTGTAAAGTCTGTCAGCCCGCTTTTAGGGCCATCGTAGGCCCATATGCGGCACCCAGCGGCTGGCAACATGTGCGAATCTGTCGCCAGTCGGCTAGCAAGGGATAAATGTTTACTGTGGAGAGAGACAGAGACAGAGGGACAGAGAGACAGAGAGGGAAAGAGAGGAACAGGGAGATAGAGAAAGAGAAAGGGAGGGAGAGAGAAACAGGGACAGGGAGACTAACTAACGGATTCAGTAGCATCTGGCGCCGCAAATCAAAGGAGGCGCCAATCAGGCGCCCAATTTTCCTGTCTGTGGAATTTTTCATGAGCACCGGCGGTGGGTCTATGAGGCGGAAAAAGAGAGATTTTGGATTTCACGAAAAGGAGGAAGAGAGGATAAGGAGGAAGTGAGGAGAACCCAAAACTAAGGATAAATGGAGAAATGGATACCAAAAGAGGTGACAACAAAAAGAGATATTGGTGGAAAAGACAGATTTGTGGAGGAAGGGTTGAGAGATAGGGTGGAGAAGTAGGGATTGAGTCAAGATAAAAAGAGAGAGAGAAAGAGGGAGAGAGAGAGAGAGAGAGAGAGAGAGAGAGAGAGAGAGATGATAAGAGATCAGACTGAGCTCTCCAACGAACTCAAAACCACAGTTCGCGGGCTTTCTTTGTCCTCGGGTACTTGAACAACTGCCAGCTGTCTGCAACTGTTCGCGCCAGCCGGTCGCGCTGCCAACGACGCGGAATGATGATGGCCATGCAGTCAGCCGGCTGTCCGGTAAGGAAGCCGGAGAAAAAGCACATTGTTGAAACTTTTGTGGGTCGTAAAAACCACCGCCAGTGTTCCCAATGACGAAGCCAGCCGCCCACGGGGCAGATAACGACAGTCGGCTGGAGGGAAATTCTTTTTTATGCCGACTGTTTTAGCGTATACCTTACTTTGGTCAATTTCGCTGCTTAGAATGCCTGAGTATCCTATAAATCCGCTTAAATCTATGGACAACAGCGAAACATTGGCACGACGTGAGGAAGCAGTTAAGACAGCCAAGGAGAGACGCTAAAGAAAAACCAAAAATCGGAGGCACGGGGGTTCGAATCAAGGACCGTTCGATTGAGAAGCGAGAGCTCTACCAAACGGTCAAGCTCGGAACACTGGGAACGGTGGCCGCGAGGTCTTCTAGGAGACGGCGCCAAACAAAATTTTTCATAAATGGTGCCGCACAAAGGCGCCTGGCCAGCAATCGAAAGCTTCCGGGTTCGAATCCCCCGGCAACACATTTCATTTTCATTTTGGTTTTTCACTCTATAAAACTATTTTTTTATCGAAAAAATAGAGTTATCTGTTAAGCATACAATTTGATAGCCAAACTGCCACTTTATAAACTTTTTTGTCATTCTGTACACCAGACGGGAGAAAAATGAATCGCGCGTTAACCTCCTTAATGTGGTCATTTAGGTGTGATAACGACAATTATGTCCATTTCATATCAAGGGAAGTAATGTCCCTAAAATAACACGGATCAGGTGGTTCATTTGGACAAATGGGGTTATAGAAGAGATTGAGGGAATGGAAAGATGGAGAGAGAGAGAGAGAGAGAGAGAGAGAGAGAGAGAGAGGGCCTCCCATATACTCACTCTCTAACCTGTGAGTATTAGAGAGTTCTCACTAGAACACCGGAGGTAAGAGAGGAATAGATCTCACAAGAGAGTGATCTCATCTCTCTCTCTCTCTCTCTCTCTCTCTCTCTCTCTTTCTTTCTCTGAGAAGTGAGAGGAGAGAGAGGAGAGGAGAGGCAAAGAGGAGTGAGGATAATCCGCAGGAGCCAGAATGACAGATTCTTAGAGCAATTTGCCAAGAAAATATTTACAGCCACCTCGAGTAATCCGTCTTGTCGCTAACTTTGCCAAACGACAGGCGGTAAATCTCTTGAAACACGTGAGATTTCAGAGCCAAAGTCAACAAAAATGTGCGTATGTGTTTATGTGTGTATGTGTGTGTGTGTGTGTGTGTGTGTGTGCGTGTGCGTGTGCGTGTGTCCAAAAGAAAAGCCACTTACTCACTCGCTCACTCAATCACGCGTGTGAAAGAAGCTACGAAAAGAGACAAATAGATGAATCACATTGCAGACAAGTCAATTTCAATTTCAAAGTCACGGGTCTGTAAAATCAATTGATATTCGTGTTGTGACAGAAAGCCATACATTTTTCAAATCACATGAAAACATTGAAATCATTAATCGCAAGAGGGTCACTGTCAACTGCACGCGTTTAAAGGTCCATCTGTTATTGGGTCCCACCACCAATTGAGCAATAACCACTTTCGTTCATCCCTCTGTTATGCTTCGGAGTCACTTATATAGTAATGTAGTTTGTAGTCTGCTAGTCATGTATCGATAAGTGTGAATCATTAGTGTGCCAAAGTTTTGCTGTTGACAGAGAAAATACAAAAGTACAATAAATCCGTTAAGCCATCGCGGCGCCGTGTGAATTCAGCGGCTGAATAATTTCGTGAGAAACGAAATTTGAAAAAAAAAAAAACCCGGGACACAGAAGAAAAAGGAGGTTACAGTATGTTTCACTCACTCATGGTGCCAGTGCCTTATTGCCAGCCGGTACTGTGTCCTTGCTACCAGCCGGTTCGAGAGGGAGTCGAGAGAGAAAGAGAAGAGGGGAGCTGTACTTTGAGGTAGGAATGAGGGAGAGAGCTCTGGCCATTCGTCCCAAGGGACAAAAACGGCGACGCGGCTGGCACAGCAAAAGAAAGTGGCAACAGTGGCTGCTGACAGCCGACTGGCAACATACAACAGTGTGGGCGACAGCTGAACGACAGGACGGCGAATGGGCTATAAAGGGTGAGACCGGGTGGATATGTGAGACCTCACTTCAGAGAGAGAGAGAGAGAGAGAGAGAGAGAGAGAGAGAGAGACAGACACAGACACAGAGACAGAGACAGAGACAGAGACAGAGAGGCAGAGAGACAGAGAGACAAAGAGACAGAGAGACATAGAGACAGAGAGACAGAGAGACAGAGAGACAGAGAGACAGAGAGGCAGAGAGACAGAGAGACAGAGAGGCAGAGAGACAGAGAGACAGAGAGACAGAGAGACAGAGAGACAGAGAGACAGAGAGACAGAGAGACAGAGAGACAGAGAGACAGAGAGACAGAGAGGCAGAGAGACAGAGAGACAGAGAGACAGAGAGACAGAGAGACAGAGAGACAGAGAGACAGAGAGACAGAGAGACAGAGAGACAGAGACAGAGACAGAGACAGAGACAGAGACAGAGACAGAGACAGAGACACTCTCTTTCCAAAAACTCAACGACCAAAGGTGGAATGAACACCGGAATGCCAAAACGAGGAGAATTCAAATGTTGTTTTATGGCTTCGCGCGCATCTCTTTCGCCAGTTACTTCATGTTAGCAACGCAAGGGGCGAGGGTAGAGGGAAGCACCTGTTCCGAAACCAAAATGCGAAGGGAAACCGTGCGTTTCAATATTAACAGAGTAATAAATGCCCGGAAATGGGATACGGTAAGTGGGTGTGGCAGAAGAAAGAAGCCGTGTTTGGCTTTGCTGCCAACGAGTCCACACACCTGGGCGACTCCCGGGAAGGCGGCGCAAACAACGGAGGACAAGGGGATGTTTGAGCAACAACTCGGAGGAGCCACGAACGTGGGCTAACAATCCAACCGTTTTCTGACACTTGTCATGGCAATTGGCCGTTCGCAACGACCAACGATCGGTGGGGAAGGCCGCGTTGCGGTCCTCTTGTTAGCCTTAGGCCGCTCAGGCGACACAGAGATCTTCCATTACCGAAATAGAACAAGGAATGCGCCGTTCGAAACGAAATTCGAATTGAAGGTCGAAGGTTTGAACGACCAACAAACGCAGGCCGCTTGGCGGTCATCTCGGCATCGTAAGACCGCCCCGAGATTACAAGACACCCTCAAGTAGTTTAGGAATTTGCCATTAGAACAATTAAAGATAGGTGGGTATGACCGTAGGCCGCATTCCGGTGTTCCGTCGGACCAAGGCCGCTTTGCGGTCTCCAGCGCCAGCCTAAGGCCGCGCATTCAAAAAGAGTCCACGTATCACCGCAATAGAACAAACACTTGATCCGCTTCATGGTCCACAAAGGACACTTTGCGATATCTCGTCAGCCTAAGGCCGCCCTGCAGACCAAGAAGGACGCTTTGAGTTTCAAGAAGGACGCTTTGCGGTCCATGCGCTAGTCTAGAGACGTTTATCAGTCGAAGAAGGCCGCTGAGCGGTCCAAGAAGGACGTTTAACGGTATCTCGTCAGCCTAAGGCCGCTTTGCGGTCTAAGAAGGCAGATTTGCGGTCCACGCAGGACGCTTTGCATTTTTTTCGCCAGCCTACGGCCGCTTTCTGGTACATGCTCCAGCCTATGGCTATCTAGGTAATAAATAGTCCGCTTTTTCCCAAAATAGAAAAAGCTATTGACCGTTAGAAATGAAAAACGAAAGATGAGGAAGGTCGCAGTGGCCGCATTGCGGTCCATGCCCCACCCTATTGCCGCATTTGCGTTAAAGACTCAAATTACTTTACTTGCAAAAAGGCTGGAACGTATAAAGATCGGTAGAGAAGACTGCAGAGGCCGCTTTGCGGTCCTAGCATAAACCTACGGCCGCCCTAGCTACAAAGAAGAAAAGTCCTTCAATTTCTCGAGAGCCAAAGTCCAGAATGAACCGGAAAGGTGAGAGGAATGATGTCCGAATGGCATTGGAGTGTGTCGTAAATACAAGAAGCTACAGAAGCTCTCTCAAGAGGTCAAACAGCCGGCTCGCGCCCCGAACAATTGCGCCGCGGCAAACGGCCGGCCACAGAAGCGACTGGTCGTAAATACCGAAACGGCAGCTAGGACGGCAAACAGGATGAGCATGTGCAGACGGTTATCGCAAGAGACAGAGAGGGACGATCATATCGCTAGAGAGGTTTACAATCACGGCCAGGCGTAGATGGGGAGGGGTCATTTGAGGGGTTAAGAAGGAAAAATGTAATTGCCGTCTTTTTTAAAGTTATAAACTATAAATCGAAAGAAAAAAAACATTTTAAAAGAGATTAAAAAGGTTTAACATTACCTTATTTACATACTGGGTCCTGCCACGAACATCCAGCGTAAGCGGTGACCATGCGGCTTCTACGTACTTGTCCGTGCTGCCACGACTTCTATTTTCTTTTCTGCTTTCTCCCTATTTTGCTTTCACTAAATTGTTATATATTTTTGTAAAATTACTTTTAAATTAAAAATAATGGGTCCTGCCACTTACTTGGAGTGTCGCCGCGGCCTATTACGGTGTTTCTGGGGTCCTCGGACACGAAACACAATTGTAAGCTGATGTCGTCGTATATTGAGCTCTAAAAGTTTTCATATTTCTGACGGTAGCTTTCGCGGTAATGAGAGCTTTTTAATCAAAAGTAAAAACCTGTTTTGTAAGATCTGCAAATCGCTTTGCCTTTGGCTTTTCAAAAAATACGAGTTCTCAACTCGTAATGTCTCCTGTGACCGCTTACTCCAGCCTTCAAATAATATGAGATTGTAACCAAGCGTTGCATGAATATATAAGGTCGTTATAGCCTCTTATACCGCGTTTCTTTTTCTGTAGAGTTTTTAAATACAGTTTACTCAGTTTTCAGCCTGTCTGAGGCGTAACAGCGTTGTGATACAACACCGCCGTTTTTATTGTTTTACCTTAAGGTCTTCTGCGTGGTTGGAATCTATCCAAAAATTTTCTCGTCGCAAAAACGGAGGTTATGGGTTTTTTGAGGTCATGTCTGGCCTGTGCCGCAATTTTTTCCGGTCCCGAATTGTCATTGTGATGCAAAAGGCGCACATAATTTAGGTGATGTTAGGTCTTTGTGCAGCTTTAATATATTCGCTAGTTGCTCTTATTTGCGCCCGTCTGGCAGGAATTACGGTCAAGATTTCTCAACTTCCATTTCATTTTCCAGCTTTTTACAGTTTTATGCAGGATCGTACCGACATTTACATAATTTTAAAGGGCTGTAGCTTTAACAACATCCCCAAATTACTATTTAAAGAATTATTGACCACAACAGGCAAGAGTTCAAGGCAGATTTTTCAATAAAATTGCAACAAGTATTTTGCGCTGACATTGCTTTCTGTCTCGGCTACACATTGACTTCACCAGTTTTTTGTTCTCGCCTTCGACTGCATTAATCTTCTCTCTTCAGAAGATGGTCTCTCGTACCGGCAAGGAGTGGGCCCTGTTCGCTGGCCTGATCGTCACAATGCACTACGCCTACTACACGATCCAGAACAACCCGTCGCTGGTGAACCCCGCTCAGCGCCAGGAGCTGTTCTACGTCCGCTGGCTGAAGCAGAAGATCCCCGCCCTCCAGGGCTTCGGCGTGAAGGAGGAGCCCAAGCAGCCGCCCACCTCCGAGTGAAATTCTTCACATTATTTCCTACTGTCGCCACATAAACAATTTATAACCGAGGTGAAAATCGAGAAAAAGATACCCAAATCTTACCCCGAGAGCAACAGAACAATGTAAATCAAATCAACATAACGGGGAAAGCGCAAACACCTAAGAATGGGGGCGGAGGGGGAGTTCTTCTTCTTCCTCGAGCGCTTAGATCCTGAAAATGGGTGATTTATCGGCGAAGTGAAGGAGTTGACTCACTTCTTGATGACTTGGACTATGTCCTCGTCGCACAGAATATGCTCCTTTCCCACTCGCTGGGGGTTGTGCTTGGCCGAGCTTCCCCACACCAGAGCGCTGAAACAATGGGGTCATTAAACGATTTCTCCTTTTCCATTCAGGACCATGAGGATTAAGGAATGCTAGTCTTTGTAAAAAAACTGCTTCCTAGTTTTTTTTATTTACGTATCAATGTCCCAATATACCACGTGTAACTACAGTAACAACATCGAAATTTTGGCACTATGTTTTGCACAAACTACAAATATTACGCCTTCTTGTAAGTTCGTTGTTTGGCATTGTTCCTCTGCATTTTCTGTGGGAGCTCCAGACCAGACGAATTTGGCGAAAACCAGAACGCAGCGGCTCAAAAAAAAATCTTGACAACGCATTAGTTTCGGAAAAGTTTTCCGAAGCACAACTCTGGAAAAGTTCGTGCATCCTTTTGATACTATCAACTTGGAATCCCTCCAATTCATTCACTACAAAACTCGCCTTCTAAAACTTCCATAATTCGACTCTACTAGCTATTATTTTTAACTAACAATCAACATTGACATGATTTGAAAAATAAAAAGATGCCTTAACCAATAGTCGAAAATTGTCACTTGCTGCACGATGTTTGGAAGCTCATTATCAACTAGAGGTCACAGTGGACGGCGAACCGCGGGTTGTTGGTTTCTGCAGTTTTTTGGTGTTCAACGATGTCAATGTTTGGAATCAAACCAGCTCGACAAATAGGAGCATGCTGCTGTATTCATTTGCGCAACCCCTCACCATTTGAAGTCCTTCTGAAGCGTCTTGTGGATCTTGATGCACAGGTCGTCGATGGAGTTCTTGTCAGCGTTCAGCACAATCGGCGTCGAGTAATCCGGCAACTGGCCCTTCGGCTTAGTGTAACTTAAATGAAATTCATTAACTTCACTTAGAAAACTTACATTCGGATGAGGTTGAGGTACTGCCAGATCTTGTCCAGCAGATCGTCAAAGTTCCATTTGTGGTGGGCGGAGATGGGCACGCAGTGCGGGATACGGTAGATGATGTCCAGTTCCTCGATCGAGATCTGATCAATCTAAAAATGACGGTGGAATTAATCAATAACATGAATTTATTACCTTGTTCAGAACATAGATGCAGGGGATGTAGATGCGGTTGCCCTCGACCACGTCGATCAGATCCTCGGAGGTGGCGTCGTACCTAAAAAAAAATCATTATGCGGGTGAACTGTATCAATTCTCGGATTTTCTACAAAAATGCTCGTTTTCATAGCTTACCTGAGGGTGATATCGGCGTTGTGGATTTTGTACTCGGCGAGGATGCTTCTTACGAGCTCCGTGTCCAACTCCGACTGCGGGACCTGCAATATTGAGATCAATATGATCATACTACCCTATTTAGCCTTTTCGTTCATTTATTGCATATTTTCTAGACCGGCTTTTGGCGCTAACTCAGACTGTTTCCACAATTTCGCCATGAACACGTAATTGCAAGTAAAGCAACTTCCGACCGGTATAGTCACAATGTTTGCCAATTTATAGGCCTAAGATCAGGTCAGACCGCCACTAATTGCAGTCAACTGACGGAAATATGTCCTTTAGTAACACTTAGTTCACTGACTAACGGGACTGGCCAAATATCGGGCCGATCCACAAATATATCGTAAAACTCTGTACCGTGCGTATGAAGAAGGTCCCCAAAACACCAAGAACCCAAATTTTTAAAAGGTCTCGTTACAAAGCAACCCCCAAAAACAAGGGTCCGCACGCATCACGTGTGTATTCGGCGTTTGGTTGAAAATGGTAACAACAAAATTAAAGGGGGCTTACGTTCAGCCATGGGGTATACTTTGCCTTTTCAAACTTTTATTACGAAGGGGGGTGCGTTACAGGTCAAAATAACGTCATTTCAGTCCCTATGGAAATCCGTCTTGTACGAATTACGGTAGACCACCCACGAAATACGGAATTTATTACAAAAGAAAGGTGCGTTTCCGATATAGCGCAAACTTTTGGCCCATGACTGCTTACGTTGCCTCTAAGGCGCCATTAGGGGGGCTTACGTATCTAGCCCCCAAACGCGTGACATAACTTTATTTACGTTTTCTCCACCCCTAAAAGCAGTAAATTTTCTCCCGTTCTCTCTCCAATGCAGGGTCGTCTATTTGTCTGGGAAGACCCCGTAAGTTATGAGCGGCGGTGTGCGAGAGAATCCATGGAGTGTCTCAATTTACAAGCCGCACCTGGCAGTCATTGATCGTGTGGAAATGGAGCAAAAAACGAGGATGCTGAGCAAAAACCACACAACATCCCGCCGATTTACACCTCCATCAACCCTCCCCTCTCCTAATGTAATAAGGAGCACTTTCAAAAACGGAGGGAGACGGGGAATCGATAGGTGCGATGCCACAACTCCCGAGAGATTTCCGGAGGATCGGAGCCGAAGACACGGCTTCTGAAGCGAGGAAAGCGCTCGCAATGAGACCAATTAGGAATGGATGCGAGTGATGTCATGCGGCGGCAGTCGCTGATTGTAATAACACTAATCGCCCGGACGCAGCTGCCACACGCCGCAGGAACACCACAATAACCACTTCGCGGTTTACACACAACCACATAAGCAAGTGGGAAATGGTGATGGAAATTAGTAATTTCCCATCCGGAACGATGTTACATCTGCAGAGATCGGAAAACGTCTTTAGAAGCCGGAAGTAGAGGGTGGGATCGTAAAACGACGCCAGCAGATAGAATCAGTAACAGTTGTTGCCAAAACAACCTCGCCACCATACAATGCTCGGCCATCAGCGGGTGCGGCCGCCGCAGTTTTAAGTGTTCGGCAAATTCTGTTAAAGGAGGCCCATCACGAATTTTTGAAACTTTCAATAATATAGGAGGAATGTCGCAAAATTGACCCCCGCGGTGGGTTGCCAGGCATGTCCACCACAACGTGCCAATGTTTTGATGTTGTTCCTAGAGCAATGCGTGGAATATACAATGCTCAGGTCGTGAACGTTTTTTTGTGAACGGAGCCAAATCGGTCGAAGAATGTTTGCGGAGAAAATATCGTTCGATTCCGCAATAGAGAATTTACCATGAGTTGACTAGATGTGCAAGCAACCTACGTAATTCTTTTATTTGGAACTTATAATTTTAAAAAATTGGGTTGCGTTGCCTCCGAGGCACCGTTCGGGGGAACGGGAGCCCGCAAACACTTCCAGTTATAGAATTGGCAAAAAAGCAATTCCAAAGCGGACTTACAATTTATGGTAGTGTTAGTACCACCTCAAAAGTGTTTCTAACAAAGAGGAGGTCTCTAGAGTCTAGGTCCCTCCTTTAAAGGTACCTTCAGGGACCTTGCCCACGTTCGTGCAAAAGTTGCAATTAGTAAACGAATTTAAATAACGGGCTGCCCGGAGCCGCACACTTTCATAAAGTTTGTACAAGAAATTTCGTAGAATTCATTGAAAACAGTTCAGTCAAACGTGGTACCGACTAGACTAGCGTTTTTACACGAACGGAGATATGAGATTTGCTAAAATAGTGTGATGTTCTTGAAACACTCCTTTCAATAAATTTTGATCAAGTTAGGCTTTTGACCGGGTGTAACGCATGTTTGTAGCTTTTTTTCATTCGCCAGTTCGCGGTATAAGAATCCTTTTTTTCCAGGCGATAGCAGCGAAATTTGAGACAAATGTTCCATTTCCGTCGTTTCCTTGTCACACTGGGACCAAAAGAACCAAATTTGTTTCTAACTGACCAAAGTGGTGAGGTTTATTCCTCCCTTCTCCTTCTTTCGGAAGCCGATGTTCGGCGGCTGCTTGTTCATACGGATCCCGAAGCCTTCCAACTCGTACTCGAGCAGTTTCTTGTGCTGCAGCGGTTTCATCACGTCGAGCACGATCAGAATCAGGGAACATGTTCGAGCGACTGAAAAAAAGAGTAGGAGAAAATCAGAAAATGCTTTAAAGACGGAAAGAGAGATAGAGGAAGACACAAAGGGAGTATATGAGACTCGTTTTGGACGACTTTGAAGTGTATTTTATTTTTTCGAAAATGTTAAATTTTCGACCAATAATCATACATATTTTCACGATCAGCAAATTTTTCTCTTTCAATTGAACCAATGTTGTAAAACCTGCCTGACTGTCCCTTTAACTTTCAGGACCAAATGGGATTCTGCCCTTAACGCTCGACCTTCCGAGCTGAATTTTACGATAGCAGTTCCTAAATCCCCTTAACTTCCCCATTTTCTACCTCCCCTTAACGTGGGATAATCGGACCACCGGAGCTATGGCCTCAAACATTCCGGGGGCAGACCTGTCCAGTAGGGAATGGGCCAGCCTATGAATTGAGCGCGTACACAACATACCCTGAATTGGGGTAAGGATCTGCGGGGGGGGGTGCGCCGGGGAAAATCGGGACCCTGAGTCAGGAGAGGGGTTTTCGGGGGGGCCCGCAGGGGGGGCAAAAATTGTGTCCTCGAAAACGCGTAAAAACGGGGGGTTCCCCCGGCCCACCGGACCCGCCAAAAAATCCGGGGGGCTCCGCCCGGACCCAGCCGCACCCACCAATTTAGGGTATGGTACACAAATAGATCATGCTAGGATCGCCTGGGTAAAAATGCGACAGATTCGTTTAATGCCGCTAATTTTTATTTCCATTCTAGCAGTTAATGTTACCAGTCATCTGACTCCCAGAAAAGTTCACTTCCTTGGCACTTTCCCAATTGAAACAGAGCAAAGTTGTGGGTTTCCGTCCGCGCGGCGCTTCCCCGACTCAATACGTAGTAATGCATCCTCAATCCGAACGAACGCCTGCACCCGATGCGCCCGCCAGAAAACAAAAAAAAAACACAACAGCGAACGCATCGCTGGAAACAAACTGCCTTGTTTTACCCCTCGTACACCAGAGGGAATTCAGATTGTGCGGGAGCCGTAGCATAGAGAGAAACCTACAATTTACCCAATGCCCTTGTGGAAAAGCTGCCAATTCGCACAGCTGGCATTTAGCGGCCCTGTTTGATTCCAGGCTATCGGCTGATGAATATTGAATGGAACGGCGCAGTAAATCGCGTTTTTCCCGGGGCGCTAAAGGCGCTTCCTACCAAAACCTCGAAGAGAGGCGAGTTCCTGCAAAAACAGCTGCTTAGGGCAGCGCATAATCAATGCGCTCCGGTGGGGCCGTCTCACGTAGTTCATTAAACTTGGCTGGAATCAAAATTCACAGGCATATAGGGTTCCATGCGCGGCGAAGTCGGGTGCCCCGTGATCGGACAAATCTTTTCGCGGCGGGACCCAAAATAGTGTCATACATTCGCAAACGCCTCAGAGGTATCATTTGGGGGACTTACGCATCGAGTCAAAGCCAATCGTGACGGGACTCAATACTGTCGTGTCGTTTAAAACGGCGTTATTAGAGAGAGACGAGAGAGAGAGAGACGAGAGGTATAAAAACAAACCTGCGATAACCTGCTTTCCTCGACCCTTTCCGTCCTTGGCTCCCTCAATAATTCCCGGCAGATCAAGCAGCTGGATCTTCGCTCCCTAAAAAACACAATTTTCCCACTTCGAAAGGACGAAACCTTGTATCGGATCACTCCGGGCACAGTTGTAAGGGTGGTGAATTCGTAAGCGGCGACTTCAGAATACACTCCTGCCAAGTTCGACAACAACGTAGATTTTCCCACGGACGGGAATCCTGAAAAAAGATAAACTTCTAGGATAAGACGATTTACTATTTAAAAATACCCCCATTAATGTGCAACGACTACAAAAAGGCCTTTATATTTTTTTATGCGAACGGCAATTCTAACTACCGACTCCATGTGCACCAGGTGCCGCGCTCCAATGCTAATGCTAAGCGGCACCTCACTTTTTCTATCCGTTCCAGCGAACGAAACAACGCACTTTTGGTAGCAAGCGGGGTTTCACATTTTGACCTCCTAACAAAATCGAGGAAAAAAAACACTGTGTTTCTTCAGAAAATCTGAATTTGTCGTTCGAAAAATAACTAAAAGTGTTCAGCCGTGGCTCCGCAAATATCAGAAGCTTTTCGTCGATGAGCGCAGTCATACATACAAAAGTGCTGACATTTCTTCGACTCATCCCTGTGAAACATAATTTCACCACAAACTGATATTATTTCGTGGTCAAACGGGGGTGGATGACTATGATTTCTTCGCGGTATACACAAAACCATAGTGAGATACCGCAATGATGTTATGTTGCTACAGGAAATCTGATTCTCCTCCACCTACGTTTCCAGACACAAATTTGCACCAATACATTATGTCAAGGCAGCGAGGGCTGAGCTGATAACTTAAAAAGGCTGTAAATAAACATCAATAACCCACATGTTTGTCCGGAAAATAGGGAGGGAGTGGCAAGGAAAAGTGAACTCCCCTGCATGCAGTAGGTGGAAGTATTGGGGATGGTGTGGAAAACTCAACTATTATAGTAAACCCCAATTACGGAAGGGCGTCTGAGCTTCAAGCATACATGGGCAAGCTCCGCAATATGGGGCGGTAGGGGCGTCGCAATTTTAAGTTTTCGGTAGTTTTTTCTTAGAAAAGGAGACCCGTCGCAAATTTACGATGCTTTCAACAATTGAAGGGGGCCTCGCAAAATTGACCCCCGCGGTAGGTTGCCCAGGTATGGCTTCAAGACACCCTCCCCCAATCTACAACATGCTGACAGTTCTTTACAAGCGAAACGTCTGGTAGCACAATGTAAAGCAAACAAGATAGGGGTTAGGCCCATACATAGGGAGAGTCGGTCATTCGACGTATCCATCTTTAACTTAGGGTGCCAAAATGGGGCAGCCTCAAACATGAACAAGCTACATGTGGGTTCTTTTTGCGCGACTTTGCCCACATAACAAATGCGACGTATGGAGCGAGTCCTCCAAGTAAAGAAACTCAGCTCGGCGCGACCCCCTCATCCACGACGGTCGATGTTTTTTTCTATGGGTATCTTTCTCAACTGTTTTTCAAGCTATTTTTTTAAACGAAAAGAGTGCACGACTTTTCACTTCTGAATTTTCAAGTAAGCTTTACAGTTATCGTGAAGCCCCCCCCCCCCAATTTTTCTTCCTCATCCACAATCGGTTTGGGTACTGTAACCAAACAGTATTTACCCCTTTTTTGTCCTGTGGGGTGTATGTCTTTTCTGAGGGGGTTCGAAGAGCGTTTCAATGCAATATTTTGAATACATGCTAATTTTCCATCTCCACTTGCCTTCACATGAAAAACCACCTGTCCTACACCACTGAGGTTCCGTGTGATTACCCAGAGTGGGGTCACGGCTCTCCTGGGAACCGCCCCTGCGTGAAACAGGCCTTCTTTTACGCATTATTTCCGGTCGTCAATCGGCTGCAGTCTCCACAACACAGCCGAGTTTCCGCCGATTCGGCTGAAAGGCGGCGAGTAATAAGCGAGCGAGGCTCGAGTGGGCGGAGCATCGCCGCAGCCCCCCAGCATCCGCGCCCGCCATGCACCAGCCATGACCGAATCCACCACACGGCTCAATCCACCACCACCATCACGCCATCACTTCCAACGACGGGTTGATGAAACGGCTTATTCCTCCATGATTAGTCTATTTATTCTGCTTTCCACGCTTTTTTCTCCAGCCGTTGCCACAACGACACCTTTGATATGCAATCGAGAAACGGAACATCAGTGTGTCTGCGGGCAGGGCGAAATCCCTCCCTACTCGCCACCTGACTGCGAACAGTTGATACAGGTGCGTCCCCGTCAACATTTTCTCGTGTCCGTGGGGAGATCAATGTCTAGACGAGAGGAAAAACGAGGGAGAGGGGCCGAGCTGGCGACGATTTTTCATCCAAGCGCCATTCCATTCCATCAAATGACACAATTTTGGCAAAGACGTCATTTCACACGCCAAACGTCCAATAAACGAGGTCAAATATAAGCCGAGTTTCTAGGAAATGAGGCGGAAAATGGGAGGGAAAGGCGTGAAATTGCCTAACGAAGCGGTAAGGGGTCCCGGATTATCTCGGGCTTCTTTCTAATTGCCAATATTGAGATTTTGGAACATATGACACAAATGTCGCATTGGTTTTTGCAAAGGGGTGGGATTAAAAGACTTTGGATCGATGGAAACCGCATCCAGAATGCATTGATGACACACGGCCATTTAACCCAAACAATTTGAAACGGAGGGAAAACGAGGCTAATGTTCCGAGTCAATTACCGGGTTGAGGAAGGGAGAAAAACAGTTTTGTCTGATTTTTGAAAAAATTTTCTCAGCGACAGCATGATTTCGTATTTCTGCCCAAGGAAACATAATTCGCAGACGCTTTTTAGTATTCTATAACAATATTTTAATAATTAGTTTTTTTAACAATGATAAAGTCCTTTCTCCTGATTCGAGAAAAAAAAACCGATTTTGAACAGCCGGGAATTTTCTGGTAGAACATGGCGCAGATTTCAATATCGAAGGAATTTTCATTTTTTCCGTTATTTCTAACAAAGACTTCCTCGTTTGCGTTATTTTTTTTTTTATAAAAATTGTTTTTGCTTAAAAAAAATCTTTCCACAAACGTGCCAACGTTTCGATGTACTTCATAGAGGTATGCGTGGTTTGTAGGATACTCTCAACATGTACGCAGCGTAATCGACTAACGTAGATTTAGCAACAGCACAAAAATGTTAGTTTCCGAAAATTGGCTTATCTAGGCGAAATTCGACCATTTTGCTTTTCTATTTTTGCCACGGCAAAAACTGCTTCTTATAGTGCCCTAAGAAAATTAAATGCCATTATTTCACGTATATAGACTGACAAAATACGCACTATTCACTAAAATTCATTTTTTATTGTTTGCACTCCAAATAAGTTTTCTCAACTTGGGGGAAAATCTCCTCGCTCGCCGTTAATGTACTCAATTTTCGCTGACAGCGAGTGAATGATAACTTTGAAGATGCGAAAACAAGCTGTTGTTCTAGTAGTCGAGACCAATTGTAATCAGAGCCTTAAGCAAACATGACCGCTTTTTGGAATGAGCATACAAGAGAAGTTGCTCGAAATATCTCTTCGTGTTCTGGTATTTTCGATTCAGCATACTCGCAGGTTTTGGCAAATCGCCAGCTGCATTTCTAGGCAATTGGCAAAATGCCAAATCTGTTTTCTTCAAGCGTTGTCAAACAAAAATATGGGGAAGGCCGTGATACCTTTAAACCCAATTCTCTTGAAATTCTTATTTAGACCTTTAAATACTGCTATTTAACCTCCCTCTATTGCAATCAACGTCACTTGATAACGTGTGTGAGTGAATGACAAATAGGGGGCAAATTGCTTGTTTATTGCCTGTTTTCCGGCTCTGACTAATAGTCGTTAGCCAATTTCTAGAGCGATGAATTAAATCTGTCCACCACCCCCCTCGGGCATTGATCGCCTCCGAAACAAACACGTCTCCGCTCCTTTATGTGGGTGCGTGTCTCCTCCTCCATCAGAAAACGAGAGGAAGTCGTGAATGTAAACATCTGGGGATAATTACGTGAAAATTCCAACGAAAACAGGAAAAGCGGGTGGGAAAAGGCCAGACTTCTCAATTTTTCCAGGGATCCGAGCTGCCAGTGGTCGACATGCGATTGCGACACGTGAATTTAGAAGCACAGCTGCACACGAGCGAGAATTACGAGAGTTACTTCAAACGGCGGATAGCTCAGATTGTTTCCGCGTATTGCGAGAACCAAGTGAACGAGTGCCCAGGAGTGAGTCTGAAGATCACAAAGGTGAGTTTTCACAGCCAATAACCCTGTCCAGTCGTCCAGTAGATTAGACTAACCTTGTTGTGGTTTCTCGCTTACACAGGGTTCGTGCGTCTAATGGCCTTGAGAAACGAAATCGGAGAAACCCCGAGAATCTTTTGGACATTTCCATCTTTTTAGAACGAAGACGCACGAATATCCGATGAGCAATTTGTGTTGTATGCCACGGACGAGAATGAACCGCCGCTCACTCAGGAAAACGTCATTTTGCTCAAAGTGGAGAAGCACCCGGGCAGTGTGACGAGAATCATGTATGTAATCGTCAAATCTGCCACGGTCACCAGCTTCACGGAGAACGACATTATGGACCCAAATAAGGTAGGTCACAGCAGAAAAATTGGGTCTCGAACCGGATCATGCTCGAATTTCATACACCCACAATTCTTCCAGGCTTGATCGGAAGGAAGTTGTAAAAATTTTTTTTGGCAATCTTGGGCCATACCTTTCCCTTTCAAAGTTTGATTACAAATGAAGGGTGCGTCCACGGCCACCTCATTTTGAGCCCTGTTGACATGAAATACGGTAGACCACCCACGAAATGTGGAATTTATTTAAAAAGGGAGTGCCACAAACGTTTTGGGTCCGTTTCCAAACTGCCTTAGTCCGACACGTAAATCGCTGCTACTTGGTCAGAAAAAACTCGTAGTGGATCCAGTATTGACAAATCAATAGATATATCTGTCAAAACTAATTTTAAACAGCCGTATTTTCCAGATCAAAATCATCCTGGGCAGCCAACACTCCCCTCTGTCACGGATTCTGGGAGGCATACGAATAGACAGCGTGCGTGTGTCGAGGATTAGACGAGATGCACCGCCCGTAGTAACGAACAACGCCGACAACGACAACACCAATCTATACTATTTCGCAGGAACTGTTGGTGTTTTCTTTATCTCCTGCTACATTATAGGAGGAATTAAGTTGTATAGGTGAGTGAAGACCTCTTTTTATTCTAGTTAAACTGGCTAGCCCGGAAAAACGGGTTAAAACTAGCGAAAAAAGGCATCATTTCCTTTAAAGACATAGAAAACTGCAATTTTTCGATTCTAAAAGGGCTTTGATGCAGACAAAGATGTTGTCAATTTCCTTCTTTCAGGGACCACCAGCGAAAGAAGAGAAGAAAGGCGCAGGAGGGCTTGGCCGCCACAACCACCACTCCGAACTATGGAACGCTGAAGGACAGGAAACCTTCGAGAAACGGCTCCTCAGCCATCAGGGATATCGAGGTTCCATTTGAGTCGGAGTACAAAAGCATCGACGAGTCGATCCCCAGCCGAGACCCTAATGAACCCCGCCATTTGACGGAGCGACAGGCGCGCTTCATGTTCATGTGCGATCCGTCGCAGCTACCAAGGGAGCCCACATTCAATTCTCAGAATGAACTGGAAACCGAAGTGTCTCCTCCCAAGGAGATCTCGATCCACGAAATAATCGACGAGGAACAGGAACATGCACAGGTTCACAAGTCCCCAGAAGAGGAGATTGAACACGTGCCCGCCTTGGTCATCGTGCCGTCGATGTCTATCAATTCCGAGTCATCGATGACTTCGGAGACTTCGCCTGTGGACATGCCTGCTCAATATCTCCGGAGCGATAGTCCTCCGCTCGAACGGCCTCAGTCACGAAGGGGAAGCAGGGTCGATGAGGAGGAGATTGATCTCACGGAGCTGGGAGTGCAATCGAAGCCGTTGTTCTCCGATCTGGTGATACCGGATGGGATTCAGGTGAGCAAACTACAAATAAGCTAACTGCCTTTTCGCGATATTGTTTTGAAACCACTGAGTTGGTTGGGAAGTAACCAAAATTCATAGAAAACATGAACCTTGATTTTGACTTAAGGAGCTCCAGTTGGATTTTTTAACTGAAGGACTCGCACCTTACTCATATTTATGGGGTGGAAGTCGTTTAGTGACAGGGGGTCAAAAAATGGTTCCCAATTGAACAAACGTGAAACTTAAATTTCAGGCAGAAGTTGAGCGCCCAGAATCAGCTGGAAAGTGGTCAAGTAGTGAGGGAGACGTCGATGTGTACTACAAAATGAGCGACGACGAAGAGTTGA
Source organism: Oscheius myriophilus (assembly GCA_964057215.1). NCBI lineage: Eukaryota > Metazoa > Nematoda > Chromadorea > Rhabditida > Rhabditidae > Oscheius > Oscheius myriophilus. The sequence goes on along the minus strand of OZ059904.1, from coordinate 26,187,154 downwards.
AGCGAGACGACTGGACAGCCAAAAACTCGAAAAAGAAGAACATACCAAACGGTAAAACAACACAACCTAGTCAGTTTTCTACTTTTTAGGCGATGAATCCGATGCTGACAACGAAGACGAGCGGCCTCCAGAAGAAACGGACGCCTTCGTCTACGAGCGGTTGCGAGAGGAAGCTTCTCCTTTGCCTCCACCTCCCGAAGAAACGAATTCTTGAGTCCAAAACTAGTTGGCAACACAAACCATGGGTATTTTGGTACAATCTCACTTACGTTTTGATTGAACACTTCACGAGAGCAGCCTTTATGTGTAAGTACAGCCCCCGAGTGACCCCCACTGTGCATTGTGTAGTACAATTGTATTTGACAACACTGCCAGTTTTTGGAATTCAGAGACGAAGCCAAATGTATGTGATCGACTTTGCTAGCTTCCGAATGTGCCTGACGAGTTATGTATAGAGAGCTAGAGCTTGCAGATTCTATGAAAATAAATATATCAAACAGAGTCTGATATTTTCAAAACCAAGCATGGGTGATACTGTCAGTGACAGTCATCTGACGACATTTCGGTCCATGGCTTGACACGGAACGGTTAGGGGGCTCGATGCGTAAGTCCCCCAAATGGGTTTTCGGAGCCAACATAAGCCCCCTTTAACTTTTTGTTACAATTTTCAACTAACCGCCAAATTACGTAGGTACCACAAGCACCTTACGTCCACCTATGTTTCGGTCCACAGGTGGGCAATAGATAACTTTGGCCGGCCCCAATGCAGAATCGATGCAAAGTTAGTGTTCATGTATGTCCGAGTCCCACTTTCACCCATAGTTTAGCCCTGCAGACCAATGTTTCGGTCCATATTGACAGTCGACTGGGAGGCATTTGACAGATCAGAATGTGTCACCGAAATCAATGAATCACGGCTGGACAGGGAGCGTTTGGGGCCATGTTGTAAGAGACATGGCGCAGTTAAGAGTCGAAGCCATACCTGTGCAACCAACCGCGAGAGTCTATTTTGCGACAGCCCCCTCTATTAGAAAAACTTCAAAAATTGCGAAGGGCCCCATCTCTTTTAAAGTCAAAATTGCGACACCCCCAGCGCCGCGGCTCGCGGAGGTTGGCCAAGTATGGTCGAGGCAGCCAGACAACGAAGGCGTGGGAAGCCTCGCAGAGAAGGTTTTTATATACACGCCGCGACCAAGCTCTGTTCATGAGCCGAAGTATATCGCGTGAAGCACACGGCAATGTACCCTGTCAGCACCCACTCAGTAGTATTTTCTATCTGGCTAACGCATACCTTATCCTATATCTTCGTCACAGTTGGCATGGAGAAGTGATGTATTTTTGGATCGGTAAAGGCACTACATTAGTGTAACCCAATTTAAACGTTTTTAAACCGACTTACTTCATGCGATAGAACAGGCAACACAGAAAAGAAGAGAAGCCGACCCGAGGAGAAGAACGATGGGGATAGAAATGAAACGCACCCCGTATAAAAACGGCACAGCGCAACGTCGCCTATCTTCGGCTTTATTTAATTTTTGCTGTCGCAAAAATCGGTAAGAAGGCCCAAAAATTTGGTACAGCCTTGTGAATTTGCACTGTTTTAAAGGACCAAATTCCCATAAAACACAGAGTTAAAAGTAAGTACGAAGCGCATTACGCAAAATACAGCTTTGATGGCAAACACGCTAGGGTTAACTTATTTTGGCCTCCAAAAAGCTCTCATTGAAGCCAAATTACCGTTTAATCAGTAAGTAAGTTGCTCAATTGTCCCAGGCGATTACACAAATCTACCCATTTGATTCAAAATAAACACCAGGAAATGACAAAAACCACCAACCTACGAATCCGATACGGGCGTCTCCGGTCTTGGCGACGTCGAAACCCTCTCCAGTTCCACCGCCGCCTCCCTTGGGAGTGATGAGCTCACGACGCAATTTGGCGAGCTTGGCCTTCAGAATACCCAAGTGGGCATTCGTCGCCTTGTTCTTCTGCGTCCTCGCCATCTGAAAGAGAGATAAAGAAGAAATAGAAACGGAAACGCACCTCATTTTCGATGTCGGCGATTTTTTGAAGGATCGACATGGCTTCTTAAGCGGTTATTCGGAACACCCTGAAGAGAATAAAGATTTTACAGGTAAAACAACATTAAACAGAATAGAAGGAATATATTTCAAAGCCCACAGAACGTTAAAACCGAAACGGAGAATTTGATGGCTTAATTTTGTATTACGGCCTATCTCAAAAAGTGAATCGACACAAAACAACGGAACAGCCCGCAATTTCCAAATATAAAACTAATTTATCAATGTAAATGTCCAATGGTCAGAAAGGGGCGTGGCTTAATCGTTACTGCTCAACGGGTCCCACAAAGAAGGCAAAAAAGAGGAGGGTAGACATTTTTAGACTAATTTGTTGAGAACATGCCTTAAAATGCGTAAGAGTCTCCAAACTCGTCGACATGGGATTCAAATCATGGCTGTTAATTCGAATAAGTAATTTTTCGGTAAAGGAGCAGTTTCTGCATGAAAATGGGCGAAAATCGTGGAAAAATGACTGAAATTGCGGGGATTTCTACAAACCCAATTTTCACAATAACGTTGAGCAAAATTTTGGCATTAATCAAGAAAAACAACCGCGAAAACTGAAATAAAATGGGAAACCAAACTGCCCCAAGGCTGAAAGTTAAAGGACTGTGTGTCAGGTGGAGCACATTTTTTTTGTATTGTAGCTTTTGAAGATGAATTTCGTTTGACTTTTGAAGATGAATTTCGTTTGAATTGAAATATTTTATTCCGAGAATTTTGAAGAATTTAAACGATTATAATACTGAATAAAAGATAAAAACGGAAATACTGAATTACTAGTTTCTGCTTATGTCAACTGGCTGCATTAAAAAACACTAGAAACGCGAAATAGCTATGATTTCATGAAGAAGTACATAAAAAATTATATCATTTGACTTACAAAGGCAACATAAGTTAATGTAAAAGAAAATTTGTTTTTATTTATTTAGGAGTTCGAAAAACGCGCCCTGTTGACAAAAGAAGAGACGGGCGAGGGCGATCGATACGGGCACTTTATGACATTCTCCCGACCTTCTTTTTTAACATTTCAAGGGAAAATATCAGATTTCAGATGGATAAATTAAAAGATTCTATTTCGAAGAAAATTCAGCACCTCGGAGACTCTTTTACACCTGCTGACGAGGACGCAATGGTGAGTCTCTCTCTCTCTCTCTCTCTCTCTCTCTCTCTCTCTCTCTCTCTCTCTCTCTCTCTCTCTCAAAAATTTGTATATTTTAGATGGATGATATGGGAGAATTCATAGTTAGTCCATATACGGGAGGCAAAAGTATGGAAAGTGTGGAATTTCGCTCTCAAAAGGTACAAAAACCAAGATTTTGTACGAAAATTGGCATTCTAGGGATCTGTTCGATGTGTTCCTTCCTCTTCAACTCAAGAAAATGATGTCATTGAGAATATTGATGCTACTTATTTTGTGGAGGAGGGATTCGACGCTATTGATTACGAATTGAGGGTTTGTTAGAGAGAAAGAGAGAGAGAGAGAGAGAGAGAGAGAGAGAGAGAGAGAGAGAAAGAAAGGAAGGAAGAGATTGAGTGAATGAGTGAGTGAGTGAGTGAGCGAGCGAGTGAGTGAGTGAGTGAGCGAGCGAGTGAGTGAGTGAGTGAGTGAGTGAGTGAGTGAGTGAGTGAGTGAGTGAGTGAGTGAGTGAGTGAGTGAGTGAGTGAGTGAGTGAGTGAGTGAGTGAGGGTATCTAAAGAGATATATACTTCCAGAAGCACTTCGAACCACAACTTGATGTCCATGATCTTGAAAGAGAGAGAATGAGGCTGAAAAGTCAACTTCAAGTGGTTTCAAAGAAGATTTCCGAACTCATAATTGAAAAATCTCCCTCCTACAGTAGGCAAATGGAGGATGTAGATGTAATTAGGGAGGATCTTTCTTCTCTTCTAGCTGATGTCAGCTCAATTCGAAGGTTTGTCTCACTCACACTCACTCACTCACTCACTCACTCACTCACTCACTCACTCACTCACTCACTCACTCACTCACTCACTCACTCACTCACTCACTCACTCACTCACTCACTCACTCACTCACTCACTCACTCACTCACTCACTCACTCACTCACTCACTCACTCACTCACTCACTCACTCACTCACTCACTCACTCACTCACTCACTCACTCACTCACTCACTCACTCACTCACTCACTCACTCACTCACTCACTCACTCACTCACTCACTCACTCACTCACTCACTCACTCACTCACTCACTCACTCACTCACTCACTCACTCACTCACTCACTCACTCACTCACTCACTCACTCACTCACTCACTCACTCACTCACTCACTCACTCACTCACTCACTCACTCACTCACTCACTCACTCACTCACTCACTCACTCACTCACTCACTCACTCACTCACTCACTCACTCACTCACTCACTCACTCACTCACTCACTCACTCACTCACTCACTCACTCACTCACTCACTCACTCACTCACTCACTCACTCACTCACTCACTCACTCACTCACTCACTCACTCACTCACTCACTCACTCACTCACTCACTCACTCACTCACTCACTCACTCACTCACTCACTCACTCACTCACTCACTCACTCACTCACTCACTCACTCACTCACTCACTCACTCACTCACTCACTCACTCACTCACTCACTCACTCACTCACTCACTCACTCACTCACTCACTCACTCACTCACTCACTCACTCACTCACTCACTCACTCACTCACTCACTCACTCACTCACTCACTCACTCACTCACTCACTCACTCACTCACTCACTCACTCACTCACTCACTCACTCACTCACTCACTCACTCACTCACTCACTCACTCACTCACTCACTCACTCACTCACTCACTCACTCACTCACTCACTCACTCACTCACTCACTCACTCACTCACTCACTCACTCACTCACTCACTCACTCACTCACTCACTCACTCACTCACTCACTCACTCACTCACTCACTCACTCACTCACTCACTCACTCACTCACTCACTCACTCACTCACTCACTCACTCACTCACTCACTCACTCACTCACTCACTCACTCACTCACTCACTCACTCACTCACTCACTCACTCACTCACTCACTCACTCACTCACTCACTCACTCACTCACTCACTCACTCACTCACTCACTCACTCACTCACTCACTCACTCACTCACTCACTCACTCACTCACTCACTCACTCACTCACTCACTCACACACTCACTCACTCACTCACTCACTCACTCACTCACTCACTCACTCACTCACTCACTCACTCACTCACTCACTCACTCACTCACACACTCACTCACTCACTCACTCACTTTGCCTCTTTCAGAGCCCTCTCCTTAGCCAAACAACGAAGCGGTGCAGCTCTTGGAATCCTAGCCAACGAGAAGAAAAAGAGACTCCTCAATCGGTTGAAAAGGACCCTCTTAGCTCTGAAAACTCTTTACGAAACAGAGTTTCAACTGAAAGACACAGTTGATGAGGGACAGTTCCCATTGGCAATTAGGATCTGCATTGAGGCCAAGGAGGCCGCCACCACTTATCGTCATTTCAGCTGTGTCAGGTTTGTTAGAGCTTTAACCTTCGTTTTGAGGGCTCAAAATGGCTTTTAACATTATTTTCAACATAAAAGCTATTATTTCTGCGCCTTAACTTAAATCGCCGGGCATCTGCATGAAAAAGCTTTTTTTCTCTGCCACTCCACTGTTTTCGCGCTCTCTCGCCTGAGTATCCCACATCTGCTGCGATAAGACAGCTTTTGGTAGATTTCCAATTCGATCAGAGCTTTAGCTACCGTGATCAACCGTACTTTTAGCGATCTGATGTGCAAACTGGTTGGAGCCACCAGTCTCATTGAACAAGAACTCGACGCCTCCCTCGGCCGTCTCACTTTGAATTTCGATTCGGATCGATACACCTGTGTTCAGCAGGCATACGCAATGTTGAATCAAAGAGAGGTAGTAAGACCTTAATCACCTTAACTGAAAACTGTCTTAGGCTGCCGCTAAAAAGTTGGTTTCACACTTCCACAACTCGTTGGAAGGATCTGCGAGGACAGTTATGGCAGATAAGGTTGAAGATGACACTAGTGATTGGAGCTATGAAGCGGTTTGTCAGGTAAGAGATTAAGGAGTTTCGTTAAGGTTTCAAGGTTTAGGCCTTACCTTGTGACTTAGCCGTTACTTCGGTTAGAGAGATGTGTTTTGTGTTGACGAAGATTTTGGTTGTGTTTCATGCGGTTCTTCGGTTTCACTCGGAGGAGTTTGAAAGATCTCAGTCGGAACAAGCAGGCAACAAAGAGAGAGATACAGAGAGATACAGAGAGACAGACAGAGAGACAGAGAGACAGAGAGACAGAGAGACAGAGAGACAGAGAGACAGAGAGACAGAGAGACAGAGAGACAGAGAGACAGAGAGACAGAGAGACAGAGAGACAGAGAGACAGAGAGACAGAGAGTCAGAGAGACAGAGAGACAGAGAGACAGAGAGACAGAGAGACAGAGAGACAGAGAGACAGAGAGACAGAGAGACAGAGAGACAGAGAGACAGAGAGACAGAGAGACAGAGAGTCAGAGAGACAGAGAGACAGAGAGACAGAGAGACAGAGAGACAGAGAGACAGAGAGACAGAGAGTCAGAGAGACAGAGAGACAGAGAGACAGAGAGACAGAGAGACAGAGAGACAGAGAGACAGAGAGTCAGAGAGACAGAGAGACAGAGAGACAAAGAGACAGAGAGACAGAGAGACAAAGAGACAAAGAGACAGAGAGACAGAGAGACAGAGAGACAGAGAGTCAGAGAGACAGAGAGACAGAGAGACAGAGAGACAGAGAGACAGAGAGTCAGAGAGACATAGAGACAGAGAGACAGAGAGACAGAGAGTCAGAGAGACAGAGAGACAGAGAGTCATAGAGACAGAGAGACAGAGAGACAGAGAGACAGAGACAGAGACAGAGTGAGCCATGTGAGGTGAGGCAAAGAGGCAAGGAGAGATTTACTTTCAGTCCCTCCCTGCACCGTTCTTTCCTATCTCTCTTCCTCCGCTTTCGCTGTATTTCGCTCTGCCCTCTCCGCCGTCAACGTCCTCCTCTGCTCAATCGATTTCTCATACCTCAAATTTGATCACATCATGGATATTGTTGATCTAGTAAGCCGGTAATTTATTATTTTTACATTTAAAAATACAAAAATTTGTAGTTTTTGCACCTTCGGTCGGCAACATTTCGGCCACACCGCCGTTGAACTCTCCATGGCTTTGGCCAAACAAACGGCCACCTACTTCGATCGCTACCACTCCGAACGAATGTTCGAATTGAGGATGTTCCTGGAAAATGAGTCATTTACCCTTTGCCCCGTTCCTCATCAATTTACCATCTTTGATCTACAGGTAGGTCAGAGATGAAATTTCAAAATGTTAATTCCAGGACTTCCACTTCCTGAAAACACTAAGGGACCAGAAAGACATGTCTCCCCCTATGGACTCACCTGGGGAACAATTAGACTTCCAGATTGTGTCAATAGATTTTGTGAATCCTTTTGGGAAAGAGGAGATCAAATCGAGGAGGGTTTCGGAGAGGTCGGATAGGATATCCAGCAGTGATGATGGAGGAGTGTAAGTATTTAGCCTTGCCTTAAGCAAACTTACTTTTCAGTTACTTAGCTAAATTACCTTTATTCAATTGAACCTTAGCCTAACATGGTTTACCTTAAGCTAACTTACTTTACATGCCTTAGCTAACAATAAGCTACCCTAACTATAGCTTTCGCCAAATTGAAATCATGCCAATACAATTAGAATGTATCAGCTCAATGTTAACGTAGCCTACCCTTCCTTAACCTTTCCGTACATTAACCTTTACGTAACCTATTACACCTTATCTTCAGTTACACTAAAAACTACACAAATATCTCACCGTAACCTGTCTCAACTTAACTTAACGTTAACAAACGTAACTTTATCTTAAGCTACCGTAATGTTAAAGTACCTTAACTTCATCAAACCTTAACCTATCATACATTCCCTTAGCGTTCCTATTTTACCTAAACTCATCTATACTTAACCTAAAAAACTTTATCAAAAAATGTTAAGCTAAGCATACCATATCGTTACCTTACTTAACTTAACCTAACCTTAACTTCCGGACCCGTATTTTAGCTACCTTACTGTTATCGTACTCATCTTTCCCGCAACCTTCCTTAACTTAACCAAACCTTAACAACCAAACCTTCCTTACCTTACCTACCATAACGTAAACTAACCTTACCCAATAATACCTTGCCTGAAGTAATTTTACTGTTAACGTAATCCACCTTAACTTAGCCTACGTGTTGACTCAAGGTAACTTTACCCTACGATACTCAGTCTTAAGCTACTTTAATTTTAACGTATCCTACCTTTCGTTATCTTACATTTACTTCACCTAAGCTTAACCTATTGCACCTTATCTCAAACCATCTTAATGGCTTCGTGACCTAAATGACCGTATCCTATCTGAACTTACCTTACATGTCCTTAACATACGGTTTCTTATCTTTAACAACGTTAGGGTTTACGTAACCTACCTTAGATTAACCTACCCTATCTAAAAATTTTCAGTGTCGATGTCCCAGATGATCACATTCCCCCAAATCTCTGTAACACAGCTCTCAACCTACTGAGATTCTTCGGCCGGTACCTAAGAATGACCTCCTTATTGCCTTCAGTAGCTGAAAAATCCGTTCCTGGCATCATTTCACTTTTCAACTTTTTCTTTGTATCGGTTAGTTGAATAGCTTAAATCCTTAGTTGAGGGAACTTCAGATTTGTCATCTTTTTGCGGAAGACGGGGCGAAAAATGTGGAAAAGAATGGTCATCTGCAATCTGTTTTGGAAGAGTTGGTTTCAGAAGTTACAAACGAGGAATTGGTATTTTGAAAATTCGGAAAAAAAATGGAGAAAAGTGAAATTTCAGCCGCTTCCTGAACTTTGTTGTGCTGTGAATTTGAATTTCCCTGATCAGCTTTACGGATTGGCGGAACGAATTGTGGCCCTTGAGTCTTTGTAAGTTTGTAAATATTGTAAAATTTTGTAAAGTTTGTAAATTTTCAAATCGTAAAGTTTTTTTTTCCAGAGAATTTGTGGCTCGGCAGTTGGATCTGGTTCGACCTGTGATCGACGGACTGCTTCAAGAGGCACAGCCGAGTTTGGAGAATTTTTACTCACAGGTTTGTGCCTCTTGCCTCTTTGCCTCTTTTCCTCTTTGCCTCTTTGCCTCTTTACCTCTTTGCCTCTTTGCCTCTTTGCCTCTTTTCCTCTTCGCCTCTTTGCCTCTTTGCCTCTTTGCCTCTTTGCCTCTTTGCCTCTTATGCCTCTTTGCCTCTTTGCTTGTTTGCCTTCTTGCCTCTTTGCCTCCTTGCCTCTTTGCCTCTTTGCCTCTTTGCCTCTGTATCTGCCTCACAATCTACCTCTGTTTCAGATCCTCCCATCCGTCCCTCTCTCCCGCACCCTAATTCTCGACGCCGTGGCCAGTCGAGCCCTAAAATTAGACGTCCTCCAACAGAAGATAACCTCTGAGAAATGGGAAATCGATGAACTTCGATCAATGCACAGTGAATATATCGATTTTCTTCTTAAGGTAAGATATCAAAGAGGCAAAGAGGCAAAGCCATTTCATTTTCAGGACATCGAAGGCCTCATCCTAAGGGTTGATACTGTAGCTGAGCAGGTCCATGTTTCAAAAGCGAATAGAAAGCTGTTTTTTGATAGGAATCTCTTTTATGCCTTCAGGGCCATGGTTCAGGGGTGGGTTTTAAATTTTACGCGATTGAAACCGCGCTGTACCGTGACCGCGCCGCGCCGCACCGCACTGAAACTGTGCCGCCACCGCACCGCAACTTAACCGTAACCGCGACGCAACCGCACCGAAACCGCACCGAGACCGCACTGAAACTGTGACACACCCCACCTCAACCGCACCGCAACCGCTACGTTGTCGTCACGCGACCGCGCCGCAACCGCACCGCAACCGCACCGCAACCGCACCGCAACCGCACCGCAACCGCACCGCAACCGCAACCGCACCGCAACCGCACTGCACCGCCATGCACTGCACCACAGCCACACTTTAACGCACCGCAACCGCACCGAAACTGCAACACCACCGTACCGAAACCGCACCGCAACCGCACCGCAACCGCACCGCAACCGCACCGCAACCGCACCGCAACCGCACCGCAACCGCACCGCAACCGCACCGCAACCGCACCGCAACCGCACCGCAACCGCACCGCAACCGCACCCGCACTGCACCGCCATGCACTGCACCACAACCACGCTTTAACGCACCGCAACCGCACCGAAACCGCAACACCACCGTACCGAAACCGCACCGCGACCTCAACGCAACCGCAACACACACATTTTTCTTATCAAATTTTGTTTCAGATACTGTGAAGCCGGTCGTTGTTCCACAGAAGGCCGTGCCCTGATGCAATTAGACCTTCAACATCTGATTTCTAAACTGGAACCTCTGGTTATGAAGCCCGTGCCTCACACGGCTTTCGTCGAAGGCTACATTAAGGCCTTCTACCTGCCTGAGAGTGGATTGGAGCAGTGGATAGGACAGCACACGGTAGATCAAACTGAAAATCAACATTTCAAATGAAAATGTTCAGGAATACACTTCTAAGCAGATGGTTTCACTATTGAGTGTAGCCACGCACGTGTCGAAGAAAGCCAAGACGAGGATAATCAACGCACTTGCGGATTAACTGTGATTTTCACTTCAGAAGAAGCGGGTTTTGGAGCATTTCACTTAAATAATACATAATTATGCATAAATATTAGACTTTGAAGTGTTTCCAGGTCTCTTTTTGCCTCTCTTGGAACGTTGATCTTGAGGTAGGCCGCAGCAGACAAAAGGGAATCTGAAAAAAAGACACAGCAGGCCACAACGCTTCACCAATATACTCTAATGGGCCACAGCAGACCACAGCCGGTTACCAACATACTCTAATGGGCCACAACAGGCCACAGCGGGTTGCCAAAATACTCTAATGGGCCACAGCAGGCCACAACGCTTCACCAATATGCTCTAATGGGCCACAGCAGACCACAGCCGGTTACCAAAATACTCTAATGGGCCACAGCAGGCCACAGCGGGTTACCAAAATACTCTAATGGGCCACAGCAGGCCACAACGCTTCACCAATATACTCTAATGGGCCACAGCAGAGCACAGCCGGTTACCAAAATACTCTAATGGGCCACAGCAGGCCACAGCGGGTTACCAAAATACTCTAATGGGCCACAACAGGCCACAGCGGGTTACCAAAATACTCTAATGGGCCACAACAGGCCACAGCGGGTTGCCAAAATACTCTAATGGGCCACAGCAGACCACAGCCGGTTACCAGAATACTCTAATGGGCCAAAGCAGGCCACAGCGGGTTACCAAAATACTCTAATGGGCCACAGCAGGCCACAACGCTTCACCAATATGCTCTAATGGGCCACAGCAGACCACAGCCGGTTACCAAAATACTCTAATGGGCCACAGCCGGTGACTAAAAACCTGAAATGTGCCACAGCTCACGACCAAAATTTGGAGATGGGCCACAGGCAGACCCAAAGTCTGAAATGGGCCACAACGACCAGTTCACGAGTTGGGCCACAGCAGGATACCAAAAGCCTCCGGCGAGCCATAGCTGCCCATCAAAATCATGCAGCAAGCGGTGGAAATCTGAAATGGGCCACAGCGGGCACAAAAACACCCATGAAATGGGCCACATCGGACGAAGGAAGTTCGCGAATAGGCCACAGCAGACAATATTGAGGTGGGCCACAGCAATTATCTACACACCTGAAAAGGCCACAGCAGACCGCCCACTTCATTGAAATGGCCACAGCACAACACGAAAGGAAGAGCGACAGCGGACTGCCGAAAACATTGAATGGGTAAAAGTAGACCAACAAATTTCGAATTTGGCCATATCGCACACCCTAAATCGTGATTTGGGCCACAGCGCTCAGCCCATTTGATTGAAAGAGCCACAGCGGACCATCTCCCACACCTTCTACCAGAACAGCTGTCACAGTTTCCGCCGAGGCGTCGTCCCGCCCTCGGCCGCGCACCGCGAACCGGTTTGCCCAGTCGTTTCGGTGAGGAGACTTATCTGATCTAGCCGGCTTCGCCCATCGATTCCTTCTGCTTCTTCCTATCATTATAATCTCCTGGTTTTAAACCTCATTTTTTGTTGTTTATCCCTCTTCTTGCAAATATTCAGGTGCCAGTTTTCCGAAAAGATTACTTATATTTGCACTGCCAAAGCTATTGTTAGTTTGCCCCAGCGCCATTGCGTTCTGCGGAGTATAAATGAACCTTCCGAACCTGCAAAAAACTGTATTTTCGATTACTTCTGCGTTCCGGTTGATAATAGCCGCACGCTTGTTGGAACTGACTGTGGGGCACAGTGGTGTACTGGTTAGTATTGCGACATTTTGAGCCAGAGGTCCCTGGTTCGACTCCCACCTGTTGCGAAACTTTTTTGCTAACTTAAAAATTGCTTTCCCCAAGTTGATATACAGTATTTTGCAATTAAAAATCTTGTGGCTATCTCTGTGCTCATAAAATCGCAATAAGTCGCAGATTGCGCGAGTGCACGTCTGCTGACCCTCGCCCTCGATTGTCCAAACAGCAACCCGGTCCAAGGCGGGGCGATCTTTTTGAGGCGATCAACTGCCGAAAAGTGTCAATCTCAGGGAAAGTGACCCCACTTGACCCACTCTTCAGCTTTACTTCGTTTTTACAACCCTTTGAACTGAAAATTTCCTTTGTATCTGGACAAATCGATGCGAAGAGGTTCATAGATCGCGAGATTTTGTCTATGTTTCGTGAAAACATGCCTTCTGAAATGTTTTTTAGGTTATTTTGGGGCACAGTCGTAGTCTGATCGCTACAGGTCACCACAAGGCCACAGCTAAAGCCACAGCTGTGGGCATGATAGCATTAGCCGCAGCGCACCACTTGTGAACGTTACTGCTTGAGGTCAAGTAGGCCGCAGCATGGTTTCTGGTTTCTAATCTAGGCCACAGCACCACAGGAAGAGTCACAGCTGATCACAGAGCACCAAGAGACCACAGGCCACAGTGAGCTTACATAAACCACAGTTAGTTCACGATGGCTCCCGATGGGCCACAGGCGGCCACGTTTTCGGTGTTTGTTGATGGTCACAGCAAGAAGCGACAGCTAATCTTAGAGCCACAGGGCGCCACAGTAGGCCACAGTTTGGTCACAAACTGACTGTGGCAACCTGTGGCTCTCTGATTTAAGCTGATGTCTTCTTTGTATAGGGTCAGATGTGGTCCCTGTGAACTGATTACCAAGGCCACATCAGGCCACAGCTGATGACAAGAGGCCACAGACAGCCACACGAGACCACAAACGGTAGTTAGAGCCACATATGACCACATCAGGAATGCCAAATGGGGCCTACATCTGATCGAACCCTGTCACAGTCGGTCACCAAAGACAATAAAAAACCAGAGCGGGTGACGGGAATGACCACAGGAGTTCATATTCATATATCATATGGCCACAGCTTGCCGCAGCAGGCCACAGCTGGTTGCAATAAGCCACAGTAGACCACAGCGGAGAGAAATCTGAATGTTTGATTGGATTGTCGGCCCAAATACAACATCCAATTCGCCATATGCTGTCTTCTGAACATTTGCTAGCTCGCTTTATAAGCCACAGCAGAGAGCCACAGCGCCACATTTGTCAGCACAAAAAAAGCCACCTGACACCGCTAATATTGCTTTCAATGTTATCAGCTGTTGGTCACAGAATCCTGAGCAATGACTAAGGTGCTTTCCAAAAGCAAACATGGAGTCAGTTCCGCAAATACGTGTTTGACAAGAACCTTCGCTTGATAGCACAGACTTCCGTTTTGTGAACTGCAGCATTTCGTTTTATGGCTTTGTTTATTGACTTTAGAGCTGAATAGCCTAGGCTAAAGTCAGAAAGGAGTTTCGTAAGACCACAGCTGGCCACATCACTATGGCAAATGCCGGTTGGAATAAGCTAACCCCACTTGGTCAGATTTCGTGGCACCAATTTTCAAAAAAAAAAAAGGCCACAGGCCACAGCTCCTGCAGCAGCAACAAACTTCAGCACAATTCTTAGCAGTTAGTACAACGGTGGCCACAGCTAACCAATCGTTGTGCCGCAGCGCGATTTACTATATGGCCAGGTGGTCTCACAGGGCCACAGCACCTTTAGCCGTGGCTTGGTGAGCCACAGTTGGAAACACCAGATCTGTAGCTGTGGTTTTTCTATACTCCTGGGTTCCAGCTAGCAGTTTTATGGGCCACAGCTTGTCTTTTTTGTTGTTATAGCAAGCCACAACTAAGCACTTGGCGAAACAGGCGGCCACAGCGGGTCCCCTGCCGCCAGTGGGCCACAGCTTGGCACTTGTCGCCACAACAGAGCCACATCAGGCCACAGTCTCTTCTAGCCACAGCTAGCCACAACATTGCAAATCGTTTCTACACTTGACCACAGCTCACCATGTTGTTGCCACAGCAGGCCACAGCTTGTCACATGTACTCACTGTAGGCCACACGAGACCCGTTGTTGCCACATCTTTCCACGTCAGGTCACTTGCCACCACATCAGGCAACACTGCTCGTCAAAGCAAGCCACAGCCGATCACTTGTTGCCACAGCCGACCACAGCAAGGAAATCGTTGCCCCACATGGCCAAAACTAACCACAGCTTGTCATTGGTCCTCGGCCACAGGGGGCCCATGTCGCCAACTGGTTCCTTGTCATCTCCGCAGGCCACATCAGGTCATTTGCCATCAAAACAGGCCACAGCCCGTCACTTGTTGCCACAGCAGGCCACAGCAGGTCAACGTTGCCACCGCTTACCAAAACTGATTGTTAAGGACACGTTTTTCTGAAATATAAGTGTCATTTTTTCGACCTAACAGGTTTTTAACCACTTATATTCTCAAGTGTTTTCCTTATAACCCCCTGAAATGCATAGATATTCGCGTATTCTCACAGTAAAGTGTTTAAATTACCCCTGCGTTATAAATCACATACATTAACCGGTCTAGCGCAGTGATTTGTGCCCCGTTTCCCACTCAACCAGTCGTTGGATCGATCTCCCTAGGTGCTTTTTGGTCTACATTCTTTGTCAAAACCTCTTTCTCCGCGTACATTCCGTGTGCGCGGCAGTTCTTATTTGTCAATCGATGGCTGTGGTGACAGCCGTGGGTGGCTGAGTTCCAGCTGACCGCCGACTGACCCACCGTCTCTTGTTGTTTGTGTGTTCTCGCCATTCCGGAAGGACCAGCTGGTACGGGGCAAAGTTGGCGTCATCTCTCCTATTTATATTTGCATTCTTCGGCTGTTGGTTTGAAATAACCTTCTCTAGTCTTTCGATTTTCACAAGACCGATCCATTTATCAGTTTTCTTCTTTAAAACTCACTACGACGCGCTGTGGCTTGCTGTGGCCGTTCATGTTGCTCTAGTACTCATTTTTGCATCTCCAAAGGCCAATTCACCGTTATATGTCACAACTGTGGCCCTGTCTGTGGCTCTTGCTGTGGCCTTGTTTAGGATCCTGCTGTGGCTATTTGTATTTCTTATTGTGACCTTCCTGTGGCTTTTGCTGTGGCCATGTGTGTGATCCTGGTTGTGGCCCTATTTGTATTTCTTGCTGTGGCCAAAAAAATGGTTCTCTGGCCCTTTTTGGAATCATGATGTGGCCCTTTGTGAAACGCCTGCTGTGGCCAGGTCTGTGCCTTCGCTGTGACCCTTGCGGTGGCTCTTGTTGTGGCTCTAGTGGCCCTGTATGTAATCCTGCAGTGGTCCTTTTAGTGGCCCTTGCTGTGGCTTTGTTTGTGTTTCTTGCTGTGGCCCTATATGTGGCTCTTGCTGTGGCCCTCTTAGTGGTTCTTGCTGTGGCCCAAAAATGGTTCTGTGGCCCTGTTTGGGATCCTGCAGTGGCCCTTGCTGTGCCCCCGTCTCCTGAAGGACCAGCTGATACGGGGGGAAAGTTACTCAAATATTGGCGTCATCTCTCTCCTATTTATATTTGCATTCTTCGGCTGTTGGTTTAGAATAACCTTCCCCAATCTTCAGTTTTTTCTTTATGCTTTTTGCTTTCCTCACGTTGAGCAGTTTTCTCATTATGAAGACCTTCTGAACTGTTCTTGCTGTGGCCCTTTCTTTGGCCGTGTCAGTTGACGTTGCTATGACCTTGCCTAAGGCTATGTTTGCGTTTCTTTCTGTGGTCCTGTCCGTGGACCTGGCTGTGGAAGTTGCTTTAACCACGCCTGTGGCTTTTCTGTGGCCCTGTTTGGAATCCTGCTGTGGCACTTGCTGTGGCTCTGGCTGTGGCACTATTCGCCCAAGCTTGTATTATTAGACTCCTGGGTGTACTTGCTCTCCAACTACCACAGTTCATCTTCCTATGTCACAGCTGTGACCTCTTGTGGCTCTTGATGTGACCCTGCATATGGTTTTCAACGGTGGCTTTTGTTATGCCACTTTTCAGGAAGGTCCCACCCAGCCTACTCAGTTAGCTTTGGCATTTTAAAACTATGACAGTTGGCGTTTCTAAAGCCACAGCTATTTCAAGCCGTGACTTGCTGTGGCCTTAGCTGTGGCACTAATTTCGTTTCTTTATTTCCCAGCAGTGACCCAATCTGGCTCCAACTGACCAACAGCGATAACTATTCAGTTTGAATTTTTGGCTGTGGCCCCTGTGGCTTAGGAGGATCTCATCTGTGGCCCTTGTCACCTATTCACCTCTTAGCTGTGGCTGTGGCTCTTGTGGTCTATTGAGCTTTTAGATGCGCCCATGCATACTCTGGCCTCAACTATAACTGTGGCTCTTGTGGTCTATTTGGTGCTCAGCTGTGGCTGTGGCTATGGCCCTTGTGAATCTCAGCTGTGGTCATTGTGATCTTTTATGACCTTGTGAGCTGTTGTCATCGATAAATTGACAATTCCCTTATCTGCCAAATTTTAATGGTTTGGGTCCCGCCACGAATAACTTTCTCCTGAAAAAAGCATCTTTTTATCAAGTTCCTCGTTTTTTCAGCCCATTAGCCTTGCATTTCTCCAGCGGGCGCCCGTGGAATCCTGTCTTTTCGTTTTGTCGTCTTATTATCCAGCGCCTGTTTCAATTCGCCGCTCGCTGTCTGAGTAACCCTTTGTGTCTTCCTCTCTTCTGTCTCTTTCGGCTTCTTTCCACACACACACACACGTTCCACGGGGAAACCACCTCGCCACAACACAGACCCGCTCTCTGCTCCCTACTACTTTACACTTGTTCACGTCGATTGCTACGCCATTTCACACCCGAGTCAATTGGTGCTAGCTTTTTCGATGAGTCATAGGTTGCACCAAAGCAACATATACAGCTGAGACCACAGGGCCACAACTAACCACATATTCGTACAGTAGGGCCACAGCTGAGCCACAGCCTGTCAGTTTTCTGGCCACGGCCAAGGTCATAGCTGAGGCCACAGTATTGGTCACAAACCGCTGTTTTTACCATCAATCTTTTGCTTTCACCTTTGCGTTTGTTGGTTGTTGAATTTTTAAACCTGTCGGATTTTAAGCCACAGGGCGAGCTTGAACAGGCAAAAAACCACAGCCGTACAAAAATCTGCCACAATGAGCCACAGCATAAACGTACATAAGCCACATCTGCGGGGTGCGAACCACAACACTTGACCACAGCTGCGCAGTGAGGCCCCAACAGAAAGCCACAGTTGTGTGGTTATGAGCCACAACATAAAGCCACAGCGGGGCGTCATGAGCCACAATTTTAGGCCACCGCTGACGTATGGGCAACAACAGAAGGCCACAGCTGCTCAATAGGGCCACAACACAGGGTCACACACAGAACACAACATTAGGCCATAGCTGCGCAGTAGGGCCACACCACTAGGCCACAGCTAGGCGGTATGGGCCTGCTCGGCGCGAGCCACAACACAAGGCCACAGCACCGCGGTAAAAACCCCGACAGTTCAAAATAGCTGGGTCACAACACAAGGTCACAGCGGCCACAACTCAAAATCACAAACCATCGCACCCCCTCCGCCCTTTCTCGTCCTTCCAATCCCCCGCTGTGCCGTTCCACTGACCATCGCAGCGGGAAATTCCCCTCCGACTTTTTTCTCTGCATCTCTGCTTTTCTTCCCCTCTAATCTCTAGTTTTCCAGCCTCCATGAAATTCTGGCCATTGCTGCTCCCCCTCCTGGGGCAGTCAATTGGTCTTCAAAGATCACAGGAGTTTCAGCGCTACGACGGCTGGTTCAATAACCTGGCTAACCCCGATTGGGGCTCTGCTGGTACCCCTTTCTATGTCTTCAGAAGATTCTTATCTTGTTCCAGGCAGTCGCCTCCATCGAGACGCTCCCTCAAACTATCAAGATGGGGTATACATGGTAAATCTCTCTCTACCTTCGGCTAGAGTCATCTCAGACCTCGTTTTTCAAGGAGAAGCTGGAAAGCCTAACCAGTGGAACTGGACTACAGTACTCGTTTACTTCAGTAAGTCAAAGTTATGAGGCTTTCGAAACTCTGGGTTTTAGGTCAAGTGGTAGCGTACGAGATTATGGCTTCAACCCAAGTCAGCTGTCCTCTGGAGATTCTCAACATTCCTGTTCCAAAGTGTGACAAGGTAAAATAACATAAAAGGGTGAGGTTGGTGTGGCCTTTGCTGTCACCGCTGTGGCTTTTGCTGCGGCGGTTTTGTCTCAGCAGTGGCCTTTACTGAAGCCGATTTGGTAGGGATGCGGCTGTTGCGGCCTTCGATGTGGTCGGGTGGCCTTTTACGGCATAAGCACCGCTGCAGCGAAGGCCACACCTGACATCTTATAATGATGTCAGGTGTTGCCTTCGCTGCAGCGGTGCTGTTATCTGTGGCCTTTGTTGTCTGATCAAGATGTGGCTGTCAATGTATGGCCTTTGGTGTGTTATGGTCTTAACTGCGGTCCGCTGTTGCTTGCTGTGGCCCTAACTTTCCAACAATCTGATATGATGTGGCCCGCTGTGGCAGAGCCATGTGATCCAGCAATGTGATCCACTGTGGTCTATTGTGGCCTGACCACCCTTCACAGAAATGTGACCCTTTTTGGCCCTGATCGCCATCTGCAGCAAGGTTGTCCGTTAAGAGCCGATGTGGCCTAGTCTGCTGTGGCGCAAGTCAGCTACTCCAGTGATGTGGTACGTTGTGGTCAGCTGTGGCCTGTTGTGGTCCTGGGCACACTTTACAGCAACGTGCTCAGCTGTGATTGCTGTGACCAGTGTGGCTCAGCTGCGGCGGTAAATGTGTCCAGTGCGGCCTTTGGTGTGCTGTTGTGGTCTTTACAGGGGTCCTGTGGCCTGATGTGCCCTGGCCACCTTTTCCAGCAATGGGGTCCGCTGTGGCATGATGTGGCCTGTTGTGGCCTGTACCAGCCCCTACATCACTGTGTCCCAATGTGGTCCGTTGTGGCCCTGATCACTCTCTTTAGAAATGGGCCCTCCTGTGGCCTGCTATGGCCTTGTCCCACTTTTCTAAACAATGTTATCAGCCTTGTCTGCTGTGGCCCGCTGTGGCTCTAACCACCCTTCCTGCTCAATAGACTTTGTAAACCTCCTCTTTCCAGGTTTTCGACCGCCACTGCGAAGGAAAAACCGAAATCCCCTTCACAAGAGCCAAGTACGACAAGAGTACGGGCCACGGGTTGAACTCTCCCAGAGAACAGGTACCCCCTCATCCAAAAATCCCGTTTAAAGGTCTGTTTTAGGTAAACGACCGTACTTCCTGGATCGATGGTTCCTTTGTCTACAGTACCCAGGAGCCATGGGTAGCTTCCCAACGATCCTTCAAAAATGGAAGGTTCTTGGAAGGACCCATGAAAGGGTATCCCCCATTGAACAATCCACATCTGCCTCTGAACAACCCTCCTCCGCCGCAGATTCATCGATTGATGAATCCTGATCGACTTTACAGTAGGTTTTTCGATTTGAAAAATCGATATATTGATTTTCAGTCCTGGGAGACTCGCGTGTGAATGAAAATCCGGGACTTTTGTCCTTTGGCTTGATTCTCTATCGGTGGCACAACAAACAGGCCGATAGGATCCAGGCTGAACACCCCGATTGGAGCGATGAAGATGTTTTCCAAGCTGCCAGGAGATGGGTTATCGCTGCGTTGCAGGTAAGCGCTAAGGGATAAGGGTTAAGGGCTAAAGACTAAGGATTAAGGAAGATGGCCTAAGGACTGTCAGCTGAAAACTTAAGACTAAAAACTGAGTTTTTGGACTAAGGGGTAATGAATAAGGACTATGGTCCACAGACTAAGGGCAAAGCGGTAAGAACTAAGTGCTATGGGCTTAGGAAGAAACACAAAAAGCAGCAACCAGACTTCGCACATTGGATGACCTTCAGCTATTGAATTGATAATGCAAAAGATTTTGACAACTTGCGGGTTCGAACCCGACACCGTTCCCTTACGAGACCCACCTCTAACCGACTGCGCCACACTGACGTTCATTGCTACTGCGCCGCTGTTTTAGCCGTGCACAGGGTGTCCGCTCATCTGTAGAAACTCGGTCGCTGCTCGTCACTTGAAACCGCCTGTTATTTCGATGCAATTAGCGCGCTTCGTCTTCCAGTGGCAATTCGCGTAGTCGTTCTGTAGCTCAATTTCCTTGTCATTGCCTTACTTGACAGGTTGGCTTCCCTAGAAAACTGATTTGGGAATTGTGATAGAAGAAAAGGTGCCATATTTCTCAAACCAAGAAAAAAAAACGATGCTCCGTGATTACATTATTCCTCGTATTCGTCCCTCCGATCTCATTTTGCTGGTCCCTGCTTTCGGGTGCTCACAGGGGTTATCGCGACGTGACCCGCGGCAACGGGTGATTTTCAAAACTCCTAAACACTGGATTATCCGTTGCAAGGAAGTCATTACCATTATTTTTTCTTGTTCGATACAATCGTACATTTGTATTCATCGCATGACGTTCTGGAGCTCCATTCCCGGCGGGGGTTATTGCGACGTGACCGGAAGTGGCACCAGGCAAGCGGTGGCAACGACGGGCGGTTTCCAAAACCTCTAAACACTGGTTTATTAGTTGGAAGTAAACCATTACAATTACTTCGATTCACGTCCGAAGTGTCCAAGCGGCGGGGGTTACAGGGTTGGAGGCGGGTAAGGACAGACGGCTTCCACGGCGGCAGAATCCCCCTGGAAAATGACAGATTGCCGGTGAGTAATCGAACAAAACGACCTGAAATCTCTCAAACCCGCCCAAATTACGCACCGGAGCAGAAATACACCATGGCAAAAGAGGGCTACTGCTCCTTCATCCCCACCTGCGGAAACACGAGCCGGGAATCTCCATTTTCTCTACTACACCTGACCCCAAAACAGCTGTGGCACCGCCGCCTTTTGTGGCTTTGGTCGAGGGTCTTTTCCCGGTGTTATCTTACGAAACCAAGTGCTAATCGAAAGGAGTAGGGGACTATAGCCAAGAACGGTTGACGAGCTGCTCAACCGGAAGGCGGGTGGGTGGCTGCGAACCACAGAAAGGAGATATAGACGAATTTGGACGTTTTTGAGAGAGAGGGGAAGGAAAAGGGAAACTGGACCGTTTGGAAGAGGAAGCGAAGGTTGAAAAGCAAGGGCGAGGGGCTTCTGAAGGCGAAGGGACGAAGTAGTTGCGGAGAGGAAGCGAAGGCGGCCGTCTTTGGGGAGCGCAAGGAGGAGAATGAGGGAGGGGAAGGGCAAATGGCAGGGAAAGTGGCATGTTAATGAGCTATTCCAATGATTGGGCGAGAAATTCTAATGAGACGGCGCCCCAATATTGCGCTTCGGAAAGGCGCGGCACCCAGAAAATGAATAGTGACAGCGTTGCGCAGTGGCTAACAGCCGAGTCCCATAAGCGGAAGGTCCCTGGTTCGGTTCCTCATGTCTGTTTTTCATTTTTACTTTGTAGGTTTTCCACAAACAGGCCATTCAAAGAGGCTTATAGCTGTCGCTAAAATGAAATCATATGCTAATTATTAAAATGTGCAAATCATGCTCTGTCGTCTACTGATTAGACTACGAACTTCAATGTCAACAGAGGATCACTGGAACATTCTAATTTTATTGGCATGATTCCAATTTGGCGACAGCTATATGTCGAATGACTATTTAGTAACAGCCAGGGTCCAAGCATTAAAAGAGCGGTTTGTTTTAAGTTTAACGACTTAGGAGTAGGAATCAAGTGTTCTGGGTCCAGGTTAACAGTTATGGGCAAAGGTCTGGGTAACGGCTAAGGATTTGGGTACTGAGGACAAAGCTCCATTAAAGATTAGGGGCTGGGTTAAGGCCTAAAGGTTTAACTGTTCTGGCATAAAGTTGAAGGGCAAATGTAAAAAGCTTAAGTTTAACCTTAGAATTGAGGACTTGGGTTAAGAACTAAAAGCCAAAAACTAAAGGTCACGCCTTCTGCGTCAAAGGGTAACTGTTAAGGTCAAACGGCTACAGATTACCGCTTTTGAGTTATTGACAGAGGGCAAAGAGCTATCGACCTTAGTTCTGGGGGGGACCAAGGAAGCATACGGGGTTAAAGCCTAAGGGTAAATAGCTAAGGAGTGGGTTTATGTGTTAGGGATTAATGGGTAAGGCCTAAGTTCATAACTGACTGAAAAAAAGATTAATGTCTCAAATTAGAGGCGAAAGGCTGTTTAAGGTTTAAATGTAAGGAAATTTCCGGGGTTAAGTACTAAGGGTAACAAGCTAAAGTTTATTGTTATGTGTTAAGGATTCATGGCTAAAGCATAAGGTCATGACTGCCTACGGACTAATGTCTAAGCTCCAGGGTCTAAGGGTCTAGGATCAAAGGGCTGGCAGTTAACCTAAAGTTAAAGGGCTGAGGAAGGATTCGGGGTTAAGGCATAAAGGTAACCAGCTAAGGATTACGGTCATCTGCTAAGGACCAAAGGATATCACTAGGGCCCTAACTCCCTCTTTTCAGAAAATCATCCTCTACGACTTTGTGCCCGCCCTCCTGGGTGACCCTGAGGTCATCCCCGCCTACACCAAGTACATGCCCCACGTGCCCCCAGGCATCTCCCACGCTTTCGCAGCCGCGGCTTTCCGCTTTCCTCACAGCATCGTTCCTCCTGCAATGCTCCTGAGAAAGCGAGGAGAAACCTGCGAATTCAGGAGCGAAGTAGGCGGCTACCCCGCCCTCCGTCTGTGTCAGAACTGGTATTTCAACTTTTAAAGATCTTAAAATGTTTAAAATTTCAGGTGGAATGCGCAGGACATCGTGAGAGAGTACTCGGTTGATGAGATCATCCTTGGAATGGCTTCTCAGATTGCTGAAGCTGATGACAACATAGTTGTGGAAGATCTGAGGGACTTCATCTTTGGACCAATGCATTTTACGAGGCTGGATGTCTGCAGTTCTTCCATTATGAGGTGAGCCACAGTTGGAGGACAGTGTGGCCACAGCAAAGCCACAGCACAGTGGCCTTCACTTGAGCTGAGTCGGCTAATAGGCCACCGCATATGATGAGATTTTTGCCTAGGCCCCGCAGAGGTGGCCGCGGCGGGGCAGTCCGAAACGGCAATAAAATATGGTTTTCAATGCTCGCGCACGCATTTTTCTTCTTTCTGACTATTTAAGTAAAAGAAATAGGGTAAAATTGTATGAGAAAACCAATGGAAGTGTTCTTTTGACAAACTATTGATTGCATCTTGCCGAAATTCGCTGTTTTTGGAGAATTTTGACCATTTATCACGAACCAAAGCGGTAGCATGAATTCTAAGAGCAATTTTCTTTAAAGTACAGCTATTTTTAATGAAATGCAAAAACAAAATCAAAATTTCATCCGTGCAGAAAAAATTACAACCGATATTGTTGTTTATACTACCCCTATTCAAGAGTGGAGACATACATAGCATCTTTTTTTTTTGCTTTCTTTCAGTTCTCTGAAGTTTTTCGCTTTAGTTTAATGAGAAATATAAAAAATTTCATCCTTGCAGTCGCTTGCAAATGAATTTTAAATATACAAGTTTATTCGAAATCGATGACTATCCGCGCTCTATTCCCAAATACCGTATCCAGAGCCTTTTTGAAAACGACCATTTAAACCTGTATTTTTGTTATTTCTGAGATAAATTTGGAACCAAAAATACGAGAAAAATATGAAAAAAACAATTTAAAACATATATACAGGTAAATTCTCATAAACATAGAGATTCCGCAAGCGAAAGTATGCACGTTGTTTAGCAGAGCCCGCGCCCGGGTCAGACAGCCCCCGCCCAACCACTAGGACATTCATAGCGAAATATCTCGCTTCGTTTTGAATGAAATTTCAAACTGTAAAAAGGAAAAGTTTAAGTTATGAACTAATCTTACTATTTACTGCTATTAAAATCCAAAAAAAAAATATAAAATTTGGTCTGCGGTCCCTATTTAACAGTTAAATTTTGAGCACTACAAAACGACATCCGTTTTTCAGAGGTCGCGACAATGGTCTACCCCCTTACAACGCAATGCGCCGCCTGTTCGGACTCCCGCCGCGAAAATGGGAAACAATCAACGCCAAATTCTACGCTAGAAATGAGACTTTCTTCAAAAAGTTGGCTGGCCTCTACGAAGGAGACATTAACACCCTCGACGCCTACGTGGGAGGAATGCTCGAGGGAGGAGACGAAAACGGGCCGGGAGAGCTGTTCAGAGCCATTATCAAAGACCAATTCCTCCGCCTCAGAGACTCGGACCGATTTTGGTTTGAAAACAAACTCAATGGAATCTTCACTGATGAGGAATTGGAACAGATTAGAAATATCACTCTGAGGGATATTATCAGAGACACGACTGAGATTTCGGAGCACATGCTTCAGAAGGACGTTTTCTTCTGGAAAGACGGAGATCCGTGTCCTCAGCCTTTCCAAGTCAATGCTACAGGTAAAACAGAGAGAGAGAGAGAGAGAGAGAGAGAGAGAGAGAGACAGAGAGACAGAGAAAGAGAGAGAGAGTGAGTAAATGTCTCTTTCCAGGTCTTGAGCAATGCGTCCCCTTCATGATGTTCGACCACTTCCAAGGAAACGAAGTCGCCTACATCTTCACTCTAATTGGACTCGCCTGCATTCCCCTAAGTAATATTTCTTAAAATTGAGTTTCAGTACTGAATTTCAGTCTGTCTTGGAATTGGCTACATGTTAGTTCAACACAGAAGAAGGCAGGGTTGGGACAGTGCATTCGATACTTTCTCATCGGCCGATCTTAAGGGAGATGGTGAAAAGGACAAGCTAAGAATGCATGGTGAGTATAAGGCCACATTGGCCACAGCTAAGGCCACATCTGCCACAGGCAATCTTCTATTTCAGCCTTCGAGTGGTTAGAGGAGACATTTGTGCGACAGGTTGCTGTTGAATTCACCCCGGGATGTTTAATTGTGAGGAAACCTAGAGGATCCATTTTGAGGAAAATTGTGTTCCCTAGGAATTGCGAGGTTGGTCTCTCTCTCTCTCTCTCTCTCTCTCTCTCTCTCTCTCTCTCTCTCTAAGATATATTTTTAAGGTACTGGTTACCCATTCGGAGCCCCACTCCTCAAACATGTTTGGCCCCTATTGCCTTATTACCCTGCCTAAGACACACGATCTCGTTCTTCGACTTGACTCGGACAAGCACTTGGAGTAAGGCCTTGTCAAGGCTCTTTAGAACTTAAGTTTAGGGTCTTTCTGGCTCACCTAACTGATTCTATGAAGACGATAAATGGTAAAGTAAAGGCAACAGTGGAGGAGAATCAGGAGCTTTTGGATAAAGCTGAGACAAAGGTGAGACAGAACTTCACTCACTCACTCACTCACTCACTCACTCACTCACTCACTCACTCACTCACTCACTCACTCACTCACTCACTCACTCACTCACTCACTCACTCACTCACTCACTCACTCACTCACTCACTCACTCACTCACTCACTCACTCACTCACTCACTCACTCACTCACTCACTCACTCACTCACTCACTCACTCACTCACTCACTCACTCACTCACTCACTCACTCACTCACTCACTCACTCACTCACTCACTCACTCACTCACTCACTCACTCACTCACTCACTCACTCACTCACTCACTCACTCACTCACTCACTCACTCACTCACTCACTCACTCACTCACTCACTCACTCACTCACTCACTCACTCACTCACTCACTCACTCACTCACTCACTCACTCACTCACTCACTCACTCACTCACTCACTCACTCACTCACTCACTCACTCACTCACTCACTCACTCACTCACTCACTCACTCACTCACTCACTCACTCACTCACTCACTCACTCACTCACTCACTCACTCACTCACTCACTCACTCACTCACTCACTCACTCACTCACTCACTCACTCACTCACTCACTCACTCACTCACTCACTCACTCACTCACTCACTCACTCACTCACTCACTCACTCACTCACTCACTCACTCACTCACTCACTCACTCACTCACTCACTCACTCACTCACTCACTCACTCACTCACTCACTCACTCACTCACTCACTCACTCACTCACTCACTCACTCACTCACTCACTCACTCACTCACTCACTCACTCACTCACTCACTCACTCACTCACTCACTCACTCACTCACTCACTCACTCACTCACTCACTCACTCACTCACTCACTCACTCACTCACTCACTCACTCACTCACTCACTCACTCACTCACTCACTCACTCACTCACTCACTCACTCACTCACTCACTCACTCACTCACTCACTCACTCACTCACTCACTCACTCACTCACTCACTCACTCACTCACTCACTCACTCACTCACTCACTCACTCACTCACTCACTCACTCACTCACTCACTCACTCACTCACTCACTCACTCACTCACTCACTCACTCACTCAC